>CM046446.1:47315788-47323288 GCA_025506515.1 Flaveria trinervia
TTGTCGCTGGTGTTGTGTTGTCGCTGTTTTTGTTGTTTCTCGTTGTTGTTGTTGTGTCGTTGTTGTTGTTGTGTTGTTTGTCGTTGTTGTTGTTGTGTTCCGTTGTGTGTTGTTTCTCGTGTTGTGGTTGTTTGTCGTTGTTGTTGTTTTCATGTTGTTGTTGTTGTTGTTTTGGTGTTCTTATTGTTGTTCTTGTTCTTGTTGATGTTGTTGTTGTGTGTGTTGTTGCTTTTGTTGTTGTTGTTGTTGCTGTTGTTGTTGCTTTTGTTGTTGTGTTGTTGCTGTTGTTGTTGATTTTGTTGTTGTTGTTGTTGCTGTTGTTGTGTTGTTGTTGTTGTTGTCGTTGTTGTTGTGTTTGTTGTTTTCATTGTTGTTGCTGTTGTCTTGGTGTTGTGTTGTTGTTGTTGTTGATGTGATGTTGTGTTGTGGTTTTGTTGTTGGTTGTTGTTGTTGTTTGTCGTTGTTGTGTGTTTGTCGTTGTTGTTGTTTGTCATTGGTGTTGTTTTCGTTGTTGTTGTTGTTGTTTATCGTTGTTGTGTGGGTTTGTTGTTGTTGCTGTTGTTGTTGATGTCGTTGGTTGCTCTTGTTGTTGTAGTAGTTAGTAGTAGTTGTAGTTGTTGTTGTTGCTCTTGTTGTTGTTCTTGTTGTTATAGTAGTAGTAGAAGTAGTGTGTTGTGTTGTTGTTGGTGTTGTTGTTGTTGTTGTTTTGTCGTTGTTGTTGGTGTTTTGTTGTTGTCGTTGTTGGTGTTGTTGTCGTGTGTTGTTTGTCATTGTTGTTGTTGTTGTTGTGTCGTTGTTGTTGTTGTTTGTTGTTGTTGTTGTGGTTGTTTGTCGTTGTTGTCGTTTGTCTTTGTGGTTGTTGTTGTTGTTGTTGTTGTTGTTGTTGTTTTGTTCGTTGTTGTTGTTGTTTGTCGCTATGGTTGTTGTTCTCGTTTTTGTTGTTTCTCGTTGTTGTTGTTTGTCGTTGTTGTTGTTTGTCGTTGTTGTTGTTGTGTTGTTGTTGTTGTGTGTTGTTGTTGCTTGTCTTGTTCTTCTTGTTGTGTGTTGCTGTGTTGTTGTTTTTCTTGTATTGTTAGTCGTTGTTGTTGTTGTTTCTCATGTTGTTGTTTGTCATTGGTGTGTTGTTGTTGTTGTTGTTGTGTTTGTTTTATCGTGTTGTTGTGGTTGTTGTTGTTGTTGTTGTTGCTGTTGTTGTGGATGTCGTTGTTGTTGCTCTTGTTGTTGTTCTTGTTGTTGTAGTAGTAGTTGTAGTAGTAGTAGTAGTAGTAGTAGTAGTAGTGTGTTGTTGTTGTTGTTGTTGCTCTTGTTGTTGTTCTTGTTGTTGTAGTAGTAGTAGTAGTAGTTGTTGTTGTTGTTGTTTTCATTGTTGTTGCTGCTGTTCTTGCTGTTGTTGTTGTTGTTGATGTTGATGTTGTTTTTGTTGTTGTTTTTTGTTGTTGTCGTTGTTGTTGTTGTTGTCGTTGTTGTTGTTTGTCATTGTTGTTGTTTTGTCGTTGTTGTTTGTTTTCGTGGTGTGGTTGTTCGTTGTTGTTGCTGTTGTCGTTGATGTCGTGTTGTGCTCTTGTTGTTGTTCTTGTTGTTGTAGTAGTAGTAGTAGTTGTTGTGTTGTGTACTGATGTTGTTGTTTTTGTTGTTTGTTGTTGTCTTTGTCGTTGTGCTGTTGTTGCTGTGTTGTTGTCGTTGTTGCTGATGTCGGTGTTGTTTTAGTAGTAGTAGTAGTTGTTGTTGTTGTTGTTTGTTGTTGTTGTTGTTTGGTGTTTTTGTAGTAGTAGTGTAGTATTGTTGTTTTATTGTTGTTGTCGGTTGTTGTGTTGTTTTTCGTTGTTGTTTTACTGTTTTAATTGTCATTGTTGTTGTTGTTGTTACTGTTGTTATTGTTGTTTTTCGTTGTTGTTGTTGTTGGTCCTGTCGTTGTTGTGTTTGTTGGGTGTGTCGTCGTCGTTGTGTTTTTGTGTTGTTGTTGTTGTTTGTTGTTTGTCGCTGTTGGTGTTGTTGTTGTCGCTGTTTTTGTTGTTTCTCGTTGTTGTTGTTGTGTCGTTGTTGTGTGTTGTTGTTTGTCGTTGTTGTGTTGTTGTTCTCGTTGTTGTGTTGTTTCTCGTTGTTGTGGTTGGTTGTCGTGTTGTTGTTTTTCACTGTTGTGGTGTTGTATTGTTGTTCGTTCTTGTTGTTCTTGTTCTTGTTGATGTTGTTGTTGTTGTGTTGTTGTTGTTTTGGTGTGGGTTGTTGTTGTTGTGCTTTTGTTGTTGTTGTTGTGCTGTGTTGTTGGTGTTGTTTGGTTTCATTGTTGTTGCTGTTGTTCTTGCTGTTGTTGTGTGTGTTGTTGTTGATGTTGATGTGTGTTGTTGTTTTTTTTGTTGCCGTTGTTGTTGTTGTTGTCGTTGTGTTGTTGTTTGTCGTGTTGTTGTTGTCATAGTTGTTGTTGTTTGTGTGGTTTGTGGTTGTTATCGTGTTGGGTGGTTGTTGTTGTTGTTGCTTTTGTTGTTGATGTCGTTGTTGTTGATCTTGTTGTTGTTTTGTGTGTTGTAGTAGTAGTAGTAGTAGTTGTAGTTGTTGTTGTTGCTCTTGTTGTTGTTCTTGTTGTTATAGTAGTAGTAGAAGTAGTAGTTGTTGTTGTTTTTGTTGTTGTCGTTGTTGTTGTTGTTTGTCGTTATTGTTGTTTGTCATTGTTGTTGTTGTTGTTGTGTCGTTGTTGTTGTTGTTTGTCGTTGTTGTTGTGGTTGTTTGTCGTTGTTGTCGTTTGTCTTTGTGGTTGTTGTTGTTGTTCTTTCTCGTTGTTGTTGTTTTGTCGTATTGTTGTTGTTTCTCGTTGTGTTGTTGTTTCGTTGTTGTTGTTGTTTGTCGTTGGTTGGTTGTCGCTGTTGTTGTTGTTGTTGTTCTTGTTGTTGTGTGTTGTTGCTGTTCTTGTCTTGTTGTGTTGTTGTTGCTGTTGTGTTGTTTTTGTTGTTATTGTTAGTCGTTGTGTTGTTGTTCTCATTGTTGTTGTTTGTCATTGTGTTGTTTGTCGTTGTTGTGTGTTGTGTTTTATTTTGTTGTTGTTGTGGTTGTTGTTGTTGTTGTTGTTGCTGTTGTTGTGGATGCGTTGTTGTTGTTGTTGTTGTTCTTGTTGTTGGTTAGTAGTAGTTGTAGGTAGTAGTAGTAGGAGTAGTATTAGTAGTAGTGGGTGTGTTGGTGTTGTGCTCTGTTGTTGTTCTTGTGTTTGTAGTAGTAGTAGTAGTAGTAGTTGTTGTTGGTGTTTTCATTGTTGTTGCTGTGTTCTTGCTGTTGTTGTTTGTTGTATGTTGATGTTGTTTTGTTGTTGTTTTTTGTTGTTGGTCGTGTTGTTGTTGTTGTCGTTGTTGTTGTTTGTCATGTTGTGTTGTTTGTCGTTGTTGTTGTGTTTATCGTTGTTGTTTATCGTTTTTGGTTGTTGTTGGTTGTTCTGTTGTTGTTGCTGTTGTCGTTGATGTCGTTGTTGTTGCTCTTGTTGTTGTTGTTGTGTTGTGTAGTAGTAGTAGTAGTAGTAGTTGTTGTTGTTGTTGTTGTTACTGATGTTGTTGTTTTTGTTGTTGTTGTTGTTGTCTTTGTCGTTGCTCCTGTTGTTGCTGTTGTTGTTGTCGTTGTTGCTGATGTCGGTGTTGTTTTAGTAGTAGTAGTAGTTATTGTTGTTGTTGTTGTTGTTGTTGTTCCTGTTCTTGCTATTGTTGGTTGTGTTGTTGGTGTTTTTGTAGTAGTAGTAGTAGTTGTTGTTGTTATTGTTGTTTGTCGTTGTTGTTGTTGTTGTTTTTCGTTGTTGTTTTACGTTGTTGTAATTGTCATTGTTGTTGTTGTTGTTACTGTTGTTATTGTGTTATTGGTGTTGTTGGTGTTGTTCGTCGTCGTTGTTGTTCTTTGTTGGTGTTGTCGTCGTCGTCGTTGTTGTTTTTGTTGTTGTTGTTGTTGTTTGTTGTTTGTCGCTGTTGTTGTTTGTTGTTTGTCGCTGTTTTTGTTGTTTCTCGTTGTTGTTGTTGTGTCGTTGTTGTTGTTGTTGTTGTTTGTCGTTGTTGTTGTTGTTGTTCTCGTTGTTGTTGTTGTTTCTCGTTGTTGTGGTTGTTTGTCGTTGTTGTTGTTTTTCACTGTTGTTGTTGTTGTTGTTATTGTTGTTCTTGTTCTTGTTGTTCTTGTTCTTGTTGATGTTGTTGTTGTTGCTGTTGTTGTTGCTTTTGTTGTTGTTGTTGTTGCTGTTGTTGTTGCTTGTGTTGTTGTGTGTGTTGTGTTGTTGTTGTTGTGTTGTTGTCGTTGTTGTTGTTGTTGTTGTTGTTTTCATTGTTTGTTGTGTTGTTATTGTGGTGTTGTTGTTGTTGTTGTTGTGATGTTGATGTGTTGTTGTTGTTTTTTGTGGTTGCGGTTGTTGTTGTTGTTGTCGTTGTTGTTGTTTGTCGTTGTTGGTTGTTGTCATAGTTGTTGTTGTTTGTCTGTTGTGTTGTTGTCGCTCTTTGTTGTTGTTTCTCGGGTGTTGTTGTTTCTCGTTGTTGTTGTGGTTTGTCGTTGTGTTGTTTGTCGCGTTGTTGTTGTTGTTGTTCTGTTGTTGTTGTTGTTGTGGGTTCTTTTCTTGTTGTTGTTGTTGTTGCTTGTTGTTGTGTTTTTTGTTATTGTTAGTCGTTGTGTTGTTGTTTCTCATGTTGTGTTTGTCATTGTTGTGTTTGTCGTTGTGTGTTGTTGTTGTTTATCGTCGTTGTTGTGGTTGTTGTGTGTTGTGTTGCTGTGTTGTGGATGTCGTTGTTGTTGCTGTGTTGTTCTTGGTTGTGTAGTAGTGTTGTAGTAGTAGTAGTAGTAGTAGTAGTAGTAGTTGTTGTTGTTGTTGTTGTGCTCTTGTTGTTGTTCTTGTGTTGTAGTAGTAGTAGTAGTAGTAGTTGTTGTTGTTGTTTTCATTGTTGTTGCTGCTGTTCTTGCTTGTTGTTGTTGTTGTTGAGTTGATGTTGTTTTTGTTGTTGTTTTGTTGTTGTCGTTGTTGTTGTGTTTGTCTTGTTGTGTTTGTCATTGTTGTTTGTTGTCGTTGTGTTGTTGGTTATCGTTGTTGTTATCGTTGTTGTTGTGGTGGTCTTGTTGTGTGCTGTTGTCGTTGATGTCGTTGTGTTGCTTTTGTTGTTGTTCTTGTGTGTAGTAGTTAGTAGTAGTAGTAGTAGTATTGTTGTTGTTGTATGATGTTTTTGTTTTTGTTGTTGTGTTGTCTTTGTCGTTGCTGCTGTTGTTTGCTGTTGTTGTTGTCGTGTTGTGATGTCGGTGTTGTTTGTAGTAGTAGTAGTTAGTTGTTGGTGTTGTTGTGTGTTGTTCCTGTTCTTGCTATTGTTGTTGTTGGTGTTGTGGTTGTAGTAGTAGTAGTAGTAGTTGTGTTTGTTTAGTTGTTTGTCGTGTGTTGTTGTTGTTTTTCGTGTTGTTTTACGTTGTTGTAATTGTCATTTTGTTGTTGTTGTTACTGTTGTTATTGTTGTTTTTTTTTTTTGTTGTTGTTGTTTGTCGTCGCGGTGTTTGTTCTGGTGGTGTTGTCGTCGTCGTCGTTGTTGTTTTTGTTTTTTGTTGTGTTGTTTGTTGTTTGTCGCTGTTGTTGTTTGTTGTTTGTCGCTGTTTTGTTGTTTCTCGTTGGTGTTGTTGTGTCGTGTGTTGTTGTTGTTGTTTGTCGTTGTTGGTGTGTTGTTCTCGTGTTGTTGTTGTTTCTCGTTGTTGTGGTTGTTTGTCGTTGTTGTTGTTTTCACTGTTGTTGTTGTTGTTGTTGGTATGTTTGTTCTTGTCTTGTTGTTCGTGCTTGTTGATGTTGTTGTTGCTGTTGTGTTGCCTTTGGTTGTGTGTGTTGTTGTTGTTGTTGTTTGTTGTTGTTGCGTTGTGTTTGTTGTTGTTGTTGTTTTCATTGTTGTTGCTGTTGTTCTTGCGTTGTTGTTGTGTTGTTGTTGATGTTGATGTTGTGTTGTTTTTTTGTTGTTGTCGTTGTTGTGTTGTTGTGTCGTTGTTGTTGTTGTTTGTCGTTGTTGTTGTTTGTCCTTGTTGTTGTTGTTTGTCGTTGTTGTGGTTGGTGTTTATCGCTGTTGTTGTGGTTGTGTTGTTGTTGCTGTTGTTGTTGATGTCGTGTGTTGTCTGTGGTTGTTCTTTTTTGTAGTAGTATTAGTAGTAGTTTAGTTGTTGTGTTGCTCTTGTTGTTGTTCTTGTGTTATAGTAGTAGAGAAGTAGTGTTGGTTGTTGTTTTTGTTGTTGTCGTGTTGTTGTTGTTTTGTCGTTGTTGTTGTTGTCATTGGTGTTGTTGTGTTGCGTATGTGTTGTTGTTTGTCGGTGTTGTTGTGGTTGTTGTCGTTGTTGTCGTTTATTGTTGTGGTTGTTGTTGTGTGTCTTGTGTGTTGTTGTTGTGTTTCTGTTGTTGTTGTGTTTGCGCTATTGTTGGTTTCTCGTTGTTGTTGTTGTTTGTCGTTGTTGTTGTTTGTCGCTGTTGTTGTTGTTGTTGTTCTTGTTGTTGTTGTTGTTGTTGCTGTTCTTGTTCTTGTTGTTGTTGTTGTTGCTGTTGTTGTTGTTTTTGTTGTTATTGTTAGTCGTTGTTGTTGTTGTTTCTCATTGTTGTTGTTTGTCATTGTTGTTGTTTGTCGTCGTTGTTGTTGTTGTTGTTTATCGTTGTTGTTGTGGTTGTTGTTGTTGTTGTTGTTGCTGTTGTTGTGGATGTCGTTGTTGTTGCTCTTGTTGTTGTTCTTGTTGTTGTAGTAGTAGTTGTAGTAGTAGTAGTAGTAGTAGTTGTTGTGTTGTTGTTGCTCTTGTTGTTGTTCTTGTTGTTGTTGTAGTAGTAGTAGTAGTAGTTGTTGTTGTTGTTTTCATTGTTGTTGCTGCTGTTCTTGCTGTTGTTGTTGTTGTTGATGTTGATGTTGTTTTTGTTGTTGTTTTTTGTTGTTGTCGTTGTTGTTGTTGTTTGTCGTTGTTGTTGTTTGTCATTGTTGTTGTTGTTTGTCGTTGTTGTTGTTGTTTATCGTTGTTGTTGTGGTTGTTCTTGTTGTTGTTGCTGTTGTCGTTGATGTCGTTGTTGTTGCTCTTGTTGTTGTTCTTGTTGTTGTAGTAGTAGTAGTAGTAGTAGTTGTTGTTGTTGTTGTTACTGATGTTGTTGTTTTTTGGTTGTTGTTGTTGTTGTCTTTGTCGTTGCTGCTGTTGTTGCTGTTGTTGTTGTCGTTGTTGCTGATGTTGGTGTTGTTTTAGTAGTAGTAGTAGTAGTTGTTGTTGTTGTTGTTGTTGTTGTTCTTGTTGTTCCTGTTCTTGCTATTGTTGTTGTTGTTGTTGTTGTTGTTGTGTTGTTGGTGTTTTTGTGGTAGTAGTAGTAGTAGTAGTTGTTGTTGTTGTTATTGTTGTTTGTCGTTGTTGTTGTTGTTGTTTTTCGTTGTTGTTTTACGTTGTTGTTATTGTCATTGTTGTTGTTGTTGTTACTGTTGTTATTGTTGTTTTTCGTTGTTGTTGTTGTTTGTCGTCGTCGTTGTTGTTCTTTGTTGGTGTTGTCGTCGTCGTCGTTGTTGTTTTTGTTGT
>CM046446.1:47328288-47646088 GCA_025506515.1 Flaveria trinervia
TATCAACCTTTTTTACTCTACCATTTTGATCTTCAAGCCTTCTTAACACTCTCAGAAACTAATCTAATAATATTCGATGGTAATGATCAATGTAATCAACTAAACAAACACAAAGGGCAAATTGTATCTACATTCAAACAGAAACCAAAACCAAACATGAATATAAACAAATCACCTTTGAAATCGATCCTCTCGTTTGCAAAATGCATCCAAAACACTCCACAATCATCTATCAACACTCTTGGCTCACAAATCTACTAAATAAAAAGAACCAGTCTCATCACTCAATAAGAAGAACGAATCAAACTATCGTTATGGAATGAAAGTAATTACACGTCAAACATAAAACGCAACCTTTGAAATTGATCCTCTCGTTGCAAAATGCATCCAACACAGTCCACAAACATCTTTCAACACTCTTGGCTCACAAATCTATTAAATTCTATCCAAATGGTGACTCTTGGTCCGTGAAATCCTTCATTAAGCTCTAGACCACGGATACGAGTGGTAAATGATCAAAAAAACAAGTCTTATCACTCAATAAGAAGCACGAATCAAACTATCATTATGAAATGAAAGTAATTACACGTCTAACATAAAACTCAATGTGTGATTGATGAAAAATAAGCCAAGTCAAGCTAACACCACCAAGAAGATAAGATTTCTTATTATTTCAATTGAAATTGGGTGATTATAGATATATGCATCAAAGTATTTGTGAAAGTTTAATAGAATACATGAAAAAGGAACTAGTAATACAACACATGGATAGTTTTTGCTTACCATATTAACCTTTTTTACTCTAGTATATCGATTTTCAAGGCTTCTAAACACCCTGCTCGACTAAAGTAATCAAATACGATGGTAATGGTCAATACTAAACAACTACAAAGGGCCAATAGTATCTACATTCAAATAGAAATCAAAACCAAACAAGAAAATAAACAAATCACCTCTAAAATCGATCCTCTTATGCACAAAATGCATCCACAACACTCCACAAACATCTTTGAACACTCTTGGCTCACAAATCTACTAAATACTATCAATATGATGACTTTTGATACCTGAAATTCTTCATTAAGCTCTAGACCATGGACACGAGCTGAAAATGATCAATAAAACCACTCTCATCACTCAATAAGAATCAAGAATCAAACTATCGTTATGAAATGAATGTATGTAAACATCAAACATAAAACTCAATGTGCGATTGATGAAAATAAGTCAAATCAAGGTAACACGACCAAGAAGATAAGATTTCTTATTATTTTAATCAAAATTGGGGGAATCTAGATTTGTGCATTAAAGTATTTGTGCATGGTTAGTTTTTGCTAACCGTATCAACCTTTCTTACTCTACCATTTCGATTTTCAAAACATCTAAACACCCTCCTATACTAAACTTATCATATTCAATGGTAATGATCAATGTAATCAACTACACAACCACAAAGGGCAAATTGTATCTACATTCAAACAGAAACCAAAACCGAACATGAATATAAACAAATCACCTTTAAAATCGATCCTCTCATTTGCAAAAAGCATCCAAAGCACTCCACAAACATCTTTCAACACTCTTGGCTCACAAATCTACTAAGTTCTATCCAAATGATGACTCTTGATCCATGATATCCTTCATCAAGATCTAGACCACGGATACGAGTTGTAAATGATCAAAAAAACCAGTCTTATCACTCAATAAGAAGCACGAATCAAACTATCATTATGAAATGAAAGTAATTAAACGTGCAACATAGAACTCAATGTGTGATTGATGAGAAATAAGTCAAATAAAGCTAACACCACTAAGAAAATAAGATTTCTTATTATTTCAATTGAAAATGGGAGATTATAGATTTATGCATCAAAGTATTTGTGAAACTTTAATAGAGTACATGAAAAAGGAACTAGTAATACAAAACATTATATAATAATAGTTATCGCATGGATAGTTTTTGCTAACCGTATCAACCTTTTTTACTCTAGCATATTGATTTTCAAGCCTTCTAAACACCCTCCTAAACTGAACTAATCAAATTCGATGGTAATGGTCAATTTAATCGAACTAAACAACCACAAAGGGCCAATAGTATCTACATTCAAATAGAAATCAAAACCGAACATGAAACTAAAAAAATCACCACTGAAATCGATCCTCTTATGCACAAAATGCATCCACAACACTCCATAAACATCTTTCAACACTCTTGGCTCACAAATCTACTAAATTCTATCAATAAAATGACTTTTGACGCATGGAATCGTTCATTAAGCTCTAGACCACGGATACGAATTGAAAATGATCAATAAAACCACTCTCATCACTCAATAAGAATCAAGAATCAAACTATCATTATTAAATGAAAGTATTTACACATCAACATAAAACTCAATGTGCGATTGATGAAAATAAGTCCAATCAATGTAACACGACCAAGACGATAAGATTTCTTATTATTTTAATCAAAATTGGGGGAATCTAGATTTGTGCATCAAAGTATTTGTGAAAGCTTAAAAGAATACATGAAAAAGGAACAAGTTATACAAAAACATTATACAATAATGGTTATCGCATGGAGAGTTTTTGCTAACCGTATCAACCTTTTTTACTCTACCATTTTGATTTTCAAGCCTTCTAAACACCCTCCTGAACTAAACTAATCATATTGGATGGTAATGATCATTATAATCAACTAAACAACCACAAAGGGAAAATTGTATCTACATTCAAACAAAAACCAAAACCGAACATGAATATAAACAAATCACCTTTGAAATCGAACCTCTCGTTTGCAAAATGCATCCAATACACTCCACAAACATCTTTCAACACTCTTGGCTCACAAATCTACTAAATTCTATCCAAATGATGACTCTTGATCGATGAAATCCTTCATTAAGCTCTAGACCACGGATACAAGTTGTAAATGATCAATAAAACCAGTCTTATCACTCAATAAGAAGCACGAATCAAACTAGCATTATGAAATGAAAGTAATTACACGTCTAACATAATACTCAATGTGTGATTGATGAAAAATAAGCCAAATCAAGGTAACACCACCAAGAACATAAGATTTCTTATTATTTCAATTGAAAATGGGCAATTATAGATTTATGCATCAAAGGATTTGTGAAACTTTACAGAATACATGAAAAAAGAACTAGCAATACAAAAACGTTATATAATAATAGTTATCGCATGCATAGTTTTTGCTAACCGTATCAACCTTTTTTACTCTAGCATATCGATTTTCAAGCCGTCTAAACACCATCCAAAACTAAGCTAATCAAATCAATGGTAATGGTCCATGTAATCTAACTAAACAACCACAAAGGGCCAATAGTATCTACATTTAAATATAAATCAAAACCGAAAATGAAAATAAACAAATCATCTCTGAAATCGATCCTCTTATCACAAAATGCGTTCACAACACTCCACAAACATCTTTGAACACTCTTGGCTCACAAATCTACTAAATTCTTTCAATATGATGACTTTTGATACATGAAATCCTTCATTAAGCTCTAGACCATGGATACGAGTAGAAAATGATTAATGAAAACACTCTCTCATCATTCAATAAGAATCAAGAATCAATCGATGAAAGATTTGATCTGCCCAAGATGCAATTAAGTTGATGTGGTTAGTGTGATATGATCCAAGTCGGGTCATACCCAATAACAAGCTAAACAAACACCTATAAATATTTTTACGTTGATAAGATCATGCATATAAATATTGACAACAATTTAGAAAAGGTGGGTTTTCTAAATACATTGCTTTTGAAAATGACATCATTATGTGGATAATAGTTCATGAGGTATTATTTGTTTCATTATTTAAGATTGTTAAATAATAACATTTAAAAGGGTGCTATGTTTATAAAGTTTAAATTGGTTTCAACTTTATAAAATTAGAGATTTAAGTGTGTTTATAATAAAAAGGAGGCAAATGGATTTCAAAATGTCTTTGGACATTTTCGGCCGCCCAAGGGGCATAAATGTCCCACCTCCTTTTGTCTTGATGGTTGCAAGACTTAAACACATACACACTCTCCAATCTTCTCTCTCTCTCTCTCTTGCATGCAAAGGCAAAAACTTCTCTATTCTAAGTCTCAAAAATCGGTTTTTGGAGCTTGAACAAGGAAGGAAGATTCAGGAACTACCAAGTTCTAGTTGCTGAAATTTGGTGTTGAGAACCTAGCATTCCAAAGGGGTTTGTTGGTGGCTTGGGGTATCACTTTCTTGAGGTCTTCTTGGTTGAAGATTCGGCCATATATTCATCCTTTGCACCCTCTCCATCTCGGTTTCTAGCAGCATAAAAGGTTGTCTTCTTAACCTCCTTTGGTTATACTATTTTATATGCATTTCGTATTTGGATCCATGGTTTGGGTTTAGCTTTTCAAATGGGTTTGATAATCTATATATTACAAGATTTTAAACTCTTAATCCGCTGCGTTTTTCATATATATTGGCTTATATGGACTTTGATAATCTTGTTAAACCCCTTCAATGGCATCAAGAGCCACTTATACGAATGCATACATGTATATGACACTCTTGTTCACGGTTTTGTGGTGTATAACACCATATGGCCGAGAGTTTTGTGGGCTGGATTGGTCCCCTTTTCAGATTTTAAAGATACTATTTTATATGCTTGATTAGGATCTTTAAAATTTGGGTAATGGTTGTTTGTTTGTTTGAACCAAACCCATTTGTTCTTGGTTTATGTTGGCCAAGAATATGGGTTGAAAAGGGGCTGCCATATCGTTTGTTATGTGCATATTTGGATGTGTATATGGATGTTCATAACCTAGCCAATACCTTGTATTTGGATATGTTTTGTGTTGTGATGTTGTTTGATTATTCCATTGGGTTGCCATAATTATTTATTTGGTTTTGTAATCTATTTTTATTATTATGTTGGTTTGTAATAATAAGTAGATTAGTTATATTTCTTTTACTAGTAAAAATGTATTAGGATATATTTGTAAAAGGAGTTCAAGAAGACTTCGGTTTTGGTTTGGGCCATTTTAGGCCCAAATGGGCCTCATAGCCCAAGATTGGTTTTAAGCCCAATAACCAAAGCCCAAAGCATGAAGGCCCAGAAAGCTAGGAGCTGAAGTTGGAGCCCAAAAGAAAGCCCAATAAAACAAATCGATGACAACACAAAATGGACACTTGATGCATTAGGATGCGGGATCAAGTGGGAGCACACCATCTTGGCACACACTTGTTTTGGCCAACAAGTGTTGCCAAATCAATTGGCTATGGTTATGGACTTGTGGTTGTTTTATCATGCATGTATGGTTGATTTATGTTCTACTTATCTTATTATGGAATTGGATAGTTTACACTCAAAATCTACCACACGCATAAAATTGGTTCCTTAGAAATCAATAAGTGATAAAATGGTTTTTACCAAAGGTTATTGATTTCATAATTAAATGAGCCATTAAAAGGAATTTTGAAATAAGTTTTCAAATTAACTACCATGTATTTGAATGCATACAAATGCAAGATATAATAAATTGTTTTCCAAAGAATTTTGTGAAACTAAATCCCTTTTGCAAGTCAAACACCATCCTATTATACAACACTCAAATCATTTAAGAATTTAATGTGGGATAAAGGTCACCTAACCACATTAAAGGAACTTATGGTTTTGAGGTGGGTTTGCCATATTTATGGAATAAAGGTCACCTAACCACTAATATTAGCAAATCCGCATGTGTGTCTAAGTAGGACGACTTAATTTGGAAATCATGCATTAGGATCACCGAAGCATGACGTACAAAGGGTGTTGATGGGATAAACATGCCTAACAAACATAAGATGTTTAACCGATCCCATACACTAGAAATTGTAATAGGTTACAATTGTCAAACGTTGACTACCTTGTTAATTTAAATAAAGGGATAAAGGTCACCTAACCAATTTTGAATGTAATGTTGGATTCTAAAATTTTGACTATTAGTTGTCTATGAGACAAAAAGGGTATTAATAATCAAAATCCATTGATATTAAAAGTACTAAAAATTTAACTTTGTAATATTGTAGATGGCTAACAACAACAACGCAATCCCGACCGTCCATAACCTATCACTAAGGACCATCCTTGAAAAGGAACGTCTAAACCATGGGAACTTCATGGATTGGTACCGAAACTTGAGAATAGTTCTCAAACAAGAAAAGAAGTCCTATGTATTAGACGATCCCATTCCTGATCAACCCGATAAAAATGACGTTGAGGCCTTTGCCGAATGGGTCAAGTACACCGAAGACTCTGTGCAAGTCTCGTGTCTCATGCTGGCGAGTATGATACCCGATTTGCAAAAAAGACTTTGAGAACCACAATGCCTATGACATGATCACCCAGTTGAAGGAAATGTTCCAACAACAATCAAGGGTGGAGCGCTTCGAAACCGTTCGGGCACTTCATGCATGTCGAATGGACGAGACCCATCGGTATTATCCTACGTTCTTAAGATGAAGAGCCACATTGATCGCCTTGAAAGGCTTAACTGTCGTGTGTCCACGAGTTGGCAATGGATTCGATCCTCAACTCCCTATCCAAGAATTTGATAGCTTCGTTATGAACTATAACATGAATGGATGGGACAAGAGCATTGGTGAGCTTCACTCAATGCTCAAAACGGCCGAGGCAAGCATGGGTAGAAAGGTTCTACCGGTCCTTACGATCAATGAAGGTGGTAGTAGGAAAAGGCACCTCCCCGACCCTAGGGCAAATGTTGCAAAAGGGAAGGGACACGTCAAAGGAAAGGTAAGGCAAAATTGCAGCCGCCTAAACCGAAAGAAAAGAAGCAAAAGGTTGCTCAAGATGACCCGTGTTTTGAGTGTGGTGAAGTAGGCCATTGGAAACGCAATTGTCCGGTCTATCTCAAAGCGTTGAGATCGAAGAGGGACGCGGGGCAGACTTCAGGTACAATGTTTATGATACATGTTGAGCTTAATGTTATTTCTTCTAACACATGGGTATTAGGTACTGGATGTGGAACTCATATTTGCAACTTTTTGTAGGGGTTCAAAAGAAGTGAACATTATGCAAAAGGGGAAATAAGTCTCTTTATGGGCAATGGTGCAAAGGTTCACGTGGAAGCCCAAGGAGACTACATTTTGAAGCTTCCAAGTGGGTTGGAAGTCATTTTGAAGAATGTATTGTATGCTCCTAGCTTGACTAGGAACATTATTTCTGTTTCCCGTTTAAGACAATATGATTATGATTTCAAGTTTGTTGACAATGATATTCATGTTTCCTTAAATCATGTTTTTATTTTAAAGCTATACATTGTAATGGTATTTATGAATTGGTTCATGATAACACAACCTATGATAGCTCTATGTACCAAGCAACCACCAAAAGACTCAAACCTAATTTGAGTGATTCCTATCTTTGGCATTGTCGCCTTGGTCACATAACAAAAATCGTATACAAAAACTTCAAAAGAATGGTCTTTTGAAAACCAATGGAAATGATTCATTTGGTGTATGCGAGTCTTGTTTACAAGGTAAAATGACAAAGGCCCCTTTTAGTGGGACTAATGAAAGGGCAAAAGATTTATTAGGGATCATACATTTCGATGTATGTGGACCTTTTAAACCAACAACTAGGAATGGTGAAAGATACTTCATTACCTTTACCGATGACTATAGTCGATATGGGTATGTGTACTTGTTAAGACACAAACATGAATCTTTTGAAATGTTCAAAATCTTCAAGAATGAAGTAGAAAATCAACTCAACAAAACGGTCAAGATTCTTCGTACAGATAGAGGAGGCGAATACCTTAGTAGTGAATTTCAAGAATATCTTAGAAGTTGTGGGATTGTCTCACAACTTACTCCACCTGGGACACCACAACATAATGGTGTGTCTGAGAGGAGGAATCGGACTCTATTGGATATGGTTCGATCTATGATGGCTAGAAGTACGCTACCTCTATCATTTTGGGGTTACGCATTGCTCTCCGCGGCCCGTATTTTAAATATGGCCCCAACCAAGAAAGTGGAAAGGACACCTTTCGAAGTATGACATGGAAGGGTTCCATCACTGTCATATTTAAAAGTTTGGGGGTGTGATGCTTATCCTAAGCAATACACTCAAAACAAACTGGAAGCCCGATCCACAAGTGTGTCTTCATTGATATCCTAGAGATTGTATTGGATATTATTTCTATGATCCGACAGAACAGAAAGTGTTTATTGCTCAAAAGGCAGAGTTCTTGGAAACTAAGTTTCTTTTGGAAGAAACTAGTGGAAGAGCAGTGAACTTGAAGAGGTTCAAGATACACAAGGCGATACACAATTGGTTGATACTAACAATCAACATGAGGATGTTGAAAATGATCATATGGATGATCAAGATACACAAGACGTTCGTAGGTCTAGTAGAATTAGTGTTCCTCCTGAGAGATATGGATTTTCATGGATGGATGCTATGTGGTAGATTGGATGAACCAACCACATACCATGATGCAATGTCAAAACCTGATTTTGACAAATGGCAAGAAGCCATGAACGTTGAGATGCAATCCATGTATGATAACCAAGTTTGGGAATTGGTTACACCACCTCTTAAGTCCAAGGTAGTTGGAAGTAAGTGGGTTTTCAAGAAGAAAACCGATATGCATGGAAACTTGGATACTTATAAAGCTAGACTCGTAGCGAAAGGTTTCACTCAAACTCAAGGGATTGATTATGATGAAACTTTCTCCCCTGTGGCAATGCTAAAGTCTATTAGGATTTATTTGCCATAGCAGCATATTATGACTATGAGATTTGGCAAATGGATGTCAAAACTGTTTTCCTAAATGGATATCTTGAGGAAGATGTCCATATGGAACAACCTGAAGGTTTTATCGATCCAAAACATCCTAACAAGGTATGCAAGTTAAAGAAATCAATCTACGGATTGAAAGAAGCGTCAAGAAGTTGGAATCACCGTTTTGATGATGAAGTAAAGAAATTTCGCTTCATCAAAAACGCTGATGAAGCTTGTGTGTATAAGAAACCTAGTGGGAGCATTATTACTTTCCTTGTATTATATGTCGATGACATTCTACTTTTTGGAAACGACATTCCAACCTTGGAAGGTGTAAAAACCTGGCTTGGAAGCTGTTTTTCCATTAAGGATCTAGGTGAAGCCACCTATATTTTGGGAATAAAGATCTATAGGGATAGATCAAGGCGGTTGATAGTTTAAACCAAAGTGCATACATTGAAAAGATCTTGAAGAGGTTCAAGATGGAGAATTCTAAGAAACGTTTTGTGCCTATTCAAAAGGGGATGATATTGAGCTCATCTCAATGCCCCAGTTCAAAGGTTGAACAAGAAAGAATGAATGGAGTCCCATATGCATCTGCTATAGGATCCATCATGTATGCAATGATATGTACTAGGCCAGACGTGTCATGTGCTCTGAGCATGACAAGTAGATATCAGCAGAATCCTGGTAATAGTCATTGGATGGCTGTTAAAAGTATTTTGAAATACCTTAGGAACACTAAGGATATGTTCTTAATATATGGATCTGGTGAGGAGGAGCTCATTGTAAAGGGTTACACGGATGCGAGTTTCCAAACTGATCGAGATGATTCTCGATCACAGTCGGGATATGTCTTCATTATGAATGGAGGAGCAGTCTCTTGGAAGAGCTCAAAGCAAGATGTAGTGGCACTATCTACAACAGAATCAGAATACATGGCCGCTTCATTGGCAGCTCAAGAAGCCGCGTGGCTTAGGAAGTTCATTGCTGATCTAGGGGTAGTTCTACCATTCAAGACCCCCTAGAGATCTTTTGTGACAACGAAGGTGCGATTGCTCAAATCAAGGAACCTCGTGCTCATCAAAAGACTCGGCACATTGAACGGAGATTCAACTACATAAGGGATGAAGTTGAAAAAGGAAAAATATGTATTCGCAAAGTTCACACCGATCAAAACATCGCGGATCCATTCACGAAGCTCCTAGATAGGTCAAAGCATGAAAGTCATACTTGTGCCTTAGGACTTTGATATTCGAGTGATTGGAATTGATCAATTTTTGTATTTGGATATTGGAACTTATGTTATTTGCCTCATTCTATGGTTATAATTTTCATTTGTCCTTTATTTTAGCATGTTTAAAACCAAGAATAAGTAAGTTATTCTAAACGTCCGTGGTTGTTCATACTTGTGGGAACAACTATGAATATAAGACTATAATAAACTTGGATTGGTTGATATTCATAAGGTATGAATATAGAGCAAACCGTTGCTACCAAGGTTCATTGATATCTATGGGATTTAGATATTGGACGACCCGCTCTCAATTATTTCTGCATGGAATCTTTGTGATTAGTTATAAGAGATATTGAGTAAAGGCGAATATCATTGTATCCTCAAACCTGAGATGCATATTGGGTCTTAATATTCATCAAGTATTGTACTTTGACTTAGTTCTTTGCTGTTATGAAAGATTGGCAGTACACAAGGCTGAGTTCAGGCATGATATAAGGTGATTGTGAGAGACGTATGTAGTCAAGATGGAATTTGTTCCTCTTATTTGTTGAGAGTTAGATGTCTAAGGCCTGATAAAGTTAAACCCGCAGAGAATGACAATTCTGTGTCTCTGAGATTAACATGACATCTGTAACAAAAGGAAAAATGATTAATTCACCTAAATCATATCGAGTAGGTACTTGAACAGGATGATGTTATTGAATGGCACTTAGTCATATACATTAGGGGTAGCAAACCGTTGCTAGGCGTTATTTGCTGCTTGCATCAACCTTCTATGAATCTTGTGCAAGTGGGAGATTGAAAGATTTGATCTGCCCAAGATGCATATTAAGTTGATGTGGCTAGTGTGATATGATCCAAGTTGGGTCATACCCAATAACAAGCTAAACAAACACCTATAAATATTTATACGTTGATAAGATCATGCATATAATATTGACAACAATTTAGAAAAGGTGGGTTTTCTAAATACATTGCTTTTGAAAATGAACATCATTATGTGGATAATAGTTCATGAGGTATTATTTGTTTCATTATTTAAGATTGTTAAATAATAACATTTAAAAGGGTGCTATGTTTATAAAGTTTAAATTGGTTTCAACTTTATAAAATTAGAGATTTAAGTGTGTTTATAATAAAAAGGAGGCAAATGGATTTTAAAATGTCTTTGGACATTTTCGGCCACCCAAGGGGCATAAATGTCCCACCTCCTTTTGTCTTGATGGTTGCAAGACTTAAACACATACACACTCTCCAATCTTGCTCTCTCTCTCTCTTGCATGCAAAGGCAAAAATCTTCTCTATTCTAAGTCTCAAAAATCGGTTTTTGGAGCTTGAACAAGGAAGGAAGATTCAGCAACTACCAAGTTCTAGTTGCTGAAATTTGGTGTTGAGAAACCTAGCATTCCAAAGGGGTTTGTTGGTGGCTTGGGGTATCACTTTCTTGAGGTCTTCTTGGTTGAAGATTCGGCCATATATTCATCCTTTGCACCCTCTCCATCTCGGTTTCTAGCAGCATAAAAGGTTGTCTTCTTAACCTCCTTTGGTTATATTTTATATGCATTTCGTATTTGGATCCATGGTTTGGGTTTAGCTTTTCAAATGGGTTTGATAATCTATACATTAACAAGATTTTAAACTCTTAATCCGCTGCGTTTTTCATATATTTGGCTTATATGGACTTTGATAATCTTGTTAAACCCTAATCGATTGTATGAATGAAAGTATTTACACATCAACATAAAACTCAATGTGCGATTGATGAAAATAAGTCAATCAAGGTAACACGACCAAGACGATAAGATTTCTTATTATTTTAATCAAAATTGGGGGAATCTAGATTGTGGATCAAAGTATTTATGAAACCATAAAAGAATACATGAAAAAGGAACAAGTTATACAAAAACATTATACAATAATGGTTATCGCATGGAGAGTTTTTGCTAACCGTATCGACCTTTTTTACTCTACCATTTTGATTTAAGCCTTCTAAACACCTCCTAAACTAAACTAATCATATTGGATGGTAATGATCATTGTAATCAACTAAACAACCACAAAGGGCAAATTGTATCTATATTCAACACAAAACCCAAAACCGAACATGAATATAAACAAATCACCTTTGAAATCGAACCTCTCGTTTGCAAAATGCATCCAATACACTCCACAAACATCTTTCAACACTCTTGGCTCACAAATCTACTAAATTCTATCCAAATGATGACTCTTGATCGATGAAATCCTTCATTAAGCTCTAGACCACGGATACAAGTTGTAAATGATCAATAAAACCAGTCTAATCACTCAATAAGAAGCACGAATCAAACTAGCATTATGAAATCAAAGTAATTACACGTCTAACATAATACACAATGTGTGATTGATGAAAAATAAGCCAAATCAAGGTAACACCACCAAGAACATAAGATTTCTTATTATTTCAATTGAAAATGGGCAATTATAGATTTATGCATCAAAGTATTTGTGAAACTTTAATAGAGTACATGAAAAAGGAACTAGTAATACAAAACATTATATAATAATAGTTATCGCATGGATAGTTTTTGCTAACCGTATCAACCTTTTTTACTCTAGCATATTGATTTTCAAGCCTTCTAAACACCCTCCTAAACTGAACTAATCAAATTCGATGGTAATGGTCAATTTAATTGAACTAAACAACCACAAAGGGCCAATAGTATCTACATTCAAATAGAAATCAAAACCGAACATGAAACTAAACAAATCACCTCTGAAATCGATCCTCTTATGCACAAAATGCATCCACAACACTCCATAAACATCTTTCAACACTCTTGGCTCACAAATCTACTAAATTCTATCAATAAAATGACTTTTGACGCATGGAATCGTTCATTAAGCTCTAGACCACGGATACAAATTGAAAATGATCAATAAAACCACTCTCATAACTCAATAAGAATCAAGAATCAAACTAGCGTTATGAAATGAAAGTATTTACACATCAAACATAAAACTCAATGTGCGATTGATGAAAATAAGTCAAATCAAGGTAACACGACCAAGACGATAAGATTTCTTATTATTTTAATCAAAATTGGGGGAATCTAGATTTGTGCATCAAAGTATTTATGAAACCATAAAAGAATACATGAAAAAGGAACAAGTTATACAAAATCATTATACAATAATGGTTATCGCATGGAGAGTTTTTGCTAACCGTATCAACCTTTTTTACTCTACCATTTTGATTTTCAAGCCTTCTAAACACCCTCCTGAACTAAACTAATCATATTGGATGGTAATGATCATTGTAATCAACTAAACAATCACAAAGGGAAAATTGTATCTACATTCAAACAGAAACCAAAACCGAACATGAATATAAACAAATCACCTTTGAAATCGATCCTCTCGTTGCAAAATGCATCCAAAACAGTTCACAAACATCTTTCAACACTCTTGGCTCACAAATCTACTAAAATCTATGCAAATGGTGATTCTTGGTCCATGAAATCCTTCATTAAGCTCTAGACCACGGATACGAGTGGTAAATGATCAAAACATCAAGTCTTATCACTCAATAAGAAGCACGAATCAAACTATCATTATGAAATGAAAGTAATTACACGTCTAACATAAAACTCAATGTGTGATTGATGAAAAATAAGCCAAATCAAGGTAAAACCACCAAGAAGATAAGATTTCTTATTATTTCAATTGAAATTGGGCGATTATACATTTATGCATCAAAGTATTTGTGAAACTTTAATAGAGTACATGAAAAAGGAACTAGTTATATAAAAACGTTATATAATAATAGTTATCGCATGGATAGTTTTTGCTAACCGTATTAACCTTTTTTACTCTATCATATCGATTTTCAAGGCTTCTAAACACCCTCCTAGACTAAACTAATCAAATTCGATGGTAATGGTCAATACTAAACAACCACAAAGGGCCGATAGTATCTACATTCAAATAGAAATCAAAACCAAACATGAAAATACACAAATCACCTCTGAAATCGATCCTCTTATGCACAAAATACGTCCACAACACTCCACAAACATCTTTGAACACTCTTGGCTCACAAATATACTAAATTCTTTCAATATGATGACTTTTGATACATGAAATCCTTCATTAAACTCTAGACCATGGATACGAGTAGAAAATGATCAATAAAACCACTCTCATCAGTCGATAAGAATCAAGAATCAAACTATCATTATGAAATGAAAGTATTTACACATCAAACATAAAACTCAATATGCGATTGATGAAAATAAGTCCAATCAATGTAACACGACCAAGACGATAAGATTTCTTATTATTTTAATCAAAATTGGGGGAATCTAGATTTGTGCATCAAAGTATTTGTGAAAGCTTAAAAGAATAC
The DNA here is from genome assembly GCA_025506515.1 of Flaveria trinervia. Lineage (NCBI taxonomy): Eukaryota > Viridiplantae > Streptophyta > Magnoliopsida > Asterales > Asteraceae > Flaveria > Flaveria trinervia. The sequence goes on from CM046446.1 coordinate 47,342,706, forward strand.
ATGAAAAAGGAACAATTTTACAAAAACATTATACAATAATGGTTATCGCATGGATAGTTTTTGCTAACCGTATCAACCTTTTTTACTCTACCATTTTGATTTTCAAGCCTTCTAAACACCCTCCTGAACTAAACTAATCATATTCAATGGTAACGATCAATGTAATCAACTAAACAACCACAAAGGGCAAAATTATCTACATTCAAATAGAAACCAAAACCGAACATGAATATAAACAAATCACCTTTGTAATCGATCCTCTTGTTTGCAAAATGCATCCAAAACATTCCACAAAAATCTTTCAACACTCTTGGCTCACAAATCTACTAAATTCTATCCAAGTGATGACTCTTGGTCCATGAAATCCTTCATTAAGCTCTAGAACACGGATACGAGTTGTAAATGATCAAAAAACCAGTCTTATCACTCAACAAGAAGCACGAATCAACTATCATTATGAAATGAAAGTAATTACACGTCTAACATAAAACTCAATGTGTTATTGATGAATAGTAAGTCAAATCAAGGTAACACCACCAAGAAGATAAGATTTATTATTATTTCAATTGAAAATAGGTGATTATAGATTTATGCATTAAAGTATTTGTGAAACTTTAAAAGCATACATGAAAAAGGAACTAGTAATACAAAATGTTATTTATTAATAGTTATCGCATGGAAAGTTTTTGCTAACCGTATCGACCTTTTTTACTCTAGCATATCGATTTTCAAGGTTTCAAAACACCCTCCTAAACTAAACTAATCAAATTCGATGGTAATGGTCAATACTAAACAACAACAAAGGGCCAATAGTATCTACATTCAAATAGAAATCAAAACTGAACATGAAAATAAATAAATCACCTCTGAAATCGATCCTCTTATGCACAAAATGCGTCCACAACACTCCACAAACATCTTTGAACACTCTTGGCTCACAAATCTACTAAATTCTATCAATATGATGACTTTTGATTCATGAAATCCTTCATTAAGCTCTAGACCATGGATACGAGAAGAAAATGATCAATAAAACCACTCTCATCACTCAATAAGAATCAAGAATCAAACTATCATTATTAAATGAAAGTATTTACACATCAAACATAAAACTCAATGTGCGATTGATGAAAATAAGTCCAATCAATGTAACACGACCAAGACGATAAGATTTCTTATTATTTTAATCAAAATTGGGGGAATCTAGATTTGTGCATCAAAGTATTTGTGAAAGCTTAAAAGAATACATGAAAAAGGAACAAGTTATACAAAAACATTATACAATAATGGTTATCGCATGGATAGTTTTTGCTAACCGTATCAACCTTTTTTACTCTACCATTTTGATTTTCAAGCCTTCTAAACACCCTCCTGAACTAATGTAATCATATTCGATGGTAAGGATCAATGTAATCAACTAAACAACCACAAAGGGCAAATTGTATCTACATTCAAACAGAAACTAAAAATAAACATGAAGATAAACAAATCACCTTTGAAATCGATCCTCTCGTTTGCAAAATGCGTCCAAAACACTCCACAAACATCTTTCAACACTCTTGGCTCACAAATCTACTAAATTCTATCCAAATGATGACTCTGAAATACATGAAATCCTTCATTAAGCTCTAGACCACGGATACGAGTTGTAAATGATCAATAAAACCGGTCTTATCACTCAATAAGAAGCAAGAATTAAACTATCGTTATGGAATGAAAATAATTACACGTCTAACATAAAACTCAATGTGTGATTGATGAAAAATAAGTCAAATCAAGGTAACACCACCAAGAAGATAAGATTTCTTATTATTTCATTGAAATTGGGCGATTACAGATTTATGCATCAAAGTCTTTGTGAAACTTTAATAGAATATAGGAAAAAGGAACTAGTAATACAAATACGTTATATAATAATAGTTATCGCAAGGATAATTTTTGTTAACTGTATTAACCATTTTTACTCTAGCATATCGATTTTCAAGGCTTCTAAACACCCTCCTAAACTAAACTAATCAAATTTGATTGTAATGGTCAATACTAAACAACCACAAAGGGCCAATTGTATCTACATTCAAACAGAAATCAAAACCGAACATGAAAATAAACAAATCACCTCTGAAATCGATCCTCTTATGCACAAAATGCATCCACAACACTGCACTAACATCTTTGAACATCTACTAAATTCTATCAATATGATGACTTTTGATACATGAAATCTTTCATTAAGCTCTAGACCATGGATACTAGTTGAAAAAGATCAATAAAACCACTCTCATCACTCAATAAGAATCAAGAATCAAACTATCGTTATGAAATGAAACTATTCACAGATCAAACATAAAACTCAATGTACGATTGATGAAAATAAGTCAAATCAAGGTAACACGACCAAGAAGATAATATTTCTAATAATTTTAATCAAAATTGGGGGAATCAAGATTTGTGCATCAAAGTATTTGTGAAAGCTTAAAAGAATACATGAAAAAGGAACAAGTTATACAAAAACATTATACAATAATAGTTATCGCATGGATAGCTTTTGCTAACCGTATCAACCTTTTTTACTCTACAATATTGATTTTCAAGCCTTCTAAACAAACTCCTGAACTAAACTAATCATAATCAATCGTAATGATTAATGTAATCAACTAAACAGCCACAAAGGGCAAATTGTATCTACATTCAAACAAAACCAAAACCAAACATGAATACAAATAAATCACCTTTGAAATCGATCCTCTCGTTTGAAAAATGCATCTGAAACACTCCACAAACATCTTTCAACACTCTAGGCTCACAAATATACTAAATTCTATCCAAATTATTACTCTTGATCCATAAAATCCTTCATTAAGCTCTTGACCATGGATACAAGTTGTAAATGATCAATAAAATCAGTCTTATCACTCAACAAGAAGCACGAATCAAACTATCATTATGAAATGAAAGTAATTACACGTCTAACATAAAACTCAAAGTGTGATTGATGAAAAATAAGTCAAATCAAGGTAACACCACCAAGAAGATAAGATTTCTTATTATTTCAATTGAAATTGGCGATTATAGATTTATGCATCAAAGTATTTGTGAAACTTTAATAGAATACAAGAAAAAGGAACTAGTAATACAAAAACGTTATATAATAATAGTTATCGCATGGATAGTTTTTGCTAACTGTATGAACCTTTTTTACTCTAGCATATCAATTTTCAAGGCTTCAAAACACCCTCCTAAACTAAACTAATCACATTTGATGGTAATCGTCAATACTAAACACCCACAAAGGGCAATAGTATCTACAATTAAAAAAATCAAAACCGAACATGAAAATAAACAAATCACCTCTGAAATCGATCCTCTTATGCACAAAATGCATCCACAACACTCCACAAACATCTTTGAACACTCTTGGCTAACAAATATACTAAATTCTATCAATATGATGACTTTTGATACATGAAATCCTTCATTAAGCTCTAGACCATGGATACGAGTAGAAAATGATCAATAAAACCACTCTCACCACTCAATAAGAATCAAGAATCAAACTATCGTTATGAAATGAAAGTATTTACACATCAAACATACAACATGTGCAATTATGATTGAAAATAAGTCCAATCAATGTAACACGACCAAGACGATAAGATTTCTTATTATTTTAATCAAAATTGGGGAAATCTAGATTTGTGCATCAAAGTATTTGTGAAAGCTTAAAAGAATACATGAAAAAGGAACAAGTTATACAAAAACATTATACAATAATGGTTATCACATGGATAGTTTTTGCTAACCGTATCAACCTTTTTTACTATACCATTTTGATTTTCAAGCCTTCTAAACACCCTCCTGAACTAAACTAATCATATTCGATGGTAATGATCAATGTAATCAACTAAACAACCCCAAAGGAAAATTGTATCTACATTCAAACAGAAACAAAAACCGAACATAAATATAAACAAATCACCTTTGAAATCGATCCTCTCCTTTGCAAAATGCATCCCAAACACTCCACAAACATCTTTCAACACTCTTGGCTCACAAATTTACTAAATTCTATCCAAATGAGGACTCTTGGTCCATGAAATCCTTCATTAAGCTCTAGACCACGGATACAAGTTGTAAATGATCAAAAAAACCAGTCTTATCACTCAATAAGAAGCACGAATCAAACTATCATAATGAAATGATAGTAATTACACGCCTAACATAAAACTCAATGTGTGATTGATGAAAAATAAGTCAAATCAAGGTAACACCACCAAGAAGATAAGATTTATATACTATTTATTTCAACTGAAAATGGGCGATTTCAGATTTATGCATCAAAGTATTTGAGAAACTTTAATAGAATACATGAAAAAGGAACTAGTAATACAAAAATATTATTTAATAATATTTATCGCATGGATAGTTTTTGCTAATCGTATTAACCTTTTTTACTCTAGCATATCGATTTTCAAGGCTTCTAAACACCCTCCTAAACTAAACTAATCAAATTCGATGGTAATGGTCAATAGTAAACAACCACAAAGGGCCAATAGTATCTACATTCAAATAAAAATCAAAACCAAACATGAAAATAAACATATCACCTCTGAAATCGATCCTCTTATGCACAAAATGCGTCCACAACACTCCAAAAACATCTTTGAACACTCTTGGTTCACAAATCTACTAAATTCAATCAATATGATGCCTTTTGATACATGAAATCCTTCATTAGGCTCTAGACCATACTTACGAGTAGAAAATGATCAATAAAACCACTCTCATCACTCAATAAGAATCAAGAATCAAACTATCGTTATGAAATGAAAGTATTTACACATCAACCATAAAACTCTATGTGCGATTGATGAAAATAAGTCTAATCAATGTAACACGACCAAGACGATAAGATTTCTTATTCTTTTAATCAATATTGGGGGAATCTAGATTTGTGCATCAAAGTATTTGTGAAAGCTTAAAAGAATACATGAAAAAGGAACAAGTTATACAAAAATATTATACAATCATGGTTATCGTATGGATAGTTTTTGCTAACCCTATCAACCTTTTTTACTCTACCATTTTGATTTTAAAGCCTTCTAAACACCCTCCTGAATTAAACTAATCATATTCGCTGGTAATCAATGTAATCAACTAAACAACCATAAAGGGCAAATTGTATCTACATTCAAACAGAAACCAAAACCGAACATGAATATAAACAAATCACCTTTGAAATCGATCCTCTCGTTTGCAAAATGCATCCAAAACACTCCATAAACATCTTTCAACACTCTTGGCTCACAAATATACTAAATTCTATCCAAATGATGACTCTTGATCCATAAAATCCTTCATTAAGCTCTAGACCACGGATACGAGTTGTAAATGATCAATAAAACCAGTCTTATCACTCAATAAGAAGCACGGATCAAACTATCATTATGAAATGAAAGTAGTTACACGTCTAACATAAAACTCAATGTGTGATTGATGAAAAATAAGTCAAATCAAGGTAACACCACCAAGAAGATAAGATTTCTTATTATTTCAATTGAAATTGGGCGATTATAGATTTATGCATCAAAGTATTTGTGAAATTTTAATAGAATACATGAAAAAGGAACTAGTAATACAAATACGTTATATAATAATAGTTATCGCATGGATAGTTTTTGCTAACCGTATTAACCTTTTTTACTCTAGCATATCGATTTTCAAGGCTTCTAAACATCCTCCTAAACTAAACTAATCATATTCGATGGTAATTGTCAATACTAAACAACCACAAAGGGCCAATAGTATCTACATTTAAATAAAAATCAAAACCGAACATGAAAATATACAAATCACCTCTGAAATCGATCCTCTTATGCACAAAATGCGTCCACAACACTCCACAAACATCTTTGAACACTCTTGGCTCACAAATCTACTAAATTCAATCAATATGATGACTTTTGATACATGAATTCCTTCATTAAGCTCTAGACCATGGATACGAGTAGAAAATGATCAATAAAACCACTCTCATCACTCATAAGAATCAAGAATCAAACTATCGTTATGAAATGAAAGTATTTACACATCAAACATAAAACTCTATGTTCGATTGATGAAAATAATTCCAATCAATATAACACGACCAAGACGGTAAGATTTCTTATTATTTTAATCAAAATTGGGGGAATCTTGATTTGTGCATCAAAGTATTTGTGAAAGTTTAAAAGAATACATGAAAAAGGAACAAGCTATACAAAAACATTATACAATAATGGTTATCGCATGGATAGTTTTTGCTAATCGTATCAACCTTTTTTACTCTACCATTTTGATTTTCAAGCCTTCTAAACACCTTCCTGAACTAAACTAATCATATTTGATGGTTACGATCAATGTAATCAACTAAACAATCATAAAAGGCAAATTGTATCTACATTCAAACAGAAACCAAAACCAAACATGAATATAAACAAATCACCTGTGAAATCGATCCTCTCGTTTGCAAAATGCATCCAAAACACTCCACAAACATCTTTCAACACTCTTGGCTCACAAATCAACTAAATTCTATCCAATGATGACTCTGAAATACATGAAATCCATCATTAAGCTCTAGACCACGGATACGAGTTGTAAATGATCAATAAAACCAGTCTTATCACTCAATAAGAAGCACGAATCAAACTATCATTATGAAATGAAAGTAATTACACATCTAACATAAAACTCAATGTGTGATTGATTAAAAATAAGTCAAATCAAGGTAACACCACCAAGAAGATAAGATTTCTTATTATTTCAATTGAAATTGGGCAATTATAGATTTATGCATCAAAGTATTTGTGAAACTTTAATAGAATACATGAAGAAAGAACTAGTAACACAAAAACGTTATATATAATAGTTATCACATGGATAATTTTTGCTAACCGTATGAACCTTTTTTACTCTAGCATATCGATTTTCAAGGCTTCAAAACACCCTCCTAAACTAAACTAATCAAATTCGATGGTAATGGTCAATACTAAACAACCACAAAGGGCCAATAGTATCTACATTCAAATAGAAATCAAAAACGAACATGAAAAATAAACAAATCACCTCTGAAATCGATCCTCTTATGCACAAAATGCGTCCACAACACTCCACAAACATCTTTGAACACTCTTGGCTCACAAATCTACTAAATTCTATCAATATGATGACTTTTGATACATGAAATCCTTCATTAAGCTCTAGACCATGGATACTAGTTAAAAATGATCAATAAAACCACTCTCATCACTTAATAAGAATCAAGAATCAAACTAGCGTTATGAAATAAAAGTATTTACACATCAAACATAAAACTCAATGTGCGATTGATGAAAATAAGTCCAGTCAATGTAACACGACTGTAAGGATTCCTTAAGTCTGATGCAACCCAAAACATCCAAAGTGTCTTAGCAACATGCACTAAGTACTGAAGTGAAGAATGCTTTGGAAGTTTTACACAATGCATTAGAAAATACTCTAAGTGTAAAATCTTCCGAAGCCAAGACCAATATCTTCCGAAGCCAAAGATGAAGTCTTCCGAAGCCTCAGAGACAAAGTCTTCCGAAGCTTCAAGTTATGAAGACAGATTTCTTCCGAAGACTTTTAAGACATGCTTTTTCTGATGTACTTTTCTGTAAAGCTGGACACCTTTCCGCTGTACCTCTGCAAGTCACCAACTTACATGAGTTGGTGAAAAGGTCCATGCTTTTGGTAACTGGACATTGAGGTCTTGAGTCTGTATACTTTCTACTTTATGTACTTTATTCTTTTTGTAATAGATAAGGATGTGAGCTATGGCATGTCATAGCCACAAGCAAAAGGCAATCTGCCTTTTGACTCTACAATTGATTTTGTTTGTGTGTCTAGTCAATTGTATCTTTTATCTTATGCTTTGAAAGACTTATAAAAGAACATAGAGAAAGCAATATACTGCATTCTTGAAAACCAAACTCTCTTGTTCTGTCTCTTACTTTACTTGTGCTCTTTGTATCACTTTGGTTAACCCAGTTCACTATTTGATTAAAGTTTAGTTAATCTCCTCTTTTTGTGTCGTTGTGTTGTAATTGTGTTAAAGCCCTTAAACGGTCTTGCAATTGGTATCAGAGCTTTCCAGGTTCTTGATATAAGATCTAACCATCTTAAGATCCCTCACACCAACAAAAACTAAACTCTTCAATGGCTTCCATCTCAAAGACTGATATGGAGACTGGAACCATGAACAAATCCCCACTGATCACTCTTGATGATTTTGACACTTGGTGCATGAGGATGGAAGGCTTCATCAGGTCTCTTGACTCAAGAATGTGGGAATCTGTTGTAAATGGACCTTTCATACCCAGCACCCCCTCTGCTACTGGTGCTGGTATGATCCCTAAAGATATGGCCAACTACTCAGATGAAGATAGAAAAGAGTAGAGATTGATAGGAAGGCCATGACTGTTCTTCAGACTGCTCTCCCAAACTCTGTATACAGAGGTTTTAAGAAGTGCAAAATAGCTAAACAGCTGTGGGATGCACTGAAGCTGATGTATGAAGGCTCCTCTGAAGCCAAGAACAAGAAAGATCTTCTGAAGCAGCAGTTTGAAAATTTCACCTTCAAAGCAGGTGAAACCATGACCCAACATACTTCAGGTATTTGAAATTGTGGATGCCCTAGTGGATGAGGAGTACCTCTTGAGAACAGGGACATTGTAAGGAAGTTCATGTCCTCACTTCCTAGGCAATGGACACACTATTGTGTGGTGATCAAGAGGACTGAGAACCTTAAAACTCTTACTCTGACAGAGTTGTATGGGATTCTCAGTGGATACCAGATGGAAATGAACATGCAAGGTTCATCTGGAAACTCCAACAATCAAATGGGTTCAGCCCTTCATGTAGTTGAAAGGGACAGCATAGAACCCCAACATCATCTCATATGCTACCCTGACAACTCACATAAGGGTCCTTTCATCACCTTCCCGGAGACACCAAGAGAGAACTTTACTCAAGGAAGTCCATTCCAAGAGACAAGTTCTTCTCAAGCCTTGTATCTACTGATGAAAGCTGTGGGAATTATCTCTTCACTCTTGAAGACCTGAACTGTATTCATCCAGATGATCTGGAATACATGGAGATAGTTCAGCAGATGGCTCTCCTCACTCACAGAGCCAAGAAGTTCTATAAGAGAATAGGAAGAAGATTTCCAAGCAATGCTATAAGTGGAAAGTTTGGGCTGGATAAAAGCAAAGTTAAGTGTTACAACTGTAACCTATGGGTCACTTTGCTAGGGAGTGTAAGGCACCTAAAGAAAATGGGGGCCAAACACAACCAGACCAAACTACACTGACAAAGCTCCTCAGTCTGAGAAGACTAAGCAACATGCTGCTGTCGCTGTTGAGAAGGAGGTTTTGACTGGAGTTTTCAGGTGGAAGATGCTTCTCCAAACCACAGCACTGATGCTGATCATGATGAAGCCAAGGTATTGGAATGTACTATGTACTCCTGATGCACTGCTAAATAAATAGATACATACAACTTGGAGATGAGATCTAATCTTGAGTCCTAAACATTTTAAAATCTGATTTTAGAAGTCTGAAAATGATTATAAACTGGAAATAGAGGGCTTAGAGAAAACCATTTCAGCTCTAAACATGAACACACAAACTTTAGAACTCAAATTCAAGATTCAACCCAGCTAGCTGAGTGCCAGGCTGAGCTTGTGATCAGCAAAGCCAGGGCAGAAAAGAGAAAGAGTGTTTTTGAAGAAGAGACCTTCAAGAACATGATATCCTCATCCTGCACAACAAAGTGTGCTATCAAAACAGACAGGGACTAGGATCAAATGAGATAGCTCCTCCACACACAATCTTGTCTGTAAGATCTCCTAGATGTGGAACTTATGAAGATGAGCTTCCTCTCATAGATCTATAAGTAAGGATGATGAAGAAGTGATAGTGAAGAATTCCTCTGAGAAGAGTGAAGATGAGGATTCTTCCAAGGGCCACTATCCTTCTGAGGAGAAGAAATCAACTGTGATGACCAAGTCTAAGAGAAAGAACTTGATCAGGAGAGCAAAAGGAAAGCAAAGAAGGCTCAAGAAATCAAGGCTACTTATGGTGCTAAGCAGAAACAAGTTTTTATCTCTACAGGTTTCAAAGTAGTAAAGACTGAAGACATCAACCAAGACTCCTCAGCTAAGAGTACTGGTTCATGTTCAAATCATCATAGTGCAAAGAAGAAGACTGAGCTGCTGTGTACCACTGTTGCACAGCCTGGACCATCAAACTCCAGAAACAGTTCACAGCCCAAAAGAACTATCTCAGCATCTACCAAGATGAAGGTGGAGAAGGAATGTGACCAAAGCCAGTCTTGCTCTCAAAAGGAGACTCCTTTGAAGAAGAAAATGTTATGTGTCATGTGTGAAAGTACTTCTCACATTGCCAAGGATTGCCCATACAATCCTAAAAGTACCATCACATGACCAATTCAAAGACTTCAAAGAATCTCAAGAAGTCTCAAGCTTCGGAGGAAAGTCTGTTTCCTTCAGAAGCTCCAAATCAAAGAAGAAGGTAAATGGAAAATTACCTTCGGAAGTAAAATTGGTCTCGGAAGAAAGGAGTTCTTCCGAAGCACTAAAGTCTGCTGCAGTGACTGTAGAATCTTCCGAAGGTTCAGTCATCAAAATTGTGAAGTTCCAAAAGCTTCTAAGGTTTGAAGGTCAAGTCCAAGACTCCAAAGGTGGTGTGGAAGTCTAAGAAAGACCAAATGACTGAAAATTCTCCATCAACAAACAGCTGAAGATCCCCATAGTACAACCATAGGATCTATTATTGTTGCATTACCTTCTATTACACTTAGTGAGCCCAAGACAAGTAAGGCTTGGGTTCAAAAGTAACTAATCATTTTCTTTGTGCAGGAACACTCAAGACAAACAGAATGTCTGGATAATTGATAGTGGCTGTTCCAGGCACATGACAGGCAATAGGTCTCACTCCATAATTTTGAGAGAATGATGGAGGACCAGTTGCTTTTGGAGGACATGAAGGTGGTTACATTTCGGAAGGGGCAAGGTCACAAATGGTAAGCTCAGCATCGAGAAGGTAAACTTTGTTAAGGAGCTTGGGTACAATCTTCTGAGTGTATCCCAATTTTGTGATCAGAGTCATAACATGCTCTTTACTGAGCATGAGTGCATTGTTCTCAAGCCAGGAGTGGTCATTCCTCATGAGCATATCCTTCTCAGAGCCCCCAGGAAAGGAACATGTACAAGATGGATTTGCAAGAAACATCTCCTCTGGAGAAGTTTCATGCTTTCTATCTAAGGAAAATAGTGATGAGTCTTTCCTATGGCATAAAAGAATGTGCCATGTAAACTTTAAGAACATAAATAAATTGATTAAACATGATCTGGTAACTGGAATGCCAAAGAAAAAGTTTACAAGTGATGATCTTTGTGTTGCATGCCTAAAAGGGAAGCAACACAAGGTATCTCACAAGCCTAAGGAAAAGAACTCCATCATTACTCCCCTACACTTGTTACATATGGATCTCTTTGGCCCCACTAGTGTAATGAGTTTAGGAAGGACCTCTTACTGTTTGGTGATCACAGATGACTTTACAAGATTCACTTGGGTCTTTTTCCTTGGAACTAAGGATGAAACCCCTGAGATTCTGAAGAATTTCATCTTAAAAATTGAGAATCAATGTGATCATAAGGTCAAAACCATAAGATGTGATCAAGGAACTGAATTCAAGAACCAAATCCTTGATACATTTTGTGATGAAAAAGGTATTATTACAAGACAATATAGTGCTCCCAGGACTCCTCAGCAAATCAGAGTTGCTGAGAGGAGAAACAGGACACTTATTGAAGCTGCAAGAACTATGTTGTCTAACTCTAAACTGCCTATCACCTTCTGGGCGGAGGCAGTTAATACTGCTTGCTATGTGCAGAACAGAGTTTTAGTAGTTAAGACACATGGTAAGACCCCTTATGAACTTTGGCACAAGAGGAAACCTTTCATTGTTTTCTCAGGTCATTTGGATGTCACTGCACCATCTTGAATACCAAAGATCAAATCGCCAAGTTTGCTGAGAAATCAGACGATGAACACTTCATTGGATACTCCTCTCAAGCTAAAGCTTATAGAGTATACAATCTCAGAACTAGAATAGTTGAGGAGTCAGCCAATGTGACTTTCAATGAACACACACCATGTGTTGCTGGTTCTGGTCCGGATTGGCTGTTTGATCTTGATTTAGTTACCAACTGTTTTAACAAATCTTGTGAGCATGTTTCAGGATCTACAGAAAATTTAAATACAGGTGATCCTGACCCAAGATTTGAGCTAGGAAGATCTTCAAGACATACATCTTCAGCTCCAGTTGAAAACTACTTCAACAAATGAAGTTTCTATCAGCACAACAATGACAAATTCAGCTGATACATCTGGTATGCCTTCAAATTCCAGCTTAGAGGCTTCTCAACCAGATAAAGACACCTCAATTATAGAAGACAACAATGGTGATGGTGATAGTGATCAGGAATTTCTTGATGCTAATAACCATACCATAGATGACAACATCAATGATGTCACACACTCATTGGATCAAGTTATCTTGTATGTGTGATAATGTGGAAGGTAAATCTTTAAGCCCAGATCTAAATTTCTCCAAATTTGGATCTCTCTCAGCAACTTGCTGTGATCCCTCAACTAAGGATCCACAGGTCTCAGCCCACCACAAACATCATTGGAGATGTTGACACAGGGGTAAGAACAAGAGGACAAACTCATGAAGCAAATATTTGTCTTCACTCTTGTTTCTTATCTCAGATAGAGCCAAAGAAAGTTGATGAAGCTCTAAAGGATGGAATTGGTTGAAGCTATACAACAAGAGCTGCTTCAATTCAAAAGGCAGAAAGTTTGGAACCTTTGTCCACTTCCTCATGGGAAGAGTACCATTGGCACCAAATGGGTTTTTAGGAATAAGAAGGATGATAGAGGAATCATCATCAAGAACAAGGCAAGACTAGTTGTTCAAGGATACACACAAGAAGAAGGGATTGACTACACTGATGTCTTTGCTCCTGTAGCGAGACTAGAAGCTGTTAGGATATTCCTGGCATTTGCTGCATCCAAGAACTTCAAAGTCTATCAACTTGATGTAAAGTGTGCTTTCTTATATGGAGTGATTGATGAGGAGGTTTATGTCAAACAACCACCGGTTTGTAGACCCTGGTCATCCTGATTATGTCTGCAAGCTTGACAAAGCTCTTTATGGGCTGCATCAGGCACCCAGGAAGTGGTATGAGACACTTTCTGAGTATCTCTGTAAACATGGTTACAAGAGAGGTGCTATAGATGGAACTCTCTTCATCAAAGGACAGGGAAATGACTTATTGCTGGTTCAAGTATATGTAGATGACATCATCTTTGGTTCAACCAATCCAAAGCTCTGTAAAGACTTTGAGAAGCTGATGAAAGACAGATTTGAAATGAGTTCAATGGGAGAACTCAACTTCTTTCTGGGAATTCAAGTGAAGCAGGTTGAGGATGACATCTTCATAAGTCAGTCAAAGTATGTTCAAGACCATACTCAAGAGGTTCAACATGACTAATTGTAAGATTGCTAAGACACCCATAGCCAGAAACCACTCCCTTGGTCCAGATCTGAGGGGCAGTGTGTATATGAACACTTATACAGGGCTATGATTGGGACTCTTATGTATCTTACAGCTAGCAGGCCTGATATCATGTTTGCTACATGTATTTGTGCAAGATATCAAGCCAACCCTAAGATGTCTCACTTAATCACTGTGAAAAGAATTTTAAGATACCTCAAAGGTGCTTCAACACTTGGTCTATGGTATCCAAAGAATCCTAATTTCAATCTGTATGCCTATACATACAGTGATTATGGTGGTTGCAACATGACTGCAAAGTCTACATTTGGGGGATGTCAATTCTTGGTGGAAGGATTGTCTCATGGCAATGCAAGAAACAATCCTGTGTGTCTGCATCAACTGTGCTGAGGCTGAATACATTGCTGCTGCAAGCTGCTGTGCTCAAGTGCTTTGGATTCAAAATCAGATGCTGGACTATGGATTTAACTTCAAAGAGACTCCTATCCACATAGACAACAATAGTGCTATCTCTAACTGAGAACCCTGTGCAGCACTCAAGGACCAAACACATCAACATCAGGTATATTAATAAGAGATAATTATGAAAAGGGATTAATTAAACTTGTCAAGGTTCACACAGATGACCAATATGCTGATTTGTTTACAAAGGCTTTTGATGAACAAAGATTTAAATATCTAATATCAGCTATTGGGATGATCAACCTTGAGTAAATTTTTCTTAAAACTAATTCTATTATTTCTTAAAAATGTGTGTTCTAAGTTGTCTAGTCAATCATCTTCATAAGCTCATGTTTTTCTTGGATTGGAAGATTTTCTTTAGATTAATTGATGATTTTATACTTCGGAAGAAAATCACATCTTCAAAATATTTAACTATCTAAGAAATTTATCTTCGGAAGAGATTTCAATTTTATCTTCCGAAGCTTAAATAGTTATCTTAGACACTTACTTATTTTCAAGGACCATTTCCTTCCGAAGCAATAATTAACTTCGGAAGCTATATTGATCCCTATACAAAGCTTTCAAGTCTTAAAATTTTCTTCCGAAGCAAAATCATCAAATACTCTCAGGAAATTCTTCCGAAGTCATTTTAGCTTCGGAAGCTTTTTCATTAAAACTTCCGAAGATAATTTACCTTCAGAAGCTTTTCGAATTCCAAGAAAACTACTTTTTGAGCAAAAGAAAACTACTTTTTCAGAGGTGGGATCGACGTTCGGATTTCAAAGTTTATCCTCTTTCCTTAAACTTTATCTGAAATCCCTCTCTCTCATATAAACCCAACGGTTTCCCCCTCTTCTCTCATCTGCTTTTCATCCAAACCTAAAACCCAAAATCTTCTCTCTGAAATTTCTTCTTCATCTCTAAGCTACCTCACAATGGCTAACCTTGCTCACAGAAATGATCCCAACTTTACCATGCAGCTACACAGACAACATAATCAAGTTGCTCTGTTATGCTCTGAGAAAGATCCTTATTTCTTAGAGGTTTGCCGTTTCTTGTCTCTGTCTCACTACTTCACCTCCCTAACCATTGATCCTCCACTCTATGAGGATCAGTTGCTTGAATTTGGAAGACCTGCCAAGAGGTCATTATGGACAGGAGAAGGCACTGTCTGCCACAGTGCAAGGGAGAACAATCTTCATCACTCCGGCCATCATCAACCGACATCTTCAGCTGGATGATGAAGAAGGTGAGGTGTTCTTCCCAAAGGAAGCTGTAAATCATTCCTTTGAGCAGATGGGCTAACAAGGAGATTTCTCTGTAAAAGACCTTCAGGAAAGGGAAGGTCTCATCCCAGTGGAAATACCTGCTCCACGTGGCTATCGACAGCTTATCAAACAAGCATGGTGGATGGGACCAGATTCCTGAGGATCTCTCCTTTATAGTTCATGGAATGGTTCAGGGGGTCAAGTTCAGGTATACACAATTTGTTTATACTAATTTACTTGCAAACTTAGACTCCTTAGAGTATTACATGTTTCCTAGATATGTTCAACACATTCTCAACTGTGAACTGGGCTCATAGTGAGGGGGAAACAAGTAATATTCTTAAATTGGGACAGATGAAGCCGACATCTTTAAAATAATGAAGAAGCCCACTATAGGCTTCTCAGGGGTAGAAACAGCCCTAGTCCAAAAATGTTAGAGCTCATTGCTCAAGGTGACAACCTAGCAGCACAAGCTAGTGTTGAACCCACACCTGCTGCTTTCCAACACCTACACAGCCCCAAATATCCATCACCTACCAAAGAAAATACAAACGAACCCCTGCTCAGACTATTCAGTCTGAGGAGGCACCATATACTCACTCATACAGGAAGAAGTGGATACTGGAGCTCCCACTTCTCCTGAGGAGCAGACCACTCCCATTTTTCCAAGAATCAGTGCTGAGGTTCCTCATGCTCAGCCTGATGAGCTCACTAGCCCAACAGCCTTAAGCCTTCACTCTGAGTCTCAACACTCAAGTGAACAACCTTCAGGGGACAGCTACCATCCCCAGCCTTTGGATCTCAACCAACCAATTCCCAACCTATCCTTCTATACTGATGAAGACTTAGGATTCAGTGAGTACCATGAGTCTCTCTTCCCATCCCCTACTCAAAGAGAGATGAGTACTCTGACTCTCCTTAGTCTATCCCATATCAATCACCTATTACTGAGGTGGACACTTCTGAACTTGTTCAGGATGTCCATATGGAAGAGGCTCTCACTTTTGAAAGTGATTACATCATTAAGACCTCCACCATGGCAACTCAGCTCCTGGCATCTCAACTAAGGCTGCCAGTGAGCAGAGGAAAACCAGCAGCCAAGAAACTCAAGCTGGTGGTGAGCGAGAGGACTTTGGTCCAATCATCTCATCCCCCACTGATTCTTCTAATGAAGATGAGGGGAATTTGAGACTAAAGGTGCAGAAATTGTCAAAAACATGCACCTATTTAGTCTCTAAGTTAGTCACTTGGAATCTCAGGTGACTACCTTACAAAACCAGGTCAATGATCAGCAACTTCAGATTTCATATCTGCAGGAACAACTAGCTGAGAGACCTTTAAGGACAACTCAACCAGGAACACAAGAACCTGTGGAAGTAATTGACTTATCCTCCAGCTCACCTATGCAAGGGTGTTGCTACCAAAAGGGGGAGAAAGTTGTTACAACCATAGAACCTGGGAGTTCTTCAAAGAGAATGGACATAGAGGACTCACCATCCTCACTTCCTGTTGTGCATTCTCAGCAACTTCCTCAAGTTCACATTAATGTGGACTCTATAGACTCAATCATCAGGAGTCTCTTTGAGGAAGGTATACCAAGGGCTGTCTCATCTCCACCACAAGGAACTGGCAACTACATCATAAGGTGGAGGTATGATGAGGATAGAAGAGCCCTTATACTTCACAGAGTTCAAGGCCAACAAGAATTTTTTCAGTTCCAAAGCCTGAGCTTCTATGAAAGACTGGATCTAGTCAACATGCCACTTGTCAATCCAAGCAATTCAAGACAAGCTGACAGGCTGGCTCAAAGAATCCAAGAAAGGATCCTTGCAGAGTTTTCTCTAAGAAGGAGACATAGGCAATCAGGCAATGTCATCGGTCAACTGGATGTTGAGGTGGACCCTAAGATTAGTTTCATAGGGGAAACCTTGACTGAAGGCCCAGTGGCAGAACCTGAGACCCCTGTCTCATCATCAACAACTGCTGCAGAGGTCCAAACTCCATCTGAAACACCTGCTGGTGAAGGTGTTTCTCAGCCTTTCTCTGGCCAGAGCATGGAAGCTACACCAAGCAATGAAGGCCAAGCCTCAATCCACCCTGAGTCACAAAGGTCTGTTGGTGACAAAGGGAAAAGAAAATGACTCCTAAGGAAATTGAGGAGAAGAGAGAGAGAGGAAAAGGAGGCTAAGGGGAAAAAGTTCTTCTGGGTCATCTACCTTCATGCAAGCTGCAATCAGGGCTGCCCCCAGACCAAATACTCAAGATGATGAGTTAAGGGCAGTCAGGATTACCTATTTACAAACCAGGAACTATGATATTGATGAAATCATCTCTCCCCTTAGAAGAGTTAAATGAACTGGCTGACATGGAAGTGTCAAGAGAGATGAAGGAGAAAGAGGATGCAAGGTTACTTCTCCAATTCAAAGAGGAGAACAGACAGAAAAGGCTTTACAAGCATGCTCCCACTCTCTCTCCAGTTCAAGAAAGTCCTGCACAGGAAGATGTGGCTCCACAAGAACCTCAGGTAGATAAAGAAGATGATAGGATCAAGATGATCAACTACCTGAGTGCCACAGGCTTCTATCAGGCAAATGCACTTCTTCCCCTGTCCTATGACTTCATTGAGTTCGAGTACCTAAAGCAACTTGAGCTTGAGCTAGTCAAAGAAAGAAAAACAACCAAAAGGAAGCTAGGGAAGAAGCTGCAAAGTCAAGAGCCATCATTCAAAAGAATGCAAAGAAGTCTGCTGACAGACAAAGAATGATGAGCTTCTTGAAGCTATATGGATTCTCCGGAAGGAGACTTGGCCCCATGTCTCTATCTATATGGATGAGCATATAAGGGTGATCAAGCAGAAGATTAAAAGTGGAGAACTGATTGACTTGCACTCTCTTCCAAGTCAAGTCCCACCTGAAGTGGAGGTCAAGTTTGAACAACCTGAGACACCTCAACCAGAACCTCCAGCTAAGCCTCAGCAAACTTCATCTTCTGATCCAAGACAGGGTCAAACTCCCTCTCCTTCTGAACCTGTGAGGGAGGAACACCCAACTGAGAAAGACACTGATGATTAACATGGTGCTACAGACCAGTCTTCTCAGTTAAAGACATCTAAGAGGAAGAAGAAAATGGCTTCTAAACCAAAGACTAAGAAGAAGAAGCCAAAGTCATCTACCTCTACACCTCAGGCTGAATCAGATCAACCTGAGGAAGTGCATGATGAGGCAGCCCAATCTACTCCTATGCAAGTGGCTCCTCTAACACTGAGACACCCATCTTGTCCTGGACTTATTCTACCAATCCAGAAAGATGGCATGTTATCAGAGATCAAGGTGTTGAGAATGTCTACTCCTGGCAAGACATAATCAACTTACCTCTGCATGATCTCTTTGAGATGAGAAGATACTATAAGAATCTTGATGATCCTGACCATCTAATGAAGAAAGGAATGGTCTTGATTGTACTGAAGACTACCAACATCTGAAGATCTTAAGTGTTTTGGTAGCATCAGGCTAGGGGGAGTTTGTAAGGATTCCTAAGTCTGATGCAACCCAAAACATCCAAAGTGTCTCAGCAACATGCACTAAGTACTGAAGTGAAGAATGCTTCGGAAGTTTTACACAATGCATTAGAAAATACTCTAAGTGTAAAATCTTCCGAAGCCAAGACCAATATCTTCCGAAGCCAAAGATGAAGTCTTCCGAAGCCTCAGAGACAAAGTCTTCCGAAGCTTCAAGTTATGAAGACAGATTTCTTCCGAAGACTTTTAAGACATGCTTTTTCTGATGTACTTTTCTGCAAAGTTGGACACCTTTCCGCTGTACCTCTGCAAGTCACCAACTTACATGAGTTGGTGAAAAGGTCCATGCTTTTGGTAACTGTACATTAAGGTCTTGAGTCTGTATACTTTCTACTTATGTACTTTATCCTTTTTTTAATAGATAAGGATGTGAGCTATGGCATGCCATAGTCACAAGTCAAAAGGCAATCTGCCTTTTGACTCTACAATTGATTTTGTTTGTGTGTCTAGTCAATTGTATCCAGCTGGCTTTCAAAGTATAGCCAGCTGTAGGATGTAGTATAAGTATCTCATGTTCTTGTATCTTTTATCTTATGCTTTGAAACACTTGTAAAAGAACATAGAGAAAGCAATATACTGCATTCTTGAAAACCAAACTCTCTTGTTCTGTCTCTTACTTTACTTGTGCTCTTTGTATCACTTTGGTTAACCCATTTCACTATTTGATTAAAGTTTAGTTAATCTCCTCTTTTTGTGTCGTTGTGTTGTAATTGTGTTAAAGCCCTTAAATGGTCCTGCAATGTGTTCTGTATCACCTAAGGAAGAAACATGTCTTTTGTCTAAAGCATCATTGATGAGTCACAACTTTGGCATAGACATTTGGGGCACACTAACTTTAAAAATATGAACAAGTTAGTCAAAGGGAATCATGTCATTGGTCTTCCTCAAAAAGAATTCAATTTTATTGATCAATGTTCAACGTGCCTCAAAGGAAAACAACACAAATCGTCTCATAAAAGCAAGCTGGTGAACACTAACAATACTCCATTGAAGTTACTTCACATGGATCTTTGTGGACCAACTCATGTAATGAGTATGGGAAAGAAACAGTATTGTTTAGTGATCATTGATGACTTTTCTTGATTCACATGGGTGTTCTTCCTACTTCATAAAAATGAAGCATCCCAAATCATTCAAGAATTTATCACTAAAATTGAAGATCAACTTGATCTTAAGGTCAAAATAATAAGAAGTGATAATGGTACAGAGTTCAAAAATGAAAATATGAGTTCCTTTTGTGCAACCAAAGGCATTGCTCATTAATTCAGTGCAGCTAGAACTCCTCAACAAAATGGGGTAGCTGAAAGGCGAAATAGAACACTGATTGAAGTAGCTAGAATGATGCTAGCCGATGCTAAACTGCCAATCACCTTCTGGGCAGAAGCAGTTAACACATCGTGCTTTGTGCAAAATCGAACTCTGATTGTTAAAGAAAGTAACATGACACCTTATGAACTGATCTTTCATAGGAAACCATTTATTGGATTCCTTAAATCATTTGGTTGTCCAGTCTCAATATTAAACAGCCATGATCATTTGGGAAAATTTTCATCCAAGTCTGATGAAGGATTCTTTGTAGGTTATTCTTCTGTCTCAAAGGCTTATAGAGTGTTCAATCCTAGACTGGACATTATTGATGAATCTACAAATGTTCAATTCAAAGAACATTCATTTCCCAAATCTACAAATGGTCCTGATTGGTTGTTTGATATTGACACATTTACAAAATCCATTGATCAAAGAACATTCATTTGACCAATTTCACTTGTCTGATGCAGGAAATATACATTCAGGTGATACTTCATCAACTGTAGAAAGAAAAGATAATTATCCATTGATTCCACCTACATTTGATGAACATATGAATGAAGATGTCCCTCTTCAAGCCGATCCCATCAGACAACTATCACAAACCCCTAGTGTTTCTTCTGAAGAAGGCCCCAGCCTGGTACCATCTCACTCAGATGACTTGTCAAATGAAATCAGAAATCCAAAACAGGCTTCTCATCCAGTAGAAACACATGGTACATCAAATGATGCAAGCAATCTCAATGCTGCCGAAGATGTAGCAGTTATTAAAACAAAAGTTGACAATCTTCATAATTCAACAACTATACAAGATGAATGTGCCTCTGACCATAATGAACTGAATGTCTTCGATCTTGATGTAACTATTGCTGGTGACACCATTCCAACCACAAGAATACACAAGAATCATCCAGTAGAAACCATTATTGGTGATCTTAATGAGAGGGTGATTAGAAGCAAGTCCAGTATTGCAAACATATGTTTGTTCTCATGCTTTCTATGTCAAACAGTACCTAAAAACATCAAAGAGGCACTTCAAGACAATAGTTGGATTGAAGCAATGCAGGAAGAATTGCTCCAATTCAAGAAGCAAGAAGTATGGCAGCTGGTAGATCAATAAAACCCGTCTTATCACTCAATAATAAGCACGAATCAAACTATCGCTATGGAATGAAAGTAATTACACGTGTAACATAGAACTCAATGTGTGATTATGAAAAATAAGTCAAATCAAGGTAACACCACCAAGAAGATAAGATTTCTTATTATTTCAATTGAAAATGGGCGATTATAGATTTATGCATCAAAGTATTTGTGAAACTTTAATAGAATACATGAAAAAGAAACTAGTAATACAAAAACGTTATATAATAATAGTTATCGCATGGATAGTTTTTGCTAACCGTATTAACCTTTTTTACACTAGCATATTGATTTTCAAGGCTTCAAAACACCCTCCTAAACTAAACTAATCAAATTCGATGGTAATGGTCAATACTAAACAACCACAAAGGGCCAATAGTATCTACATTCAAATAGAAATCAAAACCGAACATGAAAATAAACAAATCACCTCTGAAATCGATCCTCTTATGCACAAAATGCATCCATAACACTCCACAAACATCTATGAACACTCTTGGCTCACAAATCTACTAAATTCTATCAATATGATGACTTTTGATACATGAAATCCTTCATTAAGCTCCAGACCATGGATACGAGTAGAAAATGATCAATAAAACCACTCTCGTCACTCAATAAGAATCAAGAATCAAACTATTGTTATGAAATGAAAGTATTTACACATCAAACATAAAACTCAATGTACGATTAATGAAAATAAGTCCAATCAATGTAAGAGGACTAAGACGATAAGATTTCTTATTATTTTTATGAGAATTGGGGGAATCTAGATTTGTGCATCAAAGTATTTGTGAAAGCTGAAAAGAATACATGAAAAAGGAACAACTTATACAAAAACATTATACAATCATGGTTATCGCATGAATAGTTTTTGCTAACCCTATCAACCTTTTTTACTCTACCATTTTGATTTTCAAGCCTTCTAAACACCTTCCTAAACTAAACTAATCATATTCGATGGTACGGATCAATGTAATCAACTAACAAGCATAAAGGGAAAATTGTATCTACATTCAAACAGAAACCAAAACCGAGCATGAATAAAACAAATCACCTTTGAAATCGATCCTCTCGTTTGCAAATTGCATCCAAAACAGTCCACAAACATCATTCAACACTCTAGGCTCACAAATCTACTAATTCTATCTAAATGATGACTCTTGATCCATGAAATCCTTCATTAAGCTCTAGACCACAGATATGAGTTGTAAATGATCAAAAAACCAGTCTTATCATACAGCAAGAAGCACAAATCAAACTATCATTATGAAATGAAAGTAATTACACGTCTAACATAAAACTCAATGTGTGATTGATGAAAAATAAGTCAAATCAAGGTAACACACCAAGAAGATAAGATTTCTTATTATTTCAATTGAAATTGGGCAATTATAGATTTATGCATCAAAGTATTTGTGAAACTTTAATAGAATACATGAAAAAGGAACTAGTAATACAAAAACGTTATATAATAATAGTTATCGCATGGATAGTTTTTGCTAACCGTATGAACCTTTTTTACTCTAGCATATCAATTTTCAAGGCTTCAAAACACCCTCCTAAACTAAAGTAATCAAATTCGATGGTAATCGTCAATACTAAACAACCACAAAGGGCCAATAGTATCTACATTCAAATAGAAATCATAACCGAACATGAAAAATAAACAAATCACCTTTGAAATTGATCCTCTTATGCACAAAATGCGTCCACAACACTCCACAAACATCTTTGAACACTCCTGGCTAACAAATCTACTAAATTCTATCAATATGATGACTTTTGATACATGAAATCCTTCATTAAGCTCTAGACCATGGACACGAGTAGAAAATGATCAATAAAACCATTCTCATCACTCAATAAGAATCAAGAATCAACTAGCATTATGAAATGAAAGTATTTACACATCAAACATAAAACTCAATGTGCGATTGATGAAAATAAGTCCAGTCAATGTAACACGACCAAGACGATAAGATTTCTTATTATTTTAATCAAAATTAGGGGAATATAGATTTGTGTATCAAAGTATTTATGAAAGCTTAAAAAAATACATGAAAAAGGAACAAGTTATACAAAAACATTATACAAAAGTAGTTATCGCATGGATAGTTTTTGCTAACTGTACTAACCTTTTTTAGTCTACCATTTTGGTTTTCAAGCCTTCTAAACACTCTCCTGAACTAACTAATCATATTCGATGGTAATGATCAATGTAATCAACTAAACAACCATAAAAGGAAAATTGTATCTACATTCAAACAGAAACCAAAACCAAACACGAATATAAACAAATCACCTTTGAAATCATTCCTCTCGTTTGCAAAATGCATCCAAAACACTCCACAAACATCTTTCAACACTCTTGGCTCACAAATCTACTAAATTCTATCCAAATGATGACTCTGAAATACATGAAATCCTTCATTAAGCTCTAGACCACGAATACGAGTAGTAAATGATCAATAACACAAGTCTTATCACTCAATAAGAAACAAGAATTAAACTAGCGTTATGGAATGAAAGTAATTACACGTCTAACATAAAACTCAATGTGTGATTGATGAAAAATAAGTCAAATCAGGTACACCACCAAGAAGATAAGATTTCTTATTATTTCAAGTGAAATTTGGCGATTATAGATTTATGCATCAAAGTGTTTGTGCAACTTTAATAGAATACATGAAAGAGGAACTAGTAATTCAAAAACGTTATATAATAATAGTTATCGCATAGATTGTTTTTGCTAATCGTATTAACCTTTTTTACTCTTGCATATTGATTTTCAAGGATTCAAAACACCCTCCTAAACTAAACTAATCAAATTCGATGGTAATAGTCAATACTAAACAACCACAAAGGGCCAATAGTATCTAAATTCAAACAGAATTCAAAACCAAACATGAAAAATAAACAAATCACCTCTGAAATCGATCCTCTTATGCACAAAATGCATCCACAACACTCCACAAACATCTTTGAACACTATTGGCTAACAATCTACTAAATTCTTTCAATATGATGACTTTTGATACATGAAATCCTTCATTAAGCTCTAGACCATGGATACGAGTAGAAAATGATCAATAAAAAACTCTCATCACTCAATAAGAATCAAGAATCAAACTATCGTTATGAAATGAAAGTATTTACACATCAAACATAAAACTCAATGTACGATTGATGAAAATAAGTCCAATCGATGTAACACGACCAAGACGATAAGATTTCTTATTATTTTTATGAGAATTGGGGGAATCTAGATTTGTGCATCAAAGTATTTGTGAAAGCTTAAAAGAATACATGAAAAAGGAACAAGTTATACAAAAACATTATACAATCATGGTTATCGCATGCATAGTTTTTGCTAACCCTATCAACCTTTTTTACTCTGCCATTTTGATTTTCAAGCCTTCTAACACTCTCCTGAACTAAACTAATCATATTCGATGGTAAGGATCAATTTAATCAACTAAACAAGCATAAAGGGCAAATTGTATCTACATTCAAACAGAAACCAAAACCGAACATGAATATAGACAAATCGCCTTTGAAATCGATCCTCTCGTTTGCAAAATGCATCCAAAACACTCCACAAAAATCTTTCAACACTCTTGGCTCACAAATCTACTAAAGTCTATCCAAATGATGACTCTGAAATCTATGAAATCCATCATTAAGCTCTAGATCATGGATACGAATTGTAAATGTTCAAAAAAAAACCAGTCTTATCACTCAATAAGAAGCAAGAATTAAACTATCGTTATGGAATGAAAGTAATTATACGTCTAACATAAAACTCAATGTGTGATTGATGAAAAATAAGTCAAATCAAGGTAACACCGCCAAGAAGATAAGATTTCTTATTATTTCAATTGAAATTGGGCGATTATAGATTTATGCATCAAAGTATTTGTGAAACTTTAATAGAATACATGAAAAAGGAACTAGTAACACAAAACGTTAAATAATAATAGTTATCGCATGGATAATTTTTGTTAACTGTATTAACCTTTTTTACTCTAGCATATCGATTTTCAAGGCTTCTAAACACCCTCCTAAACTAAACTAATCAAGTTCAATGGTAATGGTCAATACTAAACAACCACAAAGGGCCAATTGTATCTACATTCAAATAGAACTCAAAACCGAACATGAAAATAAACAAATCACCTCTGAAATCGATCCTCTTATGCACAAAATGCATCCATAACACTCCAGAAACATCTTTGAGCACTCTTGGCTCACAAGACTACTAAATTCTATCAATATGATGACTTTTGATACATGAAATCCTTCATTAAGCTCTAGACCGTGGATACGAGTTGAAAATGATCAATAAAACCACTATCATCACTCAAAAAGAATCAAGAATCAAACTATCATTATGAAATGAAAGTATTCACAGATCAAACATAAAATCAATGTACAATTGATGAAAATAAGTCAAATCAAGGTAACACGACCAAGAAGATAATATTTCTAATTATTTTAATCAAAATTGGGGGAATCTAGATTTGTGCATCAAAGTATTTGTGATAGCTTAAATGAATACATGAAAAAGGAACAAGTTATACGAAAACATTATACAATAATAGTTATCGCATGGATAGCTTTTGCTAACCGTATCAACCTTTTTTACTATACCATTTTGATTTTCAAGCCTTCTAAACACCCTCCTGAACTAAACTAGTCATAATCAATGGTAATTATCAATGTAATCAACAAAACAACCACAAAGGGCAAATTGTATCTACATTCAAACAAAACCAAAACCAAACATGAATATAAACAAATCACCTTTGAAATCGATCCTCTCGTTTGCAAAATGCATATTGATTTGATTCAAATCAAGGTAACACCACCAAGAGGATAAGATTTGATTTATGCATCAAAGTGTTTGTGCAACTTTATAGAATACATGAAAGAGGAACTAGTAATTCAAAAACGTTATATAATAATAGTTATCGCATAGATTGTTTTTGCTAACCGTATTAACCTTTTTTACTCTCGCATATTGATTTTCAAGGATTCAAAACACCCTCCTAAACTAAACTAATCAAATTCGATGGTAATAGTCAATACTAAACAACCACAAAGGGCCAATAGTATCTAAATTCAAATAGAAATCAAAACCAAACATGAAAATAAACAAATCACCTCTGAAATCGATCCTCTTACGCACAAAATGCATCCACAACACTCCACAAACATCTTTGAACACTATTGGCTAACAAATCTACTAAATTCTTTCAATATGATGACTTTTAATACATGAAATCCTTCATTAAGCTCTAGACCATGGATACGAGTAGAAAATGATCAATAAAACCACTCTCATCACTCAATAAGAATCAAGAATCAATCTATCGTTATGAAATGAAAGTATTTACACATCACACATAAAACTCAATGTACGATTGATGAAAATAAGTCCAATCAATGTAACACGACCAAGACGATAAGATTTCTTATTATTTTTATGAGAATTGGGGGAATCTAGATTTGTGCATCAAAGTATTTGTGAAAGCTTAAAAGAATACATGAAAAAGGAACAAGTTATATAAAAACATTATACAAAAGTAGTTATCGCATCGATAGTTTTTGCTAACCATATCAACTTTATTTTTACTCTACCATTTTGATTTTCAAGCCTTCT
The DNA here is from genome assembly GCA_025506515.1 of Flaveria trinervia. Lineage (NCBI taxonomy): Eukaryota > Viridiplantae > Streptophyta > Magnoliopsida > Asterales > Asteraceae > Flaveria > Flaveria trinervia. The sequence goes on from CM046446.1 coordinate 47,369,774, forward strand.
AAACAACCTCCTGAACTAAACTAATCATATTCGATGGTAATGATCAATGTAATCAACTAAACAACCACAAAGGGCAAATTGTATCTACATTCAAACAAAAACCAAAACCGAACATGAATATAAACAAATCACATTCGAAATCGATCATCTCGTTTGCAAAATGCATCCAAAACACTCCACAAACATCTTTCAACACTCTTGGCTCACAAATCCACTAAATTCTATCCAAATAATGACTCTTTATCCATGAAATCCTTCATTAAGCTCTAGACCACGGATACGAGTGGTAAATGATTAATAAAACCAGTTTTATCCCTCAAGAAGAAACACCAATCAAACTATAACTATCACTATGGAATGAAAGTAATTACACGTGTAACATAAAACTAAATGTGTGATTGAGAAAAAATAAGTCAAATCAAGGAAACACCACCAAGAAGATAATATTTCTTATTATTTCAATTGAAAATTCCCAGATTATAGATTTATGCATCAAAGTATTTGTGAAACTTTAATAGAATACATGAAAAAGGAACCAGTAATACAAAAACGTTATATTAGAATAGTTATCGCATGGATAGTTTTTGCTAACCGTATCGACCTTTATTACTCTAGCGTATCGATATTCAAGCCTTCTAAACACCCACCTAAACTAAACTAATCAAATTCGATGGTAATTGTCGATGTAATCTAACTAAACAACCACAAAGGGCCAATAGTATCTACATTCAAATAGAAATCAAAACCGAACATGAAAATAAACAAATCACCTCTGAAATCGATCCTCTTATGCACAAAATGCGTCCACAACACTCCACAAACATCTTTGAACACTCTTGGCTCACACATCTACTAAATTCTATCAATATGATGACTTTAGATGCATGAAATCCTTCATTAAGCTCTAGACCATGGATACGAGTTGAAAATGATCAATAAAACCACTCTCATCACTCCATAAGAATCAAGAATCAAACTATCGTTATGAAATGAAAGTATTTACACATCAAACATAAAACTCAATGTGCGATTGATGAAAATAAGTCAAATCAAGGTAACATGACCAAGAAGATAAGATTTCTTATTATTTTAATCAAAATTGGGGGAATATAGATTTGTGCATCAAAGTCTTTGTGAAAGCTTAAAAAATACATGAAAAAGGAACAAGTTTTACAAAAACATTATACAAAAGTAGTTATCGCATGGATAGTTTTTGCTAACCGTATCAACCTTTTTTACTCTACCATTTTGATTTTCAAGCCTTCTAAACACCCTCCTGAAGTAAACTAATCATATTTGATGGTAATGATCAATGTAATCAACTAAACTGCCACAAAGGGCAAATTGTATCTACATTCAAACGAAACCAAAACCGAACATGAATATAAACAAATCACCTTTGAAATCGATCCTATTGTTTGCAAAATGCATCCAAAACACTCCACAAACATCTTTCAACACACTTGGCTTCTAATCTACTAAATTCTATCCAAGTGATGACTCTTGATCATGAAATCCTTTGTTAAGCTCTAGACCATGGATACGAGTTGTAAATGATCAATAAAACCAGTCTTATCACTCAATAAGAAGCACGAATCAAACTATCGCTATGGAATGAAAGTAATTACACGTGTAACATAAAACTTAATGTGTGATTGATGAAAAATAAGTCAAATCAAGTTAACACCACCAAGAAGATAAGATTTCTTATTATTTCAATTGAAAATAGGCGATTATAGATTTATGCATCAAAGTATTTGTGAAACTTTAATAGAATACATGAAAAAGGATCCAATAATACAAAAACGTTATATTAGAATAGTTATCGCATGGATAGTTTTTGCTAACCGTATCGACCTTTATTACTCTAGCGTATCGATTTTCAAGCCTTCTAAACACCCACCTAAACTAAACTAATCAAATTCGATGGTAATTGTCAATGTAATCTAACTAAACAACCACAAAGGGCCAATAGTATCTACATTCAAATAAAAATCAAAACCGAACATGAAAATAAACAAATCACCTCTGAAATCAATCCTCTTATGCACAAAATGCGTCCACAACACTCCACAAACATCTTTGAACACTCTTGGCTCACACATCTACTAAATTCTATCAATATGATGACTTTTGATGCATGAAATCCTTCATTAAGCTCTAGACCATGGATACGAGTTGAAAATGATCAATGAAACCACTCTCATCACTCCATAAGAATCAAGAATCAAACTATCGTTATGAAATGAAAGTATTTACACATCAAACATAAAACTCAATGTGCGATTGATGAAAATAAGTCAAATCAAGGTAACACGACCAAGAAGATAAGATTTCTTATTATTTTAATCAAAAATGGGGGAATATAGATTTGTGCATCAAAGTATTTGTGAAAGCTTAAAAAATACATGAAAAAGGAACAAGTTATACAAAAACATTATACAAAAGTAGTTATCGCATGGATAGTTTTTGCTAACCGTATCAACTTTTTTACTCTACCATTTTGATTTTCAAGCCTTCTAAACACCCTCCTGAACTAAACTAATCATATTCGATGGTAACGATCAATGTAATCAACTAAACTGCCACAAAGGGCAAATTGTATCTACATTCAAACGGAAACCAAAGCCGAACATGAATATAAACAAATCACCTTTGAAATCGATCCTATTGTTTGCAAAATGCATCCAAAACACTCCACAAACATCTTTCAACACACTTGGCTTACTAATCTACTAAATTCTATCCAAGTGATGACTCTTGATCCATGAAATCCTTTGTTAAGCTCTAGACCATGGATACGAGTTGTAAATGATCAATAAAACCAGTCTTATCACTCAATAAGAAGCACGAATCAAACTATCGCTATAGAATGAAAGTAATTACACGTGTAACATAAAACTTAATGTGTGATTGATGAAAAATAAGTCAAATCAAGGTAACACCACCAAGAAGATAAGATTTCTTATTATTTCAATTGAAAATAGGCGATTATAGATTTATGCATCAAAGTATTTGTGAAACTTTAATAGAATACATGAAAAAGGATCCAGTAATACAAAAACGTTATATTAGAATAGTTATCGCATGGATAGTTTTTGCTAACCGTATCGACCTTTATTACTCTAGCGTATCGATTTTCAAGCCTTCTAAATACCCACCTAAACTAAACTAATCAAATTCGATGGTAATTGTCAATGTAATCTAACTAAACAACCACAAAGGGCCAATAGTATCTACATTTCAAATAAAAATCAAAACCGAACATGAAAATAAACAAATCACCTTTGAAATTGATCCTCTTATGCACAAAATGCGTCCACAACACTCCACAAACATCTTTGAACACTCTTGGCTCACACATCTACTAAATTCTATCAATATGATGACTTTTGATGCATGAAATACTTCATTAAGCTCTAGACCATGGATACGGGTTGAAAATGATCAATGAAACCACTCTCATCACTCCATAAGAATCAAGAATCAAACTATCATTATGAAATGAAAGTATTTACACCAAACATAAAACTCAATGTGCGATTGATGAAAATAAGTAAAATCATGGTAACACGACCAAGAAGATAAGATTTCTTAATATTTTAATCAAAATTGGGGGAATATAGATTTGTGCATCAAAGTATTTGTGAAAGCTTAAAAGAATACATGAAAAAGGAACAAGTTATACAAAAACATTATACAAAAGTAGTTATCGCATGGATAGTTTTTGCTAACCGTATCAACCTTTTTTACACTACACATTTGATTTACAAGACTTCTAAACACCCTCTTGAACTAAACTAATCATATTCGATGGTAATGATCAATGTAATCAACTAAACAGCCACAAAGGTCAAATTCTATCTGCATTCAAACGGAAACCAAAACCGAACATGAATATAAACAAATCACCTTTGAAATCGATCCTTTTGTTTGCATAATGCATCCAAAACACTCCACAAACATCTTTCAACACTCTTGGCTTACTAATCTACTAAATTCTATCCAAATGATGACTCTTGATCAATAAAATCCTTCATTAAGCTCAAGACCATGGATACGAGTTGTAAATGATCAATAAAACCAGTCTTATCACTTAATAAGAAGCACGAATCAAACTATCGCTATGGAATGAAAGTAATTACACGTTTAACATAAAACTCAATGTGTGATTGATGAAAAATAAGTCAAATCAAGGTAACACCACCAAGAAGATAAGATTTCTTATTATTTCAATTGAAAATGGGCGATTATAGATTTATGCATCAAAGTATTTGTTAAACTTTAATAGAATACATGAAAAAGGATCCAGTAATACAAAAACGTTATATTAGAATAGTTATTGCATGGGTAGTTTTTGCTAACCGTATCGACCTTTATTACTCTAGCGTATCGATTTTCAAGCCTTCTAAACACCACCTAAACTAAACTAATCAAATTCGATGGTAATTGTCAATGTAATCTAACTAAACAACCACAAAGGGCCAATAGTATCTACATTCAAAGAGAAATCAAACCCGAACATGAAAATAAAAAAATCATCTCTGAAATGGATCCTCATATGCACAAAATACATCCACAACACTCCACATACATCTTTGAACACTCTTGGCTGACAATCTACTAAATTCTATCAATATGACGACTTTTGATGCATGAAATCGTTCATTAAGCTCTAGAACATGGATACGAGTTGAAAATGATCATTAAAACCACTCTCATCACTTAATAAGAATCAAGAATCAAACTATCGTTATGAAATAAAAGTATTTACACATCAAACATAAAACTCAATGTGCGATTGATGAACATAGGTCAAATCAAGGTAACACGACCAAGAAGATAAGATTTCTTATTATTTTAATCAAAATTGGGGGAATATAGATTTGTGCATCAAAGTCTTTGTGAAAGCTTAAAAAATACATGAAAAAGGAACAAGTTATACAAAAACATTATACAAAAGTAGTTATCGCATGGATAGTTTTTGCTAACCGTATCAACCTTTTTTACTCTACCATTTTGATTTTCAAGCCTTCTAAACACCCTCCTGAACTAAACTAATCATATTTGATGGTAATGATCAATGTAATCAACTAAACAGCCACAAAGGGCAAATTGTATCTACATTCAAACGGAAACCAAAACCGAACACAAATATAAACAAATCACCTTTGAAATTGATCCTATTGTTTGCAAAATGCATCCAAAACACTCCACAAACATCTTCAACACACTTGGCTTACTAATCTACTAAATTCTATCCAAATTATGACTCTTGATCCATGAAATCCTTTGTTAAGCTCTAGACCATGGATACGAGTTGTAAATGATCAATAAAACCAGTCTTATCACTCAATAAGAAGCACGAATCAAACTATCACTATGGAATGAAAGTAATTACACGTGTAACATAAAACTTAATGTGCGATTGATGAAAAATAAGCCAAATCAAGGTAACACCACCAAGAAGATAAGATTTCTTATTATTTCAATTGAAAATAGGCGATTATAGATTTATGCATCAAAGTATTTGTGAAACTTTAATAGAATACATGAAAAAGGATCCACTAATACAAAAACGTTATATTAGAATAGTTATCGCATGGATAGTTTTTGGTAACCGTATCGACCTTTTTTACTCTAGCATATCGATTTTCAAGCCTTCTAAACACCCTCCTAAACTAAACTAATCAAATTCGATGGCAATTGCCAATGTAATCTAACTAAACAACCACAAAGGGCCAATAGTATCTACATTCAAATAGAAATCAAACCCAAACATGAAAATAAACTAATCATCTCTGAAATCAATCCTCATATGCACAAAATACATCCACAACACTCCACATACATCTTTGAACACTCTTGGCTGACAAATCTACTAAATTCTATCAATATGATGACTTTTGATGCATGAAAACCTTCATTAAGCTCTAGAACATGGATACGAGTTGAAAACGATCAGTAAAACCATTCTCATCACTTAATAAGAATCAAGAATCAAACTATCGTTATGAAATAAAAGTATTTACACATCAAACATAAAACTCGATGTGCAACTGATGAAGATAGGACAAATCAAGGTAACACGACCAAGAAGATAAGATTTCTTATTATTTTAATCAAAATTGGAGGAACATAGATTTGTGCATCAAAGTATTTGTGAAAGCTTAAAAGAATACATGAAAACGGAACAAGTTATACAAAAACATTATACAATAATAGTTATCGCATGGATAGTTTTTGCTTACCGTATCAACCTTTTTTACTCTTCCATTTTTATTTTCAAGCCTTCTAAACACCCTCCTGAACTAACAAATCAAATTCTATAGCAATGATCAATGTAATCAACTAAACAACCATAAAGGGCAAATTGTATCTACATTCAAACAGAAACTAAAATCAAACATGAATATAAACAAATCACCTTTGAAATCGATCCTCTCATTTGCAAAATGCATCCAAAACACTCCACAAACTCTAGCATATCGATTTTCAAGGCTTTTGAACACCCTCCTAAACTAAACTAATCAAATTTGATGGTAATGGTCAATACTAAACAACCACAAAGGGCCAATTGTATCTACATTCAAATAGAAATCAAAACCGAACATGAAAATAAACAAATCACCACTGAAATCGATCCTCTTATGCCCAAAATGCATCCACAACACTCCACAAACATCTTTGAACACTCTTGGCTCACAAATCTACTAAATTCTATCAATATGATGGCTTTTGATACATGAAATCCTTCATTAAGCTCTAGACCATGGATACGAGTTGAAAATGATCAATAAAACCACTCTCATCACTCAATAAGAATCAAAAATCAAACTATCATTATGAATTGAAAGTATTTACACATCAAACATAAAACTCAATGTGCTATTGATGAAAATAAGTCAAATCAAGGTAACACGACCAAGAAGATTAGATTTCTTTTTCTTTTAATCAAAATTGGGGGAATATAGATTTGTGCATCAAAGTATTTGTGAAAGCTTAAAAGAATACATGAAAGAGGAAAAAAGTCATACAAAAACATTATACAAAAGTAGTTATCGCATGGATAGTTTTTGCTAACCGTATCAACCTTTTTTACTCTACCATTTTGATTTTCAAGCCTGCTAAACAGCGTCCTGAACTAAATTAGTCATATTCGATGGTAATGATCAATGTAATCAACTAAACAACCACAAAGGGCAAATTGTATCAACATTCAAACAGAAACAAAAACCGAACATGAATATAAACAAATCACCTTTGAAATCGATCATCTCGTTTGCAAAATGCATCCAAAACACTCCACAAACATCTCTCAACTCTCTTGGCTCACAAATCTACTAAATTCTATCCAAATGATGACTCTTGATCCATGAAATACTTCATTAAGCTCTAAACCACGGATACGAGTTGTAAATGATCAATAAAACCAGTCTTATCACTCAATAAGAAGCACGAATCAAACTATCGCTATGGAATGAAAGTAATTACACGTGTAACATAGAACTCAATGTGTGATTGATGAAAAATAAGTCAAATCAAGGTAACACCACCAAGAAGATAAGATTTCTTATTATTTCAATTGAAAATGGGCGATTATAGATTTATGGATCAAAGTATTTGTGAAACTTTAATAGAATACATGAAAAGGGAACTAGTAATACAAAAACGTTATATAATATTAGTTATCACATGGATAGTTTTTGCTAACCGTATCGACCTTTTTTACTCTAGCATATCGATTTTCAAGCCTTCTAAACACCCTCTTAAACTAAACTAATCAAATTCGATGGTAATTGTCAATGTAATCTAACTAAACAACCACAAATGGCCAATAGTATCTACATTCAAATAGAAATCAAACCCGAACATGAAAACAAAAAAATCACCTCTGAAATCGATCCTCATATGCACAAAATACATCCACAACACTCCCATACATCTTTGAACACTCTTGGTTCACAAATCTAGTAAATTCTATCAATATGATGACTTTTGATGCATGAAATCCTTCATTAATCTCTAGACCATGGATACATGTTGAAATGATCAATAAAACCACTCTCATCACTCAATAAGAATCAAGAATCAAACTATCGTTATGGAATGAAAGTAATTACACATCAAACATAAAACTCAATGTGCAACTAATGAAAATAAGTCAAATCAAGGTAACACGCGCAAGAACATAAGATATCTTATTATTTTAATCAAAATTGGGGGGGGGAATATAGATTGTGCATCAAAGTATTTGTGAAAGCTTAAAAGAATACATGAAAAAGGAACAAGTTATACAAAAATGTTATACATAATAGTTATCGCATGGATAGTTTTCGTTAACCGTATCAACCTTTTATACTCTACCATTTTGATTTTCAAGCCTTCTTATCACCCTCCTGAACTAACTAATCATATTCTATAGTAATGATCAATGGAATCAACAAAACAAATAAAGGGCAAATCGTATCTACATTCAATAGAAACCAAAACCAAACATGAATATAAAAAATCACCTTTGAAATCGATCCTCTTATCTGCAAAATGCATCCAAAACACTCCACAAACATATTTCAACGCTCTTGGCTCACAAATATACTAAATTCTATCCAAATGATGACTCTTGATCTATAAAATCCTTCATTAAGTTGTTGGATCAAGAAGGCTAATGCAACCAAAACTAGATCACTTAAGTTATTTTGATGCTGCATGCAAAGGCTTCCGAAGCTTTTCATGGAACTTCCGAAGGTTGTAGAGTTCTTCCGAAGACAAAAGAAAAGTTCAACTTTCGAAGACAGAACTCTACTTCCAAAGACAAATTCCTACTTCCGAAGTTGAAGACTTAAAAGAATAAGGTAAAGACCACTTCCGAAGTATGATGAAGAAGTCTCCAAGCGTTGGAAGAAGCAGCCTCTTCCGAAGTATAAAGTGGCTTCGGAAGTACTTACTCTTCCGAAGCCATTTAACCTTCGGAAGACACTGCTATAACCAGTGGACAAAAGTATGGTCTCTGACACTCCGCTGCAGACTTCTGATACAGCATGGCTTCTTCCTAAAGAACCATATTGTTGACCATACTTTATTCCACTGTTTACCTTTTCATGATAGTACAGTTGCCATCTTTAGTTGGTGACAAAAGGTAAGTCAGGGACATCATCTGACTACCAAATCTCAGATAAGACTTTACCGAGATACCTTAACTATAGTCTTGTAGTATAGGCTTTAGCTAAAGGATCCCAGCTGGTATCAAAGTATATTCGGCTGTAGATAGTATTATATAAAGGTTCTCTTTGTAACTCATAGAGGTAAGATTATCATTTGCTTGTAAGAGTCTTTGTATCTTGAGTTGAGAATCAATATATAAAAGTATCTTGAAAATTATCTTTCTGTGTTCTTAGTTACTTTTCATATTGTGATCAACTCTTATTGATTCTTACCCGAGTGTGATTCTAGGTGAGTTTGAGAGTAAACATTTATGTTTAAGTGACAAACACCGATCCTACAATTGGTATCAGAGCTTCTCAGGCTCTTGATTGCGTGATCTAACCATCCAAATCAACCTTTTTTCACTCCTCCCTACCACCCACTCCCTCAAATGGCCCTCAACAAATCTGAAGTAGAAATAGGGACGATGACCAAAGCACCAATCATCACCCCTGAAAACTTCAGGTCTTGGAGTAGAAGAATGGAAGGCTTCATTAGATACCAAGACAGCAAGATGTGGAACTCGATTGTAATGGACCGTACAAGAAAAAGGTGGCTTCACCTGGTGGAAACGGTGCCATGATAGAAAAAGCTGTCGAGGACTATTCTGATGAAGACAGAAAGAAGATGGACATCGACAGCAATGCTATGACTATTCTTATGACTGCAATACCGAACTCTATTATGGTGGAGTTCGAGCATTGCAAGACTGCTAAAGAATTGTTTGATGCACTTGCTCAGATGTATTCTTGCTACAACGACTCAAAGAAGGACTCACTGAAGCAGCAGTTCGAGAAATTCACTCATATTGCTGGAGAGACCCTTAGCCAGTAGTACTTCAGGTACATGGATCTTATCTCTTCCCTTCAGTCCGTAACGATCACTCCTGAACTTAGAGATCTCATTAGAAAGTTCATGAGTGCTCTTCCAAATGAGTGGACATTCTACTGTGTCTCTATCAAGAGAACAGAAAACTTGAACACTCTTTCCATGACTAAGCTCTATGGCATCCTTGATGGATACCGTCTAGAGATGGAGAGTAAGAAGGGCCACCAAACAAGCAGATCTATGAGTCTTCCTGCTAGCAACGCTTTAATGGTTGTTGAAGGCTCATTAACCCCTCAACCTTAGCACTTCCTGGCTTATCAGCAGCATCCTGCTCATCTGGTCCCTACATCACTTATCCTAAGACTCCAAGGTCTCAACAGGCTCAACACAATTCCTTCCAGGAAATTTGTGCCTTTGTCTCAAGAGGTGGACACTCAGGAGATTTTCAATACTGCTTTGATGATCTTGAGTGTTTCAGCCCAGATGACGTAGAGTACATGGACATTGTCCAGCAAATGACTCTCTTAACTTATAGAGCAAAGAAGTTCTTTAAGAGAATGGAAAGCATTTCCCTCAGAACCCAACTACCAGCAAGTTCGGGTTTGACAAGACCAGGGCAAAGTGTTACAACAGTAACCAACTGGGTCATTTTGCAAGGGAATGCAAGGCTCCCAAGACCAATCCGGGAACCCCACAGGCCTCCACACATCCCTCAACCTCAAAGCCCACTAAGAAGTCAACTGAGACGGTCGCAATGGCTCAAGAAGTTGATTGGAGCTTCATGGTACAGGATGTGACTCCTGCCCAAGCTCTCATGGCCGGAACAGATGATGCCCAGGTATATGAACATCTCTGCACTCCAGCCTGTATAGCTAAAGTTAAACTCTATCAGGATTACAATATGGAATTCAGGTCTGACATTGAGTCTTTAAATATTCTAAAATCTGATTTGTAAAAGAGTGAATCTGACTATCAAAAGAAAATTGATGAGTTGGAGAAAACTGTATCTCTTTTGAAACATGAACACACCAACTACAAGACCCAAATCAAGGATCTGATATCCAAATTGTCTGAGGCTCAAGCTCAGCTTGTCACTGCTGAGGCTCAGGCCAGGTAGCATGCTATCTCTGAGCAAAACTTCCAAGCTATTCTTACATCATCCTCCCATTCCAAACTCTGTTATCATAACAAAGAAGGGTTGGGAACCAATGAAATTGCTCCACCACATTCCTATGAGTCTATCAGACAACCTAGATGTGGTACTGAAGAGCAAGAGGTTCCAACTGCTGACCCTTTCTTTCCAGAGTTAAAGGATGAGGCACCAATAGTGGCCACCAGAGGGAAGGAACAGGTAGATAAACCTATTGCCTCCTGTGATGATCAAATCCTAACCACCAAAGCCAGAAGAAGCAGAGCTAAAGTTGCTAGGAGAACTGCTAAGAAAGTGGCTGAATCCAAACTAAAAATTGACCCCAAACAGAAGGGTGTCTTTGTTTCAGCTGGTTTCCAAGTGTTGGGTACTTCTGATTCAGGAAAGGAATCTAATACCAGCATTCCTGTCCTACCAAAGGATCAGAAGTTAAAGGGAAAAGTTGCTGACAAAGAGAAGAAAACCAAGAAACAACAACCCTCACTTCCCCAAAAGACTAACATTGCATGCATCATGTGTGGTCTGCAAAATCATATGGCAAAAGATTGTTACTACAATCCTGCAAGCACACATTATGCAAATAATGTTAGGAAAGAAGGAGTCAGGGAAGGTTTCATATTTGGACCCTTCCATAGGGTTCAAGAGTTGAAAAAGGGAAAGCTAGTTTCCAAAGCCAAGTTGCTTTCGGAAGAAACTCTTTCTTCCGAAGGGAAAATGGCTTCGGAAGCAAAAGCTACTAAGGTTCGGAAGAACAAGAAAGCTCCCTTGAAACCATCCCAGAAGAAGACTGCTTCGGAAGAAAAGGTGGTGAGGACTTCTTCCGAAAAGAAAGAAGCTTCGGAAGAAGACCATGCTGCAAAGCTTCATCAAGCTCATCCTCCAAGATCAGCCAAAGGGTGGACTGGAAGATCAAGGAAGATGTTGCAGCCCAAACCTCTTCCTCAATGACCTCTGTTGAACCCCCGTGCATATCATTTGGTTCACTCATGTCTTTATCTTTGGAAGAACCCAAGACCAATGAAGCTTGGGTTTCCAAACAAAACTGAAATCTCATCTTATGTGCAGGAACATCCATTTGACAAGAACAACAATGTATGGATTGTAGATAGTGGATGCTCTAGGCACATGACAGGAAACAGACATCTCCTTCAACAATTTCAACATTATGAGGGAGGTCCTGTCCAGTTTGGAGGTGAGGCCGGAGGATATATTTCTGGCAGAGGGAGTATATCCAATGGTATGTTAACCGTTGACAAAGTTAACTTTGTCAAACAGCTTGAACACAATCTGTTTAAGTGTTTCTCAATTCTGTGATCAAAAGCACCAAATGCTTTTCACAGAACATGAGTGCATTATCCTCAAACTAGGGATGACAATTCCTCCGGAATTGGTGCTTCTTAGATCTCCCAGGAAAGGAGATATGTACAAGCTTGATATGAACAATGCTTCCCCAATGGGTGAAGTATCATGCTTTCTTTCCAAAGCTGATAGTGATGAGTCAACACTGAAAGGGAAACAACACAAGACATCTCATAAATCCAAATGTGTTAACTCTATCACTACTCCATTGCACTTATTGCGCATGGATCTTTTTGGTCCCACAAGTATAATGAGCATTGGAAGGAAATCATACTGCCTTGTGATAGTTGATGATTTTACAAGATTTACATGGGTATTCTTTTTAAGAACTAAAGATGAAACTGCTGAAACATTAAAATCTTTTATTCTTAAAATAGAAAATCAAATTGATCACAAGGTTAAAATAATTAGATGTGATCAAGGGACTGAGTTTAAGAACTTCGTTCTTAACTCATTCTGTAACTCAAAAGGATTGCCAGACAATATAGTGCTCCAGAACTCCTTAACAAAACGGTGTTGTTGAGAGGAGGAATAGGACACTTATTGAGGCTGCTCGAACTATGTTAGCTGATTCAAAGCTACCTCTAACATTCTGGGCAGAGGCAGTCAGCACTACATGCTATGTGCAGAACAGAGTTCTTGTAGTTAAGCCCCATGGAAAAACCCCTTATGAGCTATGGAACAAGAGGCCACCGTTCATTGGCTTTCTAAGGTCCTTTGGCAGCAGGTGTACCATACTTAACACAAAGGACAATTTAGCAAAATTTGCTGAAAAGTCAGATGATGCTATCTTTGTTGGATACTCTTCTAGCTCCAAAGCTTATAGAGTATACAACATTAAGAATCAAAAATTTGAGGAGTCATCCAATATAGTTGTTAATGAGCACACTCCTTGTGTTAGGGGGAATGGACCTGATCACATCTTTGATTTAGAATTGTTTCCAAACTATTCTAAACCTTCTTGTGAGAATGTTTCAGTTGGAATAGGTGCTCAAAATGATGCTGATGTTGCTACTAATGATCAACTGTTTGAGCTTCCCAGGCCTAGACCAAATTCTCCAAGTACTGCACTACATCCAACTTCCACTATTCACAGATCCGACAATTTAACTATATCAAGGAATAGTGAAGCTTCAACAAGTGAGTCACCTACTAAGCCTCAAAGCTCATCAGGTGATCCACCACAACACCAGACAGAAGGAGGTAGTATTTTGAAGGAACAGGCAACTGTTAATACTACCTCACAGCCAACTATTGATGATGTTTCTCATTCATTCAATCAGTCCTCATTGAATGATTTTGAAACAACAGCTGGACAGAGTGTTCTAGTTCCTGAGCAGAATATGTCCAACCTGGATCTATCTCTGCAACTGGAAGTGATTCCTCGTCTTAGGATTCACAATACTCATCCAACTGAGAACATCATAGGGAATGTCTCTGAGGGTGTGAGAACACGAGGACAGACTCATCAAGGGAATGTCTGCCTGTACTCATGCTTTCTATCTCAGATGGAACCCAAGAAGGTAGAAGATGCCTTAAAAGATAGTAGTTGGATTGAATCGATGCAAGAGGAGCTGCTTCAATTCAAGAGATAGAAGGTATGGAACCTATGTCCACTACCATCTGGTCAAGTACCCATAGGCACCAAATAGGTTTTCCGAAACAAGAGAGATGATAGAGGCTTGATCATCAAGAATAAGGCAAGACTTGTGGTTCAAGGATACACTCAAGAGGAAGGAATCGATTATACTGATGTCTTCGCACCAGTTGCAAGACTTGAGGCAGTTAGGATCTTCCTTGCTTATGCTGCATCCAAGGACTTCACAGTATACCAACTTGATGTCAAGTGTGCTTTTCTATACGGGGATATAGACAGGGAAGTGTACGTATGCCAACCTCCAGGATTTGAAGATCCACAGCACCCCAACTATGTGTGCAAATTGGATAAAGCTCTATATGGGCTGCACCAAGCACCTAGGCTGTGGTATGAGACTCTGTCTTAGTTTCTTCTGAAGAATGGATATACTAGAGGTACCATTGACAAGACTCTCTTCATTAGAAAGTCTGGAAAGGACATTTTGCTTGTACAAGTCTATGTCGATGAAATTATATTTGGTTCCTCAAATGACCAAATGTGCAAGGACTTTGAGAGCATTATGAAAAAGAAGTTTGAGATGAGCTCCATGGGAAAAATGGACTTTTTCCTTGGAATTCAGGTAAAGCAACTGAAGGAAGGGTTCATCATTAATCAATCTAAATATGTCTCTGACATCTTAGAAAGATTTGAGATGAAGGATTGCAAGCCTGCCAAGACACCCATACCCAGAAACCATAATCTTTGTCCTGACCTTGAGGGGGAGGATACTGATCAACATCAGTATAGGGCAATTATTGGTTCTCTGATGTATCTAACAGCAAGTAGACCTGATATCATGTTTGCTACTTGCATTTGTGCAAGATATCAGGCTGCTCCTAAGGTGTCTCACCTAGCTTCTGTTAAGAGAATCCTCAGATACCTCAAAGGAGCACCTAAACTAGGTCTCTGTATCCCAGAAACAAGGATTTCAATCTTTATGGATACTCTGACAGTGACTACGCGGCTGCAATATTGACAAGAAATCAACATCGGGATGATGTCAATTTCTTGGTGGAAGGATCATCTCATGGCAATGCAAGAAACAATCCTGTGTCTCTACATCAACTGCTGAAGCTGAATACATTGTTGTTGCTAGCTGCTGTGCTCAACTGCTATGGATTCAAAATTAGATGTTAGACTGTGGATTCAACTTTATGAGTACTCCTATCCATATTGACAACAACAATGCTATCTCCATTACTGAAAATCCAGTGAAGCACTCCAAGACTAAGCACATTGACATCAGGTATCATTTCAATAGAGACATTCATGAGAAAAATCTAATCAGGTTGATCAAAGTTGATTCAAATGAACAATATGCTAATCTGTTTACCAAAGCTTTTGATGAACAAAGGTTTAAGTATCTCATAACAGCTATTGGGATGATAAACATTAACAAACCTGATCTCTTTTGAAGACCTTTTAATATGTAAGTCTTGTGTCAATACAATTTAAGCCCTGTCACAAGGAATTCTCTCTGAAATTTTCTAAGTGTAAATTCCTTCCGAAGAGAAATTAACCTTCTGAAGACATTATTATATCTTCCGAAGCATAATTTCTCAAAGGATAACTTTCTACTCGGAAGAATTTTTTGGTCTCGGAAGAAGCGATTGATTGCATATCAGATCTACTTCCGAAACTTACAAATTCTCTATTCGGAAGCAACTCTAACCTTCAGAAGCATATAATTGGCTTCGGAAGTAAGAATTGCCTTGGGAAGACAAGTTACCTTCGAAAATGTTTCACTCGGAAGAGAGATCTCACTGTGTAACGTAAATTTCTTGGGCCCCACACTGTAAAAAACAAAGATTTTGTTAATGATGTCGGATTATTTAACTGATTTTTAACCTTACCGCCGCTGTCATTACATCCACTAAACCATCACATCACCTTATCCTAACCCCCATTACCGCCTCTCCACAATCTTTTAAATAATCTCGACTATTCACTTTCACTTTCTTACTTGCAAAATTTACAGCCCTAGAAATTTCTCCCACTCATCTTTACCCAGCTCAAATCATTCCCATTCAACTTTCCAAATGGCCTTCAACCCTCAGCACAACCAAGTCGCACTTCTTGATTCATCAAGAGATGTTGACTTCTGAGATATCATCTCCTTCCTAACCCAATCTTCATACTACATCGCTATGACCATTAACCCCACAATTTACTCAAACCATATGTCTGAATTTTGGGCAAATGGTCATATTGAAACCCTAAACGGGGTTCGTGTCATTCGATCGAGCATCTGTGGCTAGGAGTTGGTCATTTCTGAACAGCTCATCAGGGAGCATTTAGAGCTTCATGATGAGGGCGCTCCAACGGAATTCCCCAAAGCAGACTTGGACCATTCTTATCTCCAAATAGGATATGGAGGAGACGTTAGCAGGTCAACTGTCTACAAATTTAACTTCTCATACAAATGGAAGTTCCTGCTACACGTGGTCCTTCATTGCTTGTTGAATAAATCCGGAGGATGGGATCAAATCCCATTTGAACTTGGGTGCCTTGTTCATGGGTTGGTAAAACGCATCCGCTTCAACTATTCAAGATTTGTGCTGACCAACCTCATGGGAAATCTTCAGAAGGACACATTCTTAATGTATCCCAGGTTCTCCAGCATATATTCAACTTTGAGCTAGACCAGAGCATGCTTGTCTGTGCAGCTGCTCTGACTGCTCCCCAGATGAGGCCGACCATCTTCAAGACTTTAAAGAGAGTGTCCACCAACTTCACCGGAAGAGATACTACACTTCTTCCAGGTATGACTGAGCCAACGGCTCCTGGTGACATCCCTGTTAACCCTACAGGTGATGAACCCACACCAGTAACTACCCCTACTATGCCAACACTATCCAACACCATCACGTATCAGAGATGCCCCAAACGAACCCTTGTTCAATCTACTCTGATTGAACAAGCTCCTCCTGTTCAATCCAAAAAGGCTAGAGTGGAACAAAGGGCTCCCACTCAGCCTGAGGTCCAACCATCCTTCACAATTGACCTCAATTTGGGTCCTGAGTCTCCTCAGTCTCAGACCCATGAGCCCACAACCCAAGCTGAAAGCCCTCAGGGTGAGTCTCTATACTCCCCTGAGCAGCCAACAAGGGGCAGCCCCACCAGAGGCTCAATGCCTGTAGACATTGACCAAAGTCCCAGGTCAGTAGATTTAACCATCCTATCTTTTACTGACCTTTTATTTAAAATTGATGAAGAGATAACATCTTTCCATGGCAATGAAGTTGATCTACAACACCCTCTCCAAGATCAACAGAGCCCGGAGAAATCTCTTATCTCTAGCCCCCATCAGCAACCAACTGAGGTGAGTCCCACTGATGTGGAGGGGACTCATGTAGATTCAACTGGTACTACAGAAGGTGCCTCAATGGACCTTATGGACAGTGGCAACATTTCTCAGACTGAATCTACGGCAACCGAGCCCTTTGATGACTCTAAAAGAGACATCATTGAGCATGGGAAACCAGGGTGCCAAGAAACCACATCTGGTGGTGAGGCTGAACATACTAGGTATGTTACCTCATCTCCCCGTGATTCTTCGAAAGAAGATGAGGGAAGCATGCAACTCCTCATTCAAGATCTTCTTTCTAAAGTCTCAAATCTGGAATCTTAGGTTAGGACTTTAGAGGCAAGATTTGCCACTCCGCAACTTGAGATTGACAATCTCAAGGCTCAACTAGCTGAGAAACAGACAGAGAGGTCTGTTAGGAATGTACCTATTCAGGTCTCCCTGACTTCCTCCTCTAGCTTATCTAGCTCTCAAGATGATGCTACCAAAAAGGGGGAGAATGTTCAAAGACAAACACACAAGGAACCACAGAGCCGGCCTTCCACTTCAACATCTTCCTCTCCCATCATTTCTACGCCTGAAACATCTCAGCTCACTCTTCAGATTGATCCAAGGATGCTTAATGATCTCTACAGACTCTTCACCAAGTTTCTGTTAAGATCTTCTTTTGAGCAGCCAAGTCATGATGTTGCAATGATCTACTTTGGAGCAGAAGAACTTCAAAGGCTGACTGCACCTTCTACCACTGTGGAAGAAGTTGGTCAACCTAATGTTCTCATGGAACTAAGATTCAATTCGAAAGGGAAATAGGAACTGATGGCCCAGCAACTGAAACAGTTGGGACAGAATCTGCATCTCCTTTAACTTCCGAAGCTGAAGTTAAAGCCTCGGAAGAACAAGCTTAATCTTCCGAAGCTGAAATGGAAGCTACAGAAGGACTGTTTAAAATGTCCGAGGAACTGATCATCACAGATGCTATCCTGGAAATGGCATCTGAAATGAGCAGCGAGGACTTTCTGATTGCACCTCCATCACAGACTCCATCTCTGACTCTCTCACAATCTGAAACCTCTTTCCAAGAACCACCACAGTCAGGATCTTCAAAGGATAAAGGTAAAAGGAAGATGACTATAGAAGAGATTCAAGAAGAGGAGAAGATTGAGAAACTTAAGAAGAAAGGACAATTTCAGACTGAGAAGTTGCTAGCTGCTAGCACAAAAGCAGCTGCTTCTAATCAGGAGGTTGTCATCAATAAAAGAAGAGAGTAGATCATTGACCAGCTCATTGAAATGGGAGCTGCCAATGAAGAAACACTCCTGCTACCATTACAAGAGTTGGTGGATCTGGAGAAGGCAACTAGGCTGAAGCTTGAAGAAGAAGCCAGGTTGGCCTTAGAGGAAAAGGAAAAGAAATAGGAGGAGGATGAATCGCAGCTGAGGAGAGACTGGATAAACTTCCTACTCTCCAGAGGTTTTGATCTTCAAGAACTCTCTCCACACAACGATGACATGATCCTTTGGCTCTTCAACAAAGAGCAGGATCAAATGGAGAAAGAAAGGAAGAAGGCTGCAAAAGAAAAGGAAAGAGAGAAGAAGAAGAAAGAAGAAGAGGCTAGGGTCACTGCTGCCAAGAAGCTTACTGAGAAAGCCTGGATGAAGGACTATCTCCGGGCTCATGGCTTCTCTGGTAGGCAGGTGGGTCCTATGTCTGAAAGGACACTCCAACGGATTGTCAGTGAAATTAAGGCTGACATCCGGTTGGGGAAAAGGAAAGAGATGTACAGAAGGGTAAAAGGGATGACCTTCACTGCTTCTACCCAACCACAACTTGAACCCTCATCCTCATCATTCACTATTAAACCTAACCCTTCACCTTGAACCCACATCACTACCCTCTACTACTCCCTCACCTCAACCTCCTAAACATTCCATCATCTAACCCAAAACACTAGCCAGAACCTCTGAACCTAAACCTACCCAATCACCATCCAAATCATCCCTTCAGCCTTCTCAACATCTCTCCCTTGAGGAGTTTAAGGCAATCAAGACGAAGCTCACTAATTGCACCACTTTGAGCGAAGTTTCCTGTTTAGAAGACTCTATTAATATTACCTTTGTAGACGGATCTTCAAGTTCACTCACAAGAGACAGATTCCTTGATTTGCCTAGAGGAACTTTGGACAAGGCTACAAGACTTTTGGGCCTCAATTCAGACTCTTTAAATGAGGAAGAAAAGAAGCTCAGAAGAAAAACTGGTGACTCTGCTGGATACAGAAAAGAGGACAAGATTCCTAGTCAGCCTCTTGTGCCTAGAAGGAAGATAATCCAGTGGAGGTTCGATGAACCTTCTCGCAACTTTGTTGTGTGGAAAGAGAGAATGGTGAAGTCAACAGACTCAATGCAACCTCTCTGTTACACTCCAGCAGATTTGACATTACTGAGTTAGTAGAGAAACCATTCTCCAACCCCTCCAACTCTGAAACTACTGCACTCGTCAGAAATCATCTCAGTAGTCTTCATTTGGTTGAGCTAACTGCAAAAGCAAATATTGAAGAAGAGTTGAAGTTGAGAAGACAGGAAGACAAGCAAAGATCTCCCACCAAAGGTGCTGCCTTTCTACAGATGTTGGAAGGTCCTGAATTGGAACCTATAGTTTGATGGGAATATGATTACAGTTCCCATCAACTAACTCTTTTCAGAGGGCAACAACAAAGGGTACATGTTATCCAAGGTGACAGACTGGATTTCCTGTCTACCAAGGATTTGTACAAGCTTCTTAGCACCACATCAGGGAAGAACAAAGAGACAAACAAATATTTGCTCTCCTTGGTGCTGAAAGTTTTGAGAAGTCGAGGTAAGTGAAGTTTTGGTAGCATTAGCCTAGGGGGAGTTTGTTGGATCAAGAAGAAGGCTAATGCAACCAAAACTAGATCATTTAAGTTATTTTGATGCTGCATGCAAAGGCTTCCGAAGCTTTTCATGGAACTTCCGAAGGTTGTAGAGTTCTTCCGAAGACAAAAGAAAAGTTCAACTTCTGAAGACAGAACTCTACTTCTGAAGACAAATGCATACTTCCGAAGTTGAAGACTTAGAAGAATAAGGTAAAGACCACTTCCGAAGTATGATGAAGAAGTCTCCAAGCGTTGGAAGAAGCAGCCTCTTCCGAAGTATAAAGTGGCTTCGGAAGTACTTACTCTTCCGAAGCCATTTACCTTCGGAAGACACTGCTATAACTAGTGGACACAAGTATGGTCTCTGACACTCCGCTACAAACTTCTGATACAGCATGGCTTCTTTCGAAAGAACCATGTTGTTGACCATACTTTATTCCACCATTACCTTTTCATGATAGTACAGTTTCCATCTTTAGTTGGTGACAAAGGTAAGTCAGGGACATGTCCTGACTACCAAATCTCAGATAAGACTTTATCGAGATACCTTAACTATAGTCTTGTAGTATAGGCTTTAGCTAAAGGATCCCAGCTGGTATCAAAGTATATCCGGCTGTAGATAGCATTATATATAGGTTCTCTTTGTAACTCATAGAGGTAAGATTATCATCTGCTTGTAAGAGTATTTGTATCTTGAGTTGAGAATCAATATATAAAAGTATCTTGAAAATTATCTTTTTGTGTTCTTAGTTGCTTTTCATATTGTGATCAACTCTTATTGATCCTTACCCGAGTGCCATTCTAGGTGAGTTTGAGAGAAAACTAATGTGTTTAAGTGACAAACACCAATCCTGCAATTAAGCTCTAGACCACGGATACGAGTTGTAAATGATCAATAAAACCAGTCTTATCACTCAATAAGAAGCACGAATCAAACTATCGCTATGGAATGAAAGTAATTACACGTGTAAGATAAAACTCAATGTGTGATTGATGAAAAATAAGTCAAATCAAGGTAACACCACCAAGAAGATAAGATTTCTTATTATTTCAATTGAAAATGGGCGATAATAGATTTATGCATCAAAGTATATGTGAAACTTTAATAGAATACATGAAAAAAGAACTAGTAATACAAAAACATTATATAATAATAGTTATCGCATGGATAGTTTTTGCTAATCGTATCGACCATTTTTACACTAGCATATCGATTTTCAAGCTTTCTAAACACCCTCCTAACCTAAACTAATCAAATTCGATGGTAATGGTCAATGTAATCTAACTAACCAACCACAAAGGGCCAATAGTATCTACATTCAAATAGAAATCAAAATCGAACATGAAAATAAACAAATCACCAATGAAATCGATCCTCTTATGCACAAAATGCATCCACAACACTCCACAAACACTTTGAACACTCTTGGATCACAAATCTAATAAATTCTATCAATACGATGACTTTTGATGCCTGAAATCCTTCATTAAGCTCTAGACCAGGGATACGAGTTGAAAATGATCAATAAAACCACTCTCATCACTCCATAAGAATCAAGAATCAAACTATCGTTATGAAATGAAAGTATTGACACATCAAACATCAAACTCAATGTGCGATTGACGAAAATAAGTAAAATCAAGGTAACACGACTAAGAAGATAAGATTTCTTACTATTTTAATCAAAATTGGGGAAATATAGATTTGTGCATCAAAGTATTTGTGAAAGCTTAAAAGAATACATGAAAAAGAAACAAGTTATACAAAAAAATTATACAAAAGTAGTTATCGCATGGATAGTTTTTGCTAACTGTATCAACCTTTTTTACTCTACCATTTTGATTTTCAAGCCTTTTAAACACCCTCCTGAACTAACTAATCTTATTCGATGGTAATGATCAATGTAATCAACTAAACAACCATAAAGGGCAAATTGTATCTACATTCAAACAGAAACCAAAACCAAACATGAATATAAACAAATCACCTTTGAAATCGATCCTCTCGTTTGCAAAATGCATCCAAAACACTCCACAAACATCTTTCTACACTCTTGGCTCACTAATCTACTAAATTCTATCCAAATGATGACTCTTGATCTATAAAATCCTTCATTAAGCTCTAGACCATGGATACGAGTTGTAAATGATAAATGAAACCAGTCTTATCACTCAATAAGAAGCACGGATTAAACTATCGCTATGGAATGAAAGTAATTACACGTGTAACATAGAACTCAATGTGTGATTGATGAAAAATAAGTCAAATCAAGGTAACACCACCAAGAAGATAAGATTTCTTATTATTTCAATTGAAAATGGGCGATTATAGATTTATGCATCAAAGTATTTGTGAAACATTAATAGAATACATGAAAAAGGAACTAGTAATACAAAAACGTTATATAATAATAGTTATCGCATGGATAGTTTTTGCTAACTGTATCGGCCTTTTTTACTCTAGCATATCGATTTTCAAGCCTTCTAAACACCCTCCTAAACTAAACTAATCAAATTCGATGGTAATTGTCAATGTAATCTAACTAAACAACCACAAATGGCCAATAGTATCTACATTCAAATAGAAATCAAACCCGAACAAGAAAATAAACAAATCACCTCTGAAATCGATCCTCATATGCACAAAATACATCCACAACACTCCACATACATCTTTGAACACTCTTGGTTCACAAATCTACTAAATTCAATAAATATGATGACTTTTGATGCATGAAATCCTTCATTAATCTCTAGACCATGGATACATGTTGAAATGATCAATAAAACCACTCTCATTGCTCAATAAGAATCAAGAATCAAACTATCGTTATGGAATGGAAGTTATTGCACATCAAACATAAAACTCAATGTGCGACTAATGAAAATAAGTCAAATCAAGGTAACACGAGCAAGAACATAAGATATCTTATTATTTTAATCAAATTGGGGGAATATAGATTGTGCATCAAAGTATTTGTGAAAGCTTAAAAGAATACATGAAAAAGGAACAAGTTATACAAAAATGTTATACACTAATAGTTATCGCATGGATAGTTTTTGTTAACCGTATCAACCTTTCTTACCCTACCATTTTGATTTTCAAGCCTTCTAAACACCCTCCTGAACTAACTAATCATATTCGATAGTAATGATCAATGTAATCAACTAAAAAACCATAAATGGCAAATTGTATCTACATTCTAACAGAAACGAAAACCAAACATGAAAATAAACAAATCACCATTGAAATCGATCCTCTCGTTTGCAAAATGCATCCAAAACACTCCACAACATCTTCCGACACTATTGGCTTACAAATCTACTAATTTCTATCCAAATGATGACTCTTCATCCATGAAATCCTTCATTAAGCTCTAGACCATGGATACGAGTTGAAAATGATCAATAAAACAACTCTCATCACTCCATAAGAATCAAGAATCTAACTACCATTATGAAATGAAAGTATTTACACATCAAAAATAAAACTCAATGTGCGATTGATGAAAGTAAGTCAAATCAAGGTAACACAACCAAGAAGATAAGATTTCTTATTATTTTAATCAAAATTGGGGGAATATAGATTTGTGCATCAAAGTATTTGTGAAAGCTTAAAAGACTACATGACAAAGGAACAAGTTATACAAAAACATTATACAAAAGTACTTATCGCATGGATAGTTTTTGCTAACCGTATCAACCTTTTTTACTCTACCATTGTGATTTTCAAGCCTTCTAAACACCTGGTGAACTAAACTAACCATATTCGATGGTAATGATCAGTGTAATCAACTAAAGAACCACAAAGGGCAAATTGTATCTACATTGAAACGGAAACCAAAACCGAACATGAATATAAACAAATCACCTTTGAAATCGATAATCTCGTTTGCAAAATGCATCCAAAACACTCCACAAACATCTTTCAAATGAAAATGGGCGATTATAGATTTATGCATCAAAGTATTTGTGAAACTTTAATAGAATACATGAAAAAGGAACTAGTAATACAAAAACGTTATATTATAATAGTTAGCGCATGGATAGTTTTTGCTAACCGTATCGACCTTTTTTACTCTTGCATATCGATTTTCAATTCTTCTAAACACTCCTAACCTAAACAAATTAAATTCGATGGTAATGGTCAATGTAATCTAAATAACCACCACAAAGGGCCAATAGTATCTACATTCAATAAAAATCAAAACCGAACATGAAAATAAACAAATCACCACTGAAATCGATCCTCTTATGCACAAAATGCATCCACAACACTCCAAAAACATCTTTGAACACTCTTGGCTCAAAAATCTACTAAATTCTATCAATATGATGACTTTTGATGCATGAAATCCTTCATTAAGCTCTAGACCATGGATACGAGTTGAAAATGATCAATAAAACCACTCTCATCACTCAATAAGAATCAAGAATCAAACTATCCTTAGGGAATGGAAGTTATTACACATCAAACATAAAACTCAATGGGCGATTGATGAAAATAAGTCAAATCAAGGTAACACGACCAAGAACATAAAACTTCTTATTATTTTAATCTAAATTGGGGAATATAGATTTGTGCATCAAAGTATTTGTGAAAGCTTAAAAGACTACATGAAAAAGGAACAAGTTATACAAAAACATTATACAAAAGTAGTTATCGCATGGATAGTTTTAGCTAACCGTATCAACCTTTTTTACTCTACCATTTTGATTTTCAAGCCTTCTAAACACCCTGCTGAACTAAACTAATCATATTCGATGGTAATGATCAGTGTAATCAACTAAACAACCACAAAGGGCAAATTGTAGCTACATTCAAACGGAAACCAAAACCGAACATGAATATAAACAAATCACCTTTGAAATCGATCATCTTGATTTCAAAATGCATCCAAAACACTCCACAAACATCTTTCAACACTCTTGGCTCACAAATCTACTAAATTCTATCCAGATGATGACTCTTGATCCATGAAATCCTTCATTAAGCTCTACACCATGGATACGAGTTGTAATTTATCAATAAAACCAGTCTTATCACTCAACAAAAAGCACGAATAAAACTATCGCTATGGAAAGAAAGTAATTACACGTGTAACAAAAACTCAATGTGTGATTGATGAAAAATAAGTCAAATCAAGGTAACACCACCAAGAAGATAAGATTTCTTAATATTTCAATTGAAAATGGGCGATTATAGATTTATGCATCAAAGTATTTGTGAAACTTTAATAGAATACTTGAAAAAGGAACTTGTAATACAAAAACGTTATATTATAATAGTTATCGCATGGATTGTTTTTGCAAACCGTATCGACCTTTTTTACTCTAGCATATCGATTTTCAAGCCTTCTAAACACCCTCCTAAACTAAACTAATCAAATTCGATGGTAATGGTCAATGTAATCTAACTAACCAACCACAAAGGGCCAATAGTATCTACATTCAATAGAAATCAAAACCGAACATGAAAATAAACAAATCATCACTGAAATTAATCCTCTTATGCACAAAACGCATCCACAACACTCCACAAACATCTTCGAACACTCTTGGCTCACAAATCTACTAAATTCTATCAATATGATGACTTTTAATGCATGAAATCCTTCATTAAGCTCTACACCATGGATACGAGTTGAAAATGATCAATAAAACCACTCACATCACTCAATAAGAATCAAGAATCAAACTATCGTTATGAAATGAAAGTATTTACACATCAAACATAAAACTCAATGTGCGATTGATGAAAATAAGTCAAATCAAGGTAACACGACCAAGAAGATAAGATTTCTTATTATTTTAATCAAAATGGGGGAATTTAGATTTGTGCATCAAAGTATTTTTGAAAGCTTAAAAGAATACCTGAAAAAGGAACAAGTTATACGAAAACATTATACAAAAGTAGTTATCGCATGGATAGTGTTTGCTAACCGTATCAACCTTTTTTACTCTACCATTTTGATTTTCAAGCCTTCTAAACACCCTGCTGAACTAAACTAAGCATATTCGATGGCAATGATCAGTGTAATAAACTAAACAATCACAAATGGCAAATTGTACCTACATTCAAACGGAAACCAAAACCGAACATGAATATAAACAAATCACCTTTGAAATCGATCATCTCGATTGCAAAATGCATCCAAAACACTCCACAAACATCTTTCAACACTCTTGGCTCTCAAATCTACTAAATTCAATCCAAATGATGACTCTTGATCCATAAAATCCTTCATTAAGCTTTAGACCACGGATACGAGTTGTAAATGATCAATAAAACCAGTCTTAGCACTCAATAAGAAGCACGAATAAAACTATCGCTATGGAAAGAATGTAATTACACGTGTAACATAAAACTCAATGTGTGATTGATGAAAAATAAGTCAAATCAAGGTAACACCACCAAGAAGATAAGATTTCTTATTATTTCAATTGAAAATGGGAGATTATAGATTTATGCATCAAAGTATTTGTGAAACTTTAATAGAATACTTGAAAAAGGAACTAGTAATACAAAAACGTTATATTATAATAGTTATCGCACGTATAGTTTTGCTAACCGTATCGACCTTTTTTACTCTAGCATATCGATTTTCAAGCCTTCTAAACACCCTTCTAAACTAAACTAATCAAATTCGATGGTAATTGTCAATGTAATCTAACTAAACTACCACAAAGCGCCAATAGTATCTACATTCAAATAGAAATCAAACCCGAACATGAAAATAAACAAATCACCTCTGAAATCGATCCTCATATGCACAAAATACATCCACACACTCCACATACATCTTTCAACACTCTTGTTTCACAAATCTACTAATTCTATCAATATGATGACTTTTGATCCATGAAATCCTTCATTAAGCTCTGGACCATGGATATGCGTTGTAAATTATCAATAAAACCAGTCTTATCACTAAACAAGAAGCACAAATCAAG
This sequence comes from Flaveria trinervia, assembly GCA_025506515.1. Lineage (NCBI taxonomy): Eukaryota > Viridiplantae > Streptophyta > Magnoliopsida > Asterales > Asteraceae > Flaveria > Flaveria trinervia. The sequence continues at coordinate 47,397,102 of CM046446.1, forward strand.
CTATCGCTATGGAATGAAAGTAATTACACGTGTAACATAAAACTCAATGTGTGATTGATGAAAATAAGTCAAATCAAGGTAACACCACCAAGATGATAAGATTTCTTATTATTCAATTGAAAATGGGCGATTATAGATTTATGCATCAAAGTATTGTGTGAAACTTTAATAGAATACTGAAAAAGGAACTAGTAATACAAAAACGTTATATTATAATAGTTATCGCATGGATGTTTTTGCTAACCTTATCAACCTTTTTTACTCTAGCATATCGAATTTCAATCCTTCTAAACACCATCTAACTAAACTAATCAAATTCGATGGTAATTGTCAATGTAATCTAACTAAACAACCACAAAGGGCCAATAGTATCTACATTCAAATAGAAATCAAACCCGAACATGAAAATACACAAATCACCTCTGAAATCGATCCTCATATGCACAAAATACATCCACAACACTCCACATACATCTTTGAACACACTTGGCTCACAAATCTACTAATTCTATCAATATGATGACTTTTGATCCATGAAATCCTTCATTAAGCTCTAGACCAAGGATACGAGTTGAAAATGATCAATAAAACCACTCTCATCACTCCATAAGAATCAATAATCAAACTATCGTTATGAAATGAAAGTATTTACACATCAAAAATAAAACTCAATGTGCGATTGATGAAAATAAGTCAAATCAAGGTAACACGACCAAGAAGATAAGATTTCTTATTATTTTAATCAAATGGGGGAATTTAGATTTGTGCATCAAAGTATTTTTGAAAGCTTAAAAGACTACCTGAAAAAGGAACAAGTTATACAAAAACATTATACAAAAGTAGTTATCGCATAGATAGTTTTTGCTAACCGTATCAACCTTTTTTACTCTACCATTTTGATTTTCAAGCCTTCTAAACACCCTGCTGAACTAAACTAATCATATTCGATGGTAATGATCAGTGTAATCAACTAAACAATCACAAATGGCAAATTGTACCTACATTGAAACGGAAACCAAAACCGAACATGAATATAAACAAATCGCCTTTGAAATCGATCATCTCGATTGCAAAATGCATCCAAAACACTCCACAAACATCTTTCAACACTCTTGGCTCTCAAATCTACTAAATTCTATCAAAATGATGACTCTTGATCCATAAAATCCTTCATTAAGCTTTAGACCACGTATACGAGTTGTAAATGATCAATAAAACCAGTCTTAGCACTCAATAAGAAGCACGAATAAAACTATCGCTATGGAAAGAATGTAATTACACGTGTAACATAAAACTCAATGTGTGATTGATGAAAAATAAGTCAAATCAAGGTAACACCACCAAGAAGATAAGATTTCTTATTATTTCAATTGAAAATGGGCGATTATAGATTTATGCATCAAAGTATTTGTGAAACTTTTATAGAATACTTGAAAAAGGAACTAGTAATACAAAGACGTTATATTATAATAGTTATCGCATGGATAGTTTTTGCTAACCGTATCGACCTTTTTTACTCTAGCATATCGATTTTCAAGCCTTCTAAACACCCTTCTAAACTAAACTAATCAAATTCGATGGTAATTGTCAATGTAATCTAACTAAACAACCACAAAGGGCCAATAGTATCTACATTCAAATAGATATCAAACCCGAACATGAAAATAAACAAATCACCTCTGAAATCGATCCTCATATGCACAAAACATCATAACACTCCACATACATCTTTGAACACTCTTGTTTCACAAATCTACTAATTCTATCAATATGATGACTTTTGATCCATGAAATCCTTCATTAAGCCCTAGATCATGGATACGAGTTGAAAATGATCAATAAAACCACTCTCATCACTCCATAAGAATCAAGAATCAAACTATCGTTATGAAATGAAAGTATTTACACATCAAAAATAAAACTCAATGTTCGATTGATGAAAATAAGTCAAATCAAGGTAACATGACCAAGAAGATAAGATTTCTTATTATTTTAATCAAATTGGGGGAATATAGATTTAGGCATCAAAGTATTTGTGAAAGCTTAAAAGAATACATGAAAAAGGAACAAGTTATAAAAAAACATATACAACAAGTAGTTTTCGCATGGATAGTTTTTGCTAACCGTATCGACCTTTTTTACTCTAGCATATCGATTTTCAAGCCTTCTAAACACCCTTCTAAACTAAACTAATCAAATTCGATGGTAATGTGAATGTAATCTAACTAAACAACACAAAGGGCCAATAGTATCTACATTCAAATAGAAATCAAACCCGAACATGAAAATAAAAAATCACCTCTGAAATCGATCCTCATATGCACAAAATACATACATAACACTCCACATACATCTTTGAACACTCTTGTTTCACAAATCTACTAATTCTATCAATATGATGACTTTTGAACCATGAAATCTTCATTAAGTTCTAGATCATGGATACGAGTTGAAAATGATCAATAAAATCACTCTCATCACTCCATAAGAATCAAGAATCAAACTATCGTTATGAATGAAAGTATTTACACATCAAAAATAAAACTCAATGTTCGATTGATGAAAATAAGTCAAATCAAGGTAACATGACCAAGAAGATAAGATTTCTTATTATTTTAATCAAAATTGGGGGAATATAGATTTAGGCATCAAAGTATTTGTGAAAGCTTAAAAGAATACATGAAAAAGGAACAAGTTATAAAAAAACATTATACACAAGTAGTTTTCGCATGGATAGTTTTTGCTAACCGTATCGACCTTTTTTACTCTAGCATATCGATTTTCAAGCCTTCTAAACACCCTTCTAAACTAAACTAATCAAATTCGATGGTAATTGTGAATGTAATCTAACTAAACAACCACAAAGGGCCAATAGTATCTACATTCAAATTGAAATCAAACCCGAACATGAAAATAAACAAATCACCTCTGAAATCGATCCTCATATGCACAAAATACATACATAACACTCCACATACATCTTTGAACACTCTTGTTTCACAAATCTACTAATTCTATCAATATGATGACATTTGATTCATGAAATCCTTCATTAAGCTCTAGACCATGGATACGAGTTGAAAATGATCAATAAAACCACTCTCATCACTCCATAAGAATCAAGAATCAAACTATCGTTATGAAATGAAAGTATTTACACATCAAAAATAAAACTCAATGTGCGATTGATGAAAATAAGTCAAATCAAGGTAACACGACCAAGAAGATAAGACTTCTTATTATTTTAATCAAAATTGGGGGAATATAGATTTAGGCATTAAAGTATTTGTGAAAGCTTAAAAGAATACATGAAAAAGGAACAAGGTATAAAAAACATTATACACAAGTAGTTTTCGCATGGATAGTTTTTGCTAACCGTATCGACCTTTTTTACTCTAGCATATCGATTTTCAAGCCTTCTAAACACCCTTCTAAACTAAACTAATCAAATTCGATGGTAATTGTCAATGTAATCTAACTAAACAACCACAAAGGGCCAATAGTATCTACATTCAAATAGAAATCAAACCCGAACATGAAAATAAACAAATCACCTCTGAAATCGATCCTCATATGCACAAAATACATACACAACACTCCACATGCATCTTTGAACACTCTTGTTTCACAAATCTACAAAAGCTATCAATATGATGACTTTTGATCCACGAAATCCTTCATTAAGCTCTAGACCATGGATACGAGTTGAAAATGATCAATAAAACCACTCTCATCACTCCATAAGAATCAAGAATCAAACTATCGTTATGAAATGAAAGTATTTACACATCAAAAATAAAACTCAATGTGCGATTGATGAAAATAAGTCAAATCAAGGTAACACGACCAAGAAGATAAGATTTCTTTTTATTTTAATCAAAATTGGGGGAATATAGATTTGTGCATCAAAGTATTTGTGAAAGCTTAAAAGAATACATGAAAAAGGAACAAGTTATAAAAAACATTATACACAAGTAGTTTTCACATGGATAGTTTTTGCTAACCGTATCAACCTTTTTTACGCTACCATTTTGATTTTCAAGCCTTCTAAACACCCTCCTAAACTAAACTAATCATATTTGGTGGCAATGATCAGTGTAATCAACTATACAACCACAAAGGGGAAATTGTATCTAAATTCAAACGGAAACCAAAACCGAACATGAAGATAAACAAATCACCTTTGAAATCGAAATGATTTCAAATCTACTTCGAAAAATGCGTCCAAAACACTCCACAAACATCTTTCAACACTCTTGGCTCACAAATCTACCAATTTCTATCCAAATGATGACTCTTGATCCATAAAATACTTCATTAAGCTTTAGACCACGGATACGAGTTGTAAATGATCAATAAAACCAGTCTTATCACTCAATAAGAAGCACGAATAAAACTATCGCTATGGAAAGAATGTAATTACACGTGTAACATAAAACTCAATGTGTGATTGATGAAAAATAAGTCAAATCAAGGTAACACCACCAAGAAGATAAGATTTCTTATTATTTCAATTGAAAATAGGCGACTATAGATTTATGCATCAAAGTATTTGTGAAACTTTAATAGAATACTTGAAAAAGGATCTAGTAATACAAAGACGTTATATTATAATAGTTATCGCATGGATAGTTTTTGCTAACCGTATCGACCTTTTTTACTCTAGCATATCGATTTTCAAGCCTTCTAAACACCCTTCTAAACTAAACTAATCGAATTCGATGGTAATTGTCAATGTAATCTAACTAAACAACCACAAAGGGCCAATAGTATCTACATTCAAATAGAAATCAAACCCGAACATGAAAATAAGCAAATCACCTCTGAAATCGATCCTCATATGCACAAAATACATACACAACACTCCACATACATCTTTGAACACTCTTGTTTCACAAATCTACTAATTCTATCAATATGATGACTTTTGATCCATAATATCCTTCATTAAGCTCTAGACCATGGATACGAGTTGAAAATGATCAATAAAACCACTCTCATCACTCCATAAGAATCAAGAATCAAACTATCGTTATGAAATGAAAGTATTTACACATCAAAAATAAAACTCAATGTGCGATTGATGAAAATAAGTCAAATCAAGGTAACACGACCAAGAAGATAAGATTTCTTTTTATTTTAATCAAAATTGGGGGAATATAGATTTGTGCATCAAAGTATTTGTGAAAGCTTAAAAGAATACATGAAAAAGGAACAAGTTATACAAAAACATTATACAAAAGTAGTTTTCGCATGGATAGTTTTTGCTAACCGTATCAACCTTTTTTACCCTACCATTTTGATTTTCAAGCCTTCTAAACACCCTCCTGAACTAAAATAATTATATTCGATGGCAATGATTAGTGTAATCAACTAAACAGCCACAAAGGGCAAATTGTATCTACATTCAAACGGAAACCAAAACCGAACATGAATATAAACTAATCAAATTCGATGGTAATTGTCAATGTAATATAACTAAACAACCACAAAGGGCCAGTAGTATCTACATTCAAATAGAAATCAAACTCGAACATGAAAATAAACAAATCATCTCTAAAATCGATCCTTATATGCAGAAAATACATCCACAACACTCCACATACATCTTTGAACACTCTTGGCTCACAAATCTACTAAATTCTATCAATATGATGACTTTGAATGCATGAAATCCTTCATTAAGTTCTAGACCATGGATACGAGTTGAAAATGATCACTAAACCACTCTTATTACTCCATAAGAATCAAGAATCAAACTATCATTATGAAATAAAAGTATTTACACATCAAACATAAAACTCAATGTGCGATTGATGAAAATAAGTCAAATCAAGGTAACACGACCAAGAAGATATGATTTCTTATTATTTTAATCAAAATTGGGGGAATATAGATTTGTGCATCAAAGTATTTGTGAAAGCTTAAAAGAATACATGAAAAGGAACAAGTTATACAAAAACATTATACAAAAGTAGTTTTCGCATAGATAGTTTTTGCTAACCGTATCAACCTTTTTTACCCTACCATTTTGATTTTCAAGCCTTCTAAACACCCTCCTGAACTAAAATAATTATATTCGATGGCAATGATTAGTGTAATCAACTAAACAACCACAAAGGGCAAATTGTATCTACATTCAAATGGAAACCAAAACCGAACATGAATATAAACAAATCACCTTTGAAATCGATCCTCTTGTTTGCAATATGCATCCAAACCCCACACACATCTTTCAACACTCTTGGCTCACAAATCTGCTAAATTCTATCCAAATGATGACTCTTGATCCATGAAATCCTTCATTAAGTCTAGACCATGGATACGAGTTGTAAATGATCAATAAAACCAGTCTTATCACTCAATAAGAAGCACGAATCAAACTATCGCTATGGAATGAAAGAAATTACATGTGTAACATAAAACTCAATGTGTGATTGATGAAAATAAGTCAAATCAAGGTAACACCACCAAGAAGATAAGATTTCTTATAATTTCAATTGAAAATGGGCGATTATAGATTTATGCATCAAAGTATTTGTGAAACTTTAATAGAATACATGAAAAAGGAACTAGTAGTACAAAAACGTTATATTATAATAGTTATCGCATGGATAGTTTTTGCTAACCGTATCGACCTTTTTTACTCTAGCATATCGATTTTCAAGTCTTCTAAACACCCTCCTAAACTAAACTAATCAAATTCGATGGTAATTGTCAATGTAATATAACTAAACTACCACAAAGGGCCAGTAGTATCTACATTCAAATAGAAATCAAACTCGAACATGATAATAAACAAATCATCTCTAAAATCGATCCTTATATGCACAAAATACATCCACAACACTCCACATACATCTTTGAACACTCTTGGCTCACAAATCTACTAAATTCTATCAATATGATGACTTTGGATGCATGAAATCCTTCATTAAGTTCTAGACCATGGATACGAGTTGAAAATGATCAATAAAACCACTCTTATTACTCCATAAGAATCAAGAATCAAACTATCATTATGAAATATAAGTATTTACACATCAAACATAAAACTCAATGTGCGATTGATGAAAATAAGTCAAATCAAGGTAACACGACCAAGAAGATATGATTTCTTATTATTTTAATCAAAATTGGGGGAATATTGATTTGTGCATCAAAGTATTTGTGAAAGCTTAAAAGAATACATGAAAAAGGAACAAGTTATACAAAAACATTATACAAAAGTAGTTTTTGCATGGATAGTTTTTGCTAACCGTATCAACCTTTTTTACCCTACCATTTTGATTTTCAAGCCTTCTAAACACCCTCCTGAACTAAAATAATTATATTCGATGGCAATGATTAGTGTAATCAACTAAACAACCACAAAGGGCAAATTGTATCTACATTCAAATGGAAACCAAAACCGAACATGAATATAAACAAATCACCTTTGAAATCGATCCTCTTGTTTGCAAAATGCATCCAAAACCTCCACAACACATCTTTCAACACTCTTGGCTCACAAATCTGCTAAATTCTATCCAAATGATGACTCTTGATCCATGAAATCCTTCATTAAGTTCTAGACCATGGATACGAGTTGTAAATGATCAATAAAACCAGTCTTATCACTCAATAAGAAGCACGAATCAAACTATCGCTATGGAATGAAAGAAATTACATGTGTAACATAAAACTCAATGTGTGATTGATGAAAAATAAGTCAAATCAAGGTAACACCACCAAGAAGATAAGATTTCTTATAATTTCAATTGAAAATGGGCGATTATAGATTTATGCATCAAAGTATTTGTGAAACTTTAATAGAATACATGAAAAAGGAACTAGTAATACAAAAACGTTATATTATAATAGTTATCGCATGGATAGTTTTTGCTAACCGTATCGACCTTTTTTACTCTAGCATATCGATTTTCAAGTCTTCTAAACACCCTCCTAAACTAAACTAATCAAATTCGATGGTAATTGTCAATGTAATATAACTAAACAACCACAAAGGGCCAGTAGTATCTACATTCAAATAGAAATCAAACTCGAACATGAAAATAAACAAATCATCTCTAAAATCGATCCTCATATGCACAAAATACATCCACAACACTCCACTTACATCTTTGAACACTCTTGGCTCACAAATCTACTAAATTCTATCAATATGATGACTTTGGATGCATGAAATCCTTCATTAAGTTCTAGACCATGGATACGAGTTGAAAATGATCAATAAAACCACTCTTATTACTCCATAAGAATCAAGAATCAAACTATCATTATGAAATGAAAGTATTTACACATCAAACATAAAACTCAATGTGCGATTGATGAAAATAAGTCAAATCAAGGTAACACGACCAAGAAGATATGATTTCTTATTATTTTAATCAAAATTGGGGGAATATAGATTTGTGCATCAAAGTATTTGTGAAAGCTTAAAAGAATACATGAAAAAGGAACAAGTTATACAAAAACATTATACAAAAGTAGTTTTCGCATGGATAGTTTTTGCTAACCGTATCAACCTTTTTTACCCTACCATTTTGATTTTCAAGCCTTCTAAACACCCTCCTGAACTAAAAATTATATTCGATGGCAATGATTAGTAATCAACTAAACAACCACAAAGGGAAAATTGTATCTACATTCAAATGGAAACCAAAACCGAACATGAATATAAACAAATCACCTTTGAAATCGATCCTCTTGTTTGCAATATGCATCCAAAACCCTCCACACACATCTTTCAACACTCTTGGCTCACAAATCTGCTAAATTCTATCCAAATGATGACTCTTGATCCATGAAATCCTTCATTAAGTCTAGACCATGGATACGAGTTGTAAATGATCAATAAAACCAGTCTTATCACTCAATAAGAAGCACGAATCAAACTATCGCTATGGAAAAAGAAATTACATGTGTAACATAAAACTCAATGTGTGATTGATGAAAAATAAGTCAAATCAAGGTAACACCACCAAGAAGATAAGATTTCTTATAATTTCAATTGAAAATGGGCGATTATAGATTTATGCATCAAAGTATTTGTGAAACTTTAATAGAATACATGAAAAAGGAACTAGTAATACAAAAACGTTATATTATAATAGTTATCGCATGGATAGTTTTTGCTAACCGTATCGACCTTTTTTACTCTAGCATATCGATTTTCAAGTCTTCTAAACACCCTCCTAAACTAAACTAATCAATTCGATGGTAATTGTCAATGTAATATAACTAAACAACCACAAAGGGCCAGTAGTATCTACATTCAAATAGAAATCAAACTCGAACATGAAAATAAACAAATCATCTCTAAAATCGATCCTCATATGCACAAAATACATCCACAACACTCCACTTACATCTTTGAACACTCTTGGCTCACAAATCTACTAAATTCTATCAATATGATGACTTTGGATGCATGAAATCCTTCATTAAGTTCTAGACCATGGATACGAGTTGAAAATGATCAATAAAACCACTCTTATTACTCCATAAGAATCAAGAATCAAACTATCATTATGAAATGAAAGTATTTACACATCAAACATAAAACTCAATGTGCGATTGATGAAAATAAGTCAAATCAAGGTAACACGACCAAGAAGATATGATTTCTTATTATTAATCAAAATTGGGGAATATAGATTTGTGCATCAAAGTATTTGTGAAAGCTTAAAAGAATACATGAAAAAGGAACAAGTTATACAAAAACATTATACAAAAGTAGTTTTCGCATGGATAGTTTTTGCTAACCGTATCAACCTTTTGTACCCTACCATTTTGATTTTCAAGCCTTCTAAACACCCTCCTGAACTAAAATAATTATATTCGATGGCAATGATTAGTGTAATCAACTAAACAACCACAAAGGGAAAATTGTATCTACATTCAAATGGAAACCAAAACCGAACATGAATATAAACAAATCACCTTTGAAATCGATCCTCTTGTTTGCAATATGCATCCAAAACCCTCCACACACATCTTTCAACACTCTTGGCTCACAAATCTGCTAAATTCTATCCAAATGATGACTCTTGATCCATGAAATCCTTCATTAAGTTCTAGACCATGGATACGAGTTGTAAATGATCAATAAAACCAGTCTTATCACTCAATAAGAAGCACGAATCAAACTATCGCTATGGAATGAAAGAAATTACATGTGTAACATAAAACTCAATGTGTGATTGATGAAAAATAAGTCAAATCAAGGTAACACCACCAAGAAGATAAGATTTCTTATAATTTCAATTGAAAATGGGCGATTATAGATTTATGCATCAAAGTATTTGTGAAACTTTAATAGAATACATGAAAAAGGAACTAGTAGTACAAAAACGTTATATTATAATAGTTATCGCATGGATAGTTTTTGCTAACCGTATCGACCTTTTTTACTCTAGCATATCGATTTTCAAGTCTTCTAAACACCCTCCTAAACTAAACTAATCAAATTCGATGGTAATTGTCAATGTAATATAACTAAACAACCACAAAGGGCCAGTAGTATCTACATTCAAATAGAAATCAAACTCGAACATGAAAATAAACAAATCATCTCTAAAATCGATCCTCATATGCACAAAATACATCCACAACACACCACATACATCTTTGAACACTCTTGGCTCACAAATCTACTAAATTCTATCAATATGATGACTTTGGATGCATGAAATCCTTCATTAAGTTCTAGACCATGGATACGAGTTGAAAATGATCAATAAAACCACTCTTATACTCCATAAGAATCAAGAATCAAACTATCATTATGAAATAAAAGTATTACACATCAAACAAAAACTCAATGTGCGTTTATGAAAATAATGAAAAACAAGGTAACACGACCAAGAAGATATGATTTCTTATTCTTTTAATCAAAATTGCGGGAATATAGATTTGTGCATCAAAGTATTTGTGAAATCTTAAAAGAATACATGAAAAAGGAACAAGTTATACAAAAACATTATACAAAAGTAGTTTTCGCATGGATAGTTTTTGCTAACCATATCAACCTTTTTTACCCTACCATTTTGATTTTCAAGCCTTCTAAACACCCTCCTAAACTAAAATAATTATATTCGATGGCAATGATTAGTGTAATCAACTAAACAACCACAAAGGGCAAATTGTATCTACATTCAAATGGAAACCAAAACCGAACATGAATATAAACAAATCACCTTTGAAATCGATCCACTTGTTTGCAATATGCATCCAAAACCCTCCACACACATCTTTCAACACTCTTGGCTCACAAATCTGCTAAATTCTATCCAAATGATGACTCTTGAATCATGAAATCCTTCATTAAGTTCTAGACCATGGATACGAGTTGTAAATGATCAATAAAACCAGTCTTATCACTCAATAAGAAGCACGAATCAAACTATCGCTATGGAATGAAGTAATTACACATGTAACATAGAACTCAATGTGTGATTGTGAAAATAAGTCAAATCAAGGTAACACCACCAAGAAGATAAGATTTCTTATTATTTCAATTGAAATGAGCGATTATAGATTTAGGCATCAAAGTATTTGTTAAACTTTTATAGAATACATGAAAAAGGAACTAGTAATACAAAAACATTATATAATAGTTATCGCACGATAGTTTTTGCTAACCGTATTGACCATTTTTACTCTAGCATATCGATTTTCAAGCCTTCTAAACACCTTCCTAAACTAAACTAATCAAATTCGAAGGTAATGGTCAATGTAATCTAACTAACCAACCACAAAGGGCCAATAGTATCTACATTCAAATAGAATCAAACCGAACATGAAATAAACAAATCACCACTGAAATCGATCCTCTATGCACAAAATGCATCCACAACACTCCACAAACATCTTTGAACACTCTTGTCTCACAAATCTACTAAATTCTATCAATATGATGACTTTTGATGCATGAAATCCTTCATTAAGCTCTAGACCATGGATACGAGTTGAAAATGATCAATAAAACCACTCTCATCACTCCATAAGAATCAAGAATCAAACTATCGTTATGAAATGAAAGTATTTATACATCAAACATAAAACTCAATGTGCGATTGATGAAAATAAGTCAAATCAAGGTAACACGACCAAGAAGATAAGATTTCTTATTATTTTAATCAAAATTGGGGAATATAGATTTGTGCATCAAAGTATTTGTGAAAGCTTAAAAGAATACGTGAAAAAGGAACATGTTATACCAAAACATTATACAAAAGTAGTTATCGCATGGATAGTTTTTGCTAACCGTATCAACCTTTTTTACTCTACCATTTTGATTTTCAAGCCTTCTAAACACCCTCCTAAACTAAACTAATCATATTCGATGGTAATGATCAATGTAATCAACTAAACAACCACAAAGGGAAATTGTATCTCCATTCAAACGGAAACCAAAACCAAACATGAATATAAACAAATCACCTCTGAAATCGATCCTCTCGTTTGCAATATGCATCCAAAACACTCCACAAACATATTTCAACACTCTTGGCTAACAAATCTGCTAAATTCTATCCAAATGATGACTCTTGACCCATGAAATCCTTCATTAAGTTCTAGACCATGGATACGAGTTGTAAATGATCAATAAAACCAGTCTTATCACTCAATAAGAAGCACGAATCAAACTATCGCTATGGAATGAAAGTAATTACACGTGTAACATAGAACTCAATGTGTGATTGATGAAAAATTAGTCAAATCAAGGTAACACTACCAAGAAGATAAGATTTCTTATTATTTCAATTGAAAATGGGCGATTTTAGATTTAGGCATCAAAGTATTTGTTAAACTTTAATAGAATACATGAAAAAGGAACTAGTAATACAAAAACATTATATAATAATAGTTATCGCATGGACAGTTTTTGCTAACCGTATTGACCTTTTTTACGCTAGCATATCGATTTTCAAGCCTTCTGAAAACCTTCCTAAACTAAACTAATCAAATTCGATGTAATGGTCAATGTAATCTAACTAACCAACCACAAAGGGCCAATAGTATCTACATTCAAATAGATATCAAAACCGAAATGAAAATAAACAAATCACCACTGAAATCGATCCTCTTATGCACAAAATGCATCCACAACACTCCACAACATCTTTGAACACTCTTGTCTCACAAATCTAATAATTCTATCAATATGATGACTTTTGATGCATGAAATCCTTCATTAAGCTCTAGACCATGGATACGAGTTGAAAATGATCAATAAAACCACTCTCATCACTCCATAAGAATCAAGAATCAAACTATTGTTATGAAATGAAAGTATTACACATCAAACATAAAACTCAATGTGCGATTGATGAAAATAAGTCAAATCAAGGTAACACGACCAAGAAGATAAGATTTCTTATTATTTTAATCAAAATTCGGGGAATATAGATTTGTGCATCAAAGTATTTGTGAAAGCTTAAAAGAATACGTGAAAAAGGAACAAGTTATACCAAAACATTATACAAAAGTAGTTATCGCATGGATAGTTTTTGCTAACCGTATCAACCTTTTTTACTCTACCATTTTGATTTTCAAGCCTTCTAAGCACCCTCCTAAACTAAACTAATCATATTCGATGGTAATGATCAGTTTAATCAACTAAACAACCACAAAGGGCAAATTGTATCTACATTCAAACGGAAACCAAAACCGAACATGAATAAAACAAATCACCTTGCGATCCTCTCGTTTGCAATATGCATCCAAAACACTCCACAAACATCTTTCAACACTCTTGCCTCACAAATCTGCTAAATTCTATCCAAATGATGACTCTTGATCCATGAAATCCTTCATTAAGTTCTAGACCACGGATACGAGTTGTAAATGATCAATAAAACCAGTCTTATCACTCAATAAGAAGCACGAATCAAACTATCGCTATGGAATGAAAGTAATTACACGTGTAACATAGAACTCAATGTGTGATTGATGAAAAATAAGTCAAATCAAGGTAACACCACCAAGAAGATAAGATTTCTTATTATTTCAATTGAAAATGGGCGATTATAGATTTAGGCGTCAAAGTATTTGTTAAACTTTAATAGAATACATGAAAAAGGAACTTGTAATACAAAAACATTATATAATAATAGTTATCGCATGGACAGTTTTTGCTAACCGTATTGACCTTTTTTACGCTAGCATATCGATTTTCAAGCCTTCTAAACACCTTCCTAAACTAAACTAATCAAATTCGAAGGTAATGGTCAATGTAATCTAACTAACCAACCACAAAGGGCCAATAGTATCTACATTCAAATAGATATCAAAACCGAACATGAAATTAAACAAATCACCACTGAAATCGATCCTCTTATGCACAAAATGCATCCACAACACTCCACAAACATCTTTGAACACTCTTGTCTCATAAATCTACTAAATTCTATCAATATGATGACTTTTGATGCATGAAATCCGTCATTAAGCTCTAGACCATGGATACGAGTTGAAAATGATCAATAAAACCACTCTCATCACTCCATAAGAATCAAGAATCAAACTATCGTTATGAAATGAAAGTATTTACACATCAAACATAAAACTCAATGTGCGATTGATGAAAATAAGTCAAATCAAGGTAACATGACCAAGAAGATAAGATTTATTATTATTTTAATCAAAATTGGGGAATATAGATTTGTGCATCAAAGTATTTGTGAAAGCTTAAAAGAATACGTGAAAAAGGAACAAGTTATACAAAAACATTATACAAAAGTAGTTATCGCATGGATAGTTTTTGCTAACCGTATCAACCTTTTTTATTCTACCATTTTGATTTTCAAGCCTTCTAAACACCCTCCTAAACTAAACTAATCATATTCGATGGTAATGATCATTTAATCAACTAAACAACCACAAAGGGCAATTGTATCTACATTCAAACGAAAACCAAAACCGAACATGAATATAAACAAATCACCTTTGAAATCGATCCTCTCATTTGCAATATGCATCCAAAACACTCCACAAACATCTTTCAACACTCTTGCCTCACAAATCTGCTAAATTCTATCCAAATGATGACTCTTGATCCATGAAATCCTTCATTAAGTTCTAGACCACGGATACGAGTTGTAAATGATCAATAAAACCAGTCTTATCACTCAATAAGAAGCACGAATCAAACTATCGCTATGGAATGAAAGTAATTACATATTTAACATAAATCTCAATGTGTGATTGATGAAAAATAAGTCAAATCAAGTTAACACCACCAAGAAGATAAGATTTCTCATTATTTCAATTGAAAATGGGCGATTATAGATTTATGCATCAAAGTATTTGTGAAACTTAATAGAATACATGAAAAAGGAGCTAGTAACAAAAACATTATATAATAATAGTTATCGCATGGATAGTTTTTGCTAACCGTATTGACCTTTTTTAGTCTAGCATATCGATTTTCAAGCCTTATAAACACCCTCCTAAACTAAACTAATCAAATTCGAAGGTAATGGTCAATGTAATCTACCTAACCAACCACAAAGGGCAATAGTATCTACATTCAAATAGAAATCAAAACCGAACACGAAAATAAACAAATCACCACTGAAATCGATCCTCTTATGCACAAAATGCATCCACAACACTCCACAAACATCTTTGAACACTCTTGTCTCACAAATCTACTAAATTCTATCAATATGATGACTTTTGATGCATGAAATCCTTCATTAAGCTCATACGAGTTGAAAATGATCAATAAAACCACTCTCATCACTCCATAAGAATCAAGAATCAAACTATCGTTATGAAATGAAAGTATTTACACATCAAACATAAAACTCAATGTGCGATTGATGAAAATAAGTCAAATCAAGGTAACACGACCAAGAAGATAAGATTTCTTATTATTTTAATCAAAATTCGGGGAATATAGATTTGTGCATCAAAGTATTTGTGAAAGCTTAAAAGAATACGTGAAAAAGGAACAAGTTATACCAAAACATTATACAAAAGTAGTTATCGCATGGATAGTTTTTGCTAACCGTATCAACCTTTTTTACTCTACCATTTTGATTTTCAAGCCTTCTAAACACCCTCCTAAACTAAACTAATCATATTCGATGGTAATGATCAGTTTAATCAACTAAACAACCACAAAGGGCAAATTGTATCTACATTCAAACGGAAACCAAAACCGAACATGAATATAAACAAATCACCTTTGGAATCGATCCTCTCGTTTGCAATATGCATCCAAAACACTCCACAAACATCTTTCAACACTCTTGCCTCACAAATCTGCTAAATTCTATCCAAATGATGACTCTTGATCCATGAAATCCTTCATTAAATTCTAGACCACGGATACGAGTTGTAAATGATCAATAAAACCAGTCTTATCACTCAATAAGAAGCACGAATAAACTATCGCTGTGGAATGAAAGTAATACACGTGTAACATAGAACTCAATGTGTGATTGATGAAAAATAAGTCAAATCAAGGTAACACCACCAAGAAGATAAGATTTCTTATTATTTCAATTGAAAATGGGCGATTATAGATTTAGGCGTCAAAGTATTTGTTAAACTTTAATAGAATACATGAAAAAGGAACTTGTAATACAAAAACATTATATAATAATAGTTATCGCATGGACAGTTTTTGCTAACCGTATTGACCTTTTTTACGCTAGCATATCGATTTTCAAGCCTTCTAAACACCTTCCTAAACTAAACTAATCAATTCGAAGGTAATGGTCAATGTAATCTAACTAACAACCACAAAGGGCCAATAGTATCTACATTCAAATAGATATCAAAACCGAACATGAATTAAACAAATCACCACTGAAATCGATCCTCTTATGCACAAAATGCATCCACAACACTCCACAAACATCTTTGAACACTCTTGTCTCATAAATCTACTAATTCTATCAATATGATGACTTTTGATGCATGAAATCCTTCATTAAGCTCTAGACCATGGATACAAGTCGAAAATGATCAATAAAACCACTCTCATCACTCCATAAGAATCAAGAATCAAACTATCGTTATGAAATGAAAGTATTTACACATCAAACATAAAACTCAATTTGCGATTGATGAAAATAAGTCAAATCAAGGTAACATGACCAAGAAGATAAGATTTATTATTATTTTAATCAAAATTGGGGAATATAGATTTGTGCATCAAAGTATTTGTGAAAGCTTAAAAGAATACGTGAAAAAGGAACAAGTTATACCAAAACATTATACAAAAGTAGTTATCGCATGGATAGTTTTTGCTAACCGTATCAACCTTTTTTACTCTACCATTTTGATTTTCAAGCCTTCTAAACACCCTCCTAAACTAAACTAATCATATTCGATGGTAATGATCAGTTTAATCAACTAAACAACCACAAAGGGCAAATTGTATCTACATTCAAACGAAAACCAAAACCGAACATGAATATAAACAAATCACCTTTGAAATCGATCCTCTCGTTTGCAATATGCATCCAAAACACTCCACAAACATCTTTCAACACTCTTGCCTCACAAATCTGCTAAATTCTATCCAAATGATGACTCTTGATCCATGAAATCCTTCATTAAGTTCTAGACCACGGATACGAGTTGTAAATGATCAATAAAACCAGTCTTATCACTCAATAAGAAGCACGAATCAAACTATCGCTATGGAATGAAAGTAATTACATATTTAACATAAATCTCAATGTGTGATTGATGAAAAATAAGTCAAATGAAGTTAACACCACCAAGAAGATAAGATTTCTCATTATTTCAATTGAAAATGGGCGATTATAGATTTATGCATCAAAGTATTTGTGAAACTTTAATAGAATACATGAAAAAGGAGCTAGTAATACAAAAACATTATATAATAATAGTTATCGCAGGGATAGTTTTTGCTAACCGTATTGACCTTTTTTAGTCTAGCATATCGATTTTCAAGCCTTCTAAACACCCTCCTAAACTAAACTAATCAAATTCGAAGGTAATGGTCAATGTAATCTACCTAACCAACCACAAAGGGCCAATAGTATCTACATTCAAATAGAAATCAAAACCGAACATGAAAATAAACAAATCACCACTGAAATCGATCCTCTTATGCACAAAATGCATCCACAACACTCCACAAACATCTTTGAACACTCTTGTCTCACAAATCTACTAAATTCTATCAATATGATGACTTTTGATGCATGAAATCCTTCATTAAGCTCATACGAGTTGAAAATGATCAATAAAACCACTCTCATCACTCCATAAGAATCAAGAATCAAACTATCGTTATGAAATGAAAGTATTACACATCAAACATAAAACTCAATGTGCGATTGATGAAAATAAGTCAAATCAAGGTAACACGACCAAGAAGATAAGATTTCTTATTATTTTAATCAAAATTGGGGAATATAGATTTGTGCATCAAAGTATTTGTGAAAGCTTAAAAGAATACGTGAAAAAGGAACATGTTATACCAAAACATTATACAAAAGTAGTTATCGCATGGATAGTTTTTGCTAACCGTATCAACCTTTTTTACTCTACCATTTTGATTTTCAAGCCTTCTAAACACCCTCCTAACTAAACTAATCATATTCGATGGTAATGATCAATGTAATCAACTAAACAACCACAAAGGGAAATTGTATCTACATTCAAACGGAAACCAAAACCGAACATGAATATAAACAAATCACCTCTGAAATCGATCCTCTCGTTTGCAATATGCATCCAAAACACTCCACAAACATATTTCAACACTCTTGGCTCACAAATCTGCTAAATTCTATCCAAATGATGACTCTTGACCCATGAAATCCTTCATTAAGTTCTAGACCGGATACGAGTTGTAAATGATCAATAAAACCAATCTTATCACTCAATAAGAAGCACGAATCAAACTATCGCTATGGAATGAAAGTAATTAGACGTGTAACATAAAACCCAATGTGTGATTGATGAAAAATAAGTCAAATCAAGGTTACACCACCAAGAAGATAAGATTTCTTATTATTTCAATTAAAAATGGGTGATTATAGATTTATGCATCAAAGTATTTGTGAAACTTTAATAGAATACATGAAAAAGAACTAGTAATACAAAAACGTTATATTATAATAGTTATTGCATGGACAGTTTTTGCTAACCGTATCGACATTTTCTACTCTAGCATATCGATTTTCAAGTCTTCTAAACACCCTCCTAAACTAAACTAATCAAATTCGATGGTAATTGTCAATGTAATCTAACTAAACAACCACAACGGGCCAATAGTATCTACATTCAAATAGAAATCAAACCCGAACATGAAAATAAACAAATCACCTCTGAAATCGATCCTCATATGCACAAAATACATCCACAACACTCCACATACATCTTTAAACACGCTTGTTCACAAATTACTAAATTCTATCAATATGATGACTTTTGATGCATGAAATCCGTCATTATCTCTAGACCATGGATACATGTTGAAATGATCTATAAAACCACTCTCATCACTCAATAAGATTAAAGAATCAAACTATCGTTAGGGAATGGAAGTTTTACACATCAAACATAAAACTCAATGTGTGACTCATGAAAATAAGTCAAATCAAGGTAACACGAGCAAGAACATAAGATATCTTATTACTTTAATCAAAATTAGGGGAATATAGATTGTGCATCAAAGTATTTTTGAAAGCTTAAAAGAATACGTGAAAAAGGAACAAGTTATGCAAAAACGTTATACAATAATAGTTATTGCATGCATAGTTTTGCTAACGGTATCAACCTTTTTTACTCTACCATTTTGATTTTCAAGCCTCTAACACCCTCCTGAACTAACTAATCATATTCGATAGTAATGATCAATGTAATCACTAAACAACAACATAAATGGCAATTGTATCTACATTCAAACAGAAACGAAAACCAAACATGAATATAATCAATCACCTTTGAAATCGATCATCTCGTTTGCAAAATGCATCCAAAACACTGTTAGATTCTATATGCCCAAGACACAGAGAACATTGATGTGGTTAGTATGTCATGATCCAAGTTGGGTTATACCCAATTACAAGCTTTGCAATCACCAACAATTATTCAATTGATGATATGATCATGCAATTAAATAATAACACCAAATTTAGAAAATGGGTTTTCTAAATAAGTTGCATATGAGATTGAACAATTTATATGGATATTTTGTTTATATATATTGTTTGTAATGTTATTTAAGTTATTTAAATAACATCAAATGATTAGTGAGTGTGTATGTATTATTCTAATAAAAAGGTTTATTGAATGAACATCTTTTAAAAGGAAATGACTTCTTTAATGTGTTAACATTTCATTTAACTTTTGGGGGGGAAATCAAATTAGTAAGAGGATTCGGCCGCCCTTGGGGGTTGCTCTCCTCTTGATTGCTTTTGATATCCTTGAAAACATACACACATTAGAGACTAATGCACTCCATCTCATTCTCTCTCTCACACATGCAATAGAACAACACAAGAAAGTTTTTCTTGTTCTTGTTGAAGAGAATCGGCTGAAAGTTCTTTCAGGAGAGTTTCCCTTCGGTTTTGGTGTTCAATCCTAGCATCTAAGGTGTTTTGTGATAGTGCTTGGGGTATACTAGCTTGAGGGATCCTTCCTTGGAGCCTTGGCCGAAGTTTTAGCATCTTATCTATCTACCTTGGTCGACTTTTCAGCAGGAGGAAGGTAGTCAATCACAGCTTCATATAGCTGTGATTTTATGTAACTTTTATTATGTTCATAGCTTGTTTATTCACATAAAAGATCCCCTTTGTTCTTGGGTTTTTCACACTTTAAAATAATCGAATAGAACACGTTTTTTCAGCTTACAAACAATGTAATAATGTTAAACTTCCGCTGCGTTTTACAAAGTTTAAGTGGTTAAACTATGTCTTGTGTTCTAACAAACCCCTACAATGGCATCTAGAGCCGGTTATGTGGATAGCTAGCTTGCATTTTCCTTTAAAAATTCGTTTTATGGACCTTGGAACCCTTTTAGGGGCTGCTATGTTCTTGTTTGTTGAATCCCCAAACTTTCAAGGTCATATCACACATGCTTGTGATTAAACCTTGAAAGATATGTATGATGATGTGTATATTGTTTGGACTATGTTTAAAACCCGATTTTTCCGTTTATGTTGGCTGAAAATCATGGGTTTTAATGGGGATTCTTTGATTTATTTGGATGATATGATGTATGTTCATATTGGTGCATAACCTAGCATTTGGCCTTGTGTTGTTTGGATGTATGATATGGTTGTTTTGGTTTATTCAATGGGGTTGTATATATTTTTTTTGTGCTTTGTATAAAAGATGTAATTTATTTATTATTGGGTTGTACTAAATAGATTAGGTGTATTTTTCATTTTACTAGATATCATGTATTAGGACTTTATATCTTGTAATATGAAGACATATGCCTTGGAAGCACAAAGGAAAGACACAAGAGAAACATGGAGCATTTTGGATGCGGTTTCTAGTGGGAGCTTTTTGGAAGCTTTCTATGTGTTTTGTTATGACCTTAGGAAAGACCTAATGACAACACTTGTGATGGCAAACAAGTGTTGTCAACATAATGGCTATGGTTATGCACATATGGTTGTTTATATCTTATGCTTGTTTAAATGTTTATTATTTGATTGTATGGTTGATATTTTGACATGCATTACAAACTAATTAACAAACTTAACAAGCTGAAAATTGATGGTTCTTAATCATTAAAAGTAATAAAAGGTTATTAAATTGATTTAATGATTTGAAAGATTAAAATGGGTTTTAATCAAAAGACCATAAGGTATCTTGTATTTGAAAGCATGCAAGTACAAGTACATAGAGTTTCTAAACTAAGATTATGAATCTCTATTTTTTTCCAAACAATATTTCCAACAAGTTTAACACCGTCCTTTTGCATAACACTTGAGTCATTTGGAAACTCTTAATGGGATAAAGATCACCTAACCATTTAGAGGGAACTTGTGAGTTAAGGTGGGGATACCATATTTGTGGGATAAAGGTCACCTAACCACTTATGTTGGTAAACTCACATGTGTGTGAGTAGGGTAACTTGATTTGCAAACCATATTAAATGGATCACCTACATATGGTTTCCAAATGGTGTTGATGGGATTAACATGCCGACTTTACATATGATGTTTAAAGTCGATCCCATACCTCTAGAAGTTGCAAATGGTTGCAACCGTCAATCGTTGACCACCTTATTAATTTAAATCATGGGATAAAGGTCACCTAACCACAATTTAAATGTAATGTGGGTTCTAGATTTTAATATAAAAATGACCTTAAAAGGTATTAATTATTTAAAATAGCAGTATCAAAAATACTAAAATAGATCTTTGTTATATTTTGTAGATGGCCACCAATAATGATAATCATGATAATTCATCCGCGTCCGCCCAATCATTACGAGCGATTCTCCAAAAGGAACGTCTAAATCATAATAATTTCATTGATTGGTATCGAACTTGAGAATCGTTCTCAAGCAAGAAAACGATCATATATTTTAGACGACCCTATCCCCGATCAACCTGTTGAGGATGATGTGGAGGCCTATAACGATTGGATAAAGTACACTGAGGACTCCATCCAAGTGTCTTGTCTCATGCTAGCAAGCATGAATCCGGATCTCCAAAAGGAGTATGAACATCACGGAGCTTATGACATGATAACCCAGCTGAAGGAAACGTTCCAACAGCAAGCAAGGGTTGAGCGCTTCGAAACGGTTCGAGCACTCCATGCATGTCGTATGGACGACAACCAATCGGTTTCATCTTATGTACTTAAGATGAAAAGCCATATTGACCGCCTCGAAAGACTTAATTGTCCCGTCTCGAAGGAATTGGCCACGGATTTGATCCTCAATGGCCTTACCAAGAAGTTCGAGACATTCGTGTTGAATAACAACATGAATGCTTGGAACAAAAGCATTGGTGAGCTTCACTCAATGCTCAAAACCGCCGAGGCGGCCATGGGTAAAAGGGTTTTACCCGTTCTCACCATCAATGAAGGTGGGAACAAGAAAAGGCCTCATCCCGCCCCAAGGCAAAGGTTTCCAAGGGTAAGGGACCCGTATGGGGAAAGGGGAAAGGGGTGGCAAGGGTGCCACCCAAACCACAAGAGAAGAAGCAAAAGGTTGCTACCCATGACCCATGCTTCAAGTGTGGGGAGATTGGACATTGGGCAAGAAATGTCCCTGTCCATCTCCAAGAGTTGAAAGCCAAGAGGGATGCCGGGCAGACCTCAGGTACTATATACATGATTCATATTGATCTTAATGTTACATCTTCAAACACATGGGTATTAGATACCGGATGTGGAACTCATATTTGCAATTTTTTGTAGGGGTTCAAAAGAAGTAAGGACTTCAATCAAGGGGATGTTAGCCTCTTCATGGGCAATGGAACCAAAGTCCAAGTTGAAGCTCGTGGGGACTACATCTTGAAACTTCCAAGTGGCTTGGATATTATTTTGAAGAATGTTTTGTATGCTCCTAGTTTGACTAGGAACATTATTTCTGTATCCCAATTAAGACTTTATGATTATGTATTATCTTTTGTTGAAAATGATATTCATGTTTCTTTCAATGATATGTTCTATTTTAAAGCTATACCCATTAATGGTATTTATGAATTGGTTCATGAAAATACTTTAAATAGTTCATTGTACCAAACTAGCACCAAGAAACTCAAGTTGGATTTGAGTGATACCTATCTTTGGCATTGTCGTCTTGGTCATATAACAAGAAACGTATACAAACACTTCAAAAGAATGGTCTTTTAAAAACGATGAATGTGATTCATTTGATGTATGTGAATCTTGTTTACAAGGTAAAATGACTAAGGCACCCTTAGTGGAACTAACGAAAGGGCAAAAGATTTATTAGGAATCATACATTCGGATGTATGTGGTCCTTTTAAGCCAATGACTAGGAATGGTGAAAGATACTTCATTACCTTTACCGCGATTATAGTACACCGGTGGGAGCTAATGGAGTTAAGCTAACGTTAGGAGGGATGACGGATGTGCAGAAAGTTAAATACAATGCAGAGAAAAGAGTTTATGCATTGATTACACAGTCTATTCCTAAAGACATATTCCACCAGTACTCAGAGAATAAGCAGTCCAAGAAACTTTGGGATGAGCTAGAAAAGAGGTATGACAGGAATGCTTCTTTGAAGGCAATCAAAGCTAAGGAGTTAAAGAAGGAATTCGATAACTTCTCATTGATGGGAAACGAGAGTTTAGACGACGTTATAGATAGATTTTACCATCTGATGAGTGAACTGCATACACATAGGGTGGCAACTACCATGGAAGAGAAAGTTACTAACTTTGCAGATGGATTGCCTGAAAAGTGGGCCTCATTCGTGTCTAACCTTAGACAGAATAGAATGCTGGCAAAACTGGATATTAATGACTTTATTCTTATTTGCGAGAAGAGTCACTTAGGATGAAGTACAGAGCTCAGAAGTCTTCGTACAATCAAAATCCAGCTTTGTACAACGCCACGCCTCAAGCTAAACATCTGGAGCACCTCTCCAGACTGCATTTATGTCTAGCTCATCGGGTCATCACATGTGTCTCCTTCAGGATCAGACACATCGGACTCTCTTCTACCCACTATATTGGATCCGAAACAAGTGCTACTAAACTGAAGACCGAGAATCTCGGAAATGTGACTATGGAAGTAGCTCGAGAACACATGAATCTTTTGGCTGCAATGGTCCATTCTTATGATGAACTTGTTGCTGGGAAGATTGGAAACTGCCATCTGGCAGACAAGGACTACGAGCAGGTGGACGAAATGGAGCTTGAGAGGATGGACATTATGTGGGCCTTTGCTAGTGATGTCCGGAGGGCAAAGAAGTTTGTAAAACAAACTGGACAGAACTTGGTAGCTACTAAGGATACCACATTTGGCTTTGACAAGAGCAAAGTGACCTGCTTCAACTGTGGAGAGAAGGGGCACTTCAAAAGAGAATGTGTCAAGCCTAAGAAGACGAGTAACGGGAACCCGTTCTCGTCCTTCACTCGTCAAGACAAGCAAGCTACCAGTTCTACTTCATCAAGCAAGGATCCAAAAGCCTTGACTGCTCATGATGATGAAGGACAGGATTGGAGCTTTAGGTTTGTCTCACCAGGGGAATCAAACATTGCAAGTGTAGAAGATATTGACAGTGATTCCACTAGTGAATGAGATCTAGCAGTTGAGATAGCGATGTCACATAGTGAAGAAGCAACTGCAACCGAGGTCAGTTACAAGCCTAAGAGGAGACTACCACGTCAGAGACAGAAAAGACAGAACCAGAGACATCTGATGCTGCGTTGATGGCTAACTCTTCTGAATCAACTCAGGTAAGTACTACTGACCAAATGTTTGATAATCATGCTTGTTCTGATTGTGATACTTTTAGGAATAGCATAGATGAAAAGTTTGCTAGGTTATTATCATAATGATAACTTAGTAAAAGATTTGCAACTGTGTACCGAGGCTAATAGGGTATTAAAACAAAATGAGCATAGTTATAAAGAAATGATAGACCTTTTGACTAAACAGCTTAGGGAAACCAAAGTAGTTGCCTTTAACCAAGCTAATGACATTAGGTATTATCTAAACTCCCTAGAAGACACTAAGAAGCAAAAGGCAGTTTTAGAAGTAGAAGTAAATTCATTAAAACAGAAACTGCACAGTTGGACTAGTTCTTCACATAGTCCAACACTTAGTGAGAGAAAGGAACAACGGGGAGGGATTGGGTTATAAAGTGGTTCCACCACCACCTGAGACTTTGATGAACACTAAGACTAGACCAATAAATAGTAATCCCATCAAGGATCATGTGGTGCTACTCCTCTTGTTAGTGATCCAGATTCCTTATGTTCATCTATTGACTCTAGAAACAAACAAAAGGAGGCTACGTCAAAGGCAAAGGATAAATTGTCTTGTGTTAATCTGGAAAAGGAATTTGAAAAGGTTAACTTAAAGTCAGGATCAAACAAAGTCAAATCAGAACCTAAAAGGACTTCTAAGGTTAATCTTTCACATACTTCAAGTCAAAAACCAATTAACCAAAAAGAAAAGGATGTTAAACAGGTTAAAACAGTTAACTTGGTAAACCAGAGAAAACAACCAAAGAACCAGAGTCAAAACCTAGAGTGAGTTATGTTACTAGAGTGTCACACACTTCTCCACAAAGAAAGTTTAATCATAAAGCTGATAGCAGGTCGTGCTACAACTGTTGTGAATATGGACACATTGCATCCTATTGTCACTTCTATGAGACACCTAGGAAGAAGATTGAACTTCAGGTTTCAAAGCCTAGGTCTTCTAAAAGGATTTCACTAACTCCACCTAGAAGAACTAGTGAACCTAAAATTCAACCTGTAAGTCAGTCGACTGTTTATCACAAACAGGCATTGCACAAATCTGGATTATGGAAGGAGAAGACATCCTCTGTATCTGATAATAATGACAAGAAGGAACCTGAGCTACCCTCATCCTCTAAGGGTCAATGGGTAGAATTTATGATGTATGATGCCTCTGGGAAACCCAAGCTAGTAAAGGCTTGGGTTCCTAACCCCAACTAATCCTTTACTTGGTATGTGCAGGGTGTTCGATACAGTGCTAAACTAACACGTGGATTGTAGACAGCGGAGCATCTAGGCACATGACAGGAAACAGGGCTCTTTTATCAAACATCAAGCAATAAAAGGAGGTCATGTTTCGTTTGCTGGAAACAAGGAGGCTATATCACAGCCCAGGGAGAAGTGGGGAATCAGAAAGTTAAGTTTGATAAGGTGAACTACGTTCAACAACTACAAAATAACTTACTTTCTGTTTCCTAAATATGTGATAAGGGTTTTAAAGTGATTTTCGACAACAAGAAGAGTTACGTGCTAAAGAAAGACTACGTGATCCCAGAGGAACAAGTTTTGATGACTGCTTTAAGATATAAAGATCTTTATGTCTTGGATCTGTCAACAGCTTCTACAACAGATCATGATGTTCAGTGTTTTCTATCTAAATCTACTGAGAAGGATTCCATCTCCTGGCATAGGAGAATGGGACACATTAATCAAAGGAAGATGAATCACTTGATTCAGAAGGATCTGGTGAGAGGAGTTAATGTCAAGAACTTCCAGCTTCCTGACTTTTGGGTAGCTTGCAAGAAAGGCAGACAGACAAAGAAGTCTCATTCGGAAAAGAAAGTTTATTCAATAGAACTTCCTCTTGAGCTTCTTCACATGGATCTGTTTGGTCCAGTCAGTACAAAGAGCATTGCAGGCGACTTGTACTGCCTTGTGGTCACTGATGACTACTCAAGGTTCACTTGGGTAATGTTTTTGAAATCCAAATCAGAAACATTTGAGTCATTCAAGGAGTTGGTAACAACACTGGAATCTCTCTGCAAGCTAAAGGTTAGACAAGTACGCTCAGACAACGGAACAGAATTCAAGAACCAGTGGATGGAGGCATACTGCAAGGAAAAGGGAATTGCGCATCAATTCACTTCTACCTACATGCATCAGATGAATGGCGTTGCTGAGAGAAAGAACAAAAGCTTGATAGAGACAGCACGAACTATGCTGGCAGACTCGAAACTGCCTATCCAATTCTGGAATGAGGCAGTGGCGAATGCATGTTATACACTGAATCGAGTCTTGATAGTCAAGCGCCACGTAAAGACATGTTACGAGCTACTACAAAGACGCAAACCAAATTTGGAGTATCTCGAACCATTTGGCGCGCCGTGCACACTTCTGAAGAAGACACAAGATGGTAAATTCAGCGAGAAGGCAGATGAAGGAATCTTTCTAGGATACAACATACCGAACAAGCGAGTTTACAACAACTCAACGGGTCTAGTAGAAGTATGGTGTAATGTTGACGTTCAGAGATATACCACACCACCTACTGGCAAAGGACCCGCCTACTTTTTCGACTATGATGGATTCTTCAAGTCCTTCAACATCCCTCTCTCTCCCTCGGATGACAAGTTAGCTACACGGATGATGTATGATATCTTGAATACACCAACATCTAGCTCACAGGGAGAATCATCTACTCAGTCAGGGGAAGTAGTTGACGACAGTGACTCCTCCTCTGAAGATGAAGGTGAAGAAGATAACTAGAACAGTCAGGAGGAACAGGTTCCAGTTCCTGAAAGTCCACAAGCATCTATCAGTGATGCACCTTCGACTTCAGAGCCTCAAACTCCAACTACCTCAGATGCATAACCAAATGTTCATAATCTTGGCTCTGAGGTAGCTGTTCCTACCATTCCAGGATCACGACTAAACGTCTATCATCCCCTAAACAATGTCATTGGGGATGTCAGATCAGGAGTGCAAACCCAAAATCAGCTATACTCAGCTGATTACGCCTCAGTTATGGAAAAGGGATATATTCATGATGGTGCTTATCGGTGTTTTGCCTCACAGTTTTAGCCAAAATACGTCATGATGCACTAAATGATGAGGCGTGGTGAGTGCCATGCAAGAAGAACTTCTTCAGTTCAAGAAGTTAGGTGTATGGACTCTGGTTGATAGACCTAAAGGTGCTAAGGTCATTGGCACCAAATGGGTTTTAAAATGCAAGAAGATGACCAAGGGGTCATTATCAGGAACAAGGCTCGATTGGTAGTTCAAGGATTTCTCCAAGTCGAGGGAATTGACTACAATGAGGTGTTTGCACCTGTGGCAAGGATAGAAGCCATTCGTATCTTCCTTGCCTATGCATCATACATGAAGATTAAAGTCTATCAATTAGATGTGAAGAGTGCATTCCTTCATGGGGAAATCAGAGAAATAGTCTATGTCAGTCAACCCGAGGGATTTGAAGATCCTCATCATCGGGATAGAGTCTACAAGCTCGACAAGGCTTTATACGGGCTTCATCAAGCTCCAAGAGCTTGGTATGAGAAACTCTCGACTCATCTTGTGAAACACGACTTTCGCAGGGGAGTCATTGAATGCACACTGTTCATCAAAGAAAAAGATGGAGACCTACTACTAGTACAAATCTATGTTGATGACATAATATTCGGTTCAAAGATGCAAAGAGTTTGAAGCAGTTATGAAGAAAGAGTTTGAGATGAGTGCTATGGGGGAGATGAAGTTCTTTCTTAGGCTACAGGTGGATCAGACCCCAAATAGGATCTTTCTACATCAGACCAAGTATGTAGGAGACATTCTCAGTCGTTTTGACATGGAGAATGCATCTGCTGCTGGGACTCCACTTGCTATGAATCACGACATAGCACCTGATGAAAATGGAGACCTTGTAGATGCCATGATGTACCGAGGAATGATTGGATCCCTCATGTATCTCACTGCCTCAAGACCTGATATCATGTATGCTACATGTTTATGTTCTCGATATCAGGCTAAGCCTAAGGTCAACCATCTGATCGGGGTCAAAAGGATTTTTCATTATCTGAAGGGTACACCCACACTTGGGTTGTGGTATCCTCACGATGATGACTTTGAGCTCACGGCGTATAGTGACTCGGATTACGGAGGCTGCAAGATGACCTACAAGTCTACATCCGCAGGGCGTCAATTCTTTGGGAGAAGACTAGTTACTTGGTAGTGTAAGAAGCAGACATCGGTTGCATTGTCAACCTGTGAAGACGAATATATTGCTGCTGCAAGTTGCTATTCACAAATCATCTGGATTCAACAGCAAATGCGAGATTACGGTTTAAAGTTCTCCTCTACTCCTATTTGTGTTGATAACTCTGCTGCAATTGCAGTAACTAAAAATCCGGTCCAACATCCTAAGACCAAACATATCGGTATTAAATACCATTTCATAAGAGACTGTTTTGAAAAGAACTTAATTGATGTGGTAAAAATTAATACTGATTTTCAACGCGCTGACCTCTATACCAAAGCCTTTGATAAACCATGTTTTCAATATTTGCTAGAGGTCAACGGCGTTAAAAAGAAAAGTGATGTTATTCCTGATGATGATCATGTGTAGTCCGATGTAGTTTAGTTCATTTCCTTTTATTTTATTTGTTTATTTTGGTCTGTTTAAATTAAACTCATGTTATTTTGCTGGTTATAAAATCCTAAAATAATTAAACCAGATTATGATTTCAGTATTTTAGGGGGAGAATAAGTCAGCAAGTAACATTAAAAAAAACGAGGAGAAGGAGTGGAAAGCTGATTTAAGGTAGATCGTATCCGTGATACCGATTCAAACCCTTTGGAATATGATAGTACACAGGAACAAGTCAAGAGGGACTTTAAAATTTTAACTTAGAATAGGTGCAAAAATTCAAAGTATAAGTCTGTGTAGTCTAAGCAATATAAAAGGAAAGATGATAGAAAAACTGGTAACTCCTAACGTAACACAATGAGAGTAGCCTAGAGGTTGCTAGACCACAATTGATATGTCGGTAGATTCAACACAATAGATGATTAGACCTGACTAGTGATCTCAAGATCAAACTAAGTTGTTCAACTGACTGTGGGCTTCCATCTTATCACTGGTTAACACAATCAACAATATTCCAATAAGGGGTAATGAGCATGTAAATGCCACAAATGTGTGCGGATGACCATAAATAGAGCAAAGCACGAAAAAAATGAAAGAAAAATGCTATCAAGCTAATGACATATGTTGTTGGTGCATTTGGTGCAAAATAAAATTAAGTTGCTCTAACAAGGAGATAGGTTGTGTGCCTCTCTGCTGTGCGATGGCACTGACCTGAGGATAAGCATAACCTAGATATTCTAGAATTCATTGTTGTTTGCCGCCTCTCTGCTGTGCGATGGCACTGACCTGAGGACTGGCTTCTCTTTGAAAGCTCTAAGAATAGTTTCTCCTTGTAATAATACCCGTAGACCGCTCAAAAGCTCCAGAGGAATGTTGATTACCATATAAGTGTGGGATCCACAAATGCTAGTTAAAATAATTAAACCTAAAACAATCACCAGTTTGTGTCAAAAGTCTGTGTATGGATGTAAGTGGACAAACATATTGACAATCATTGTGGCTGCAATTCTTGAAAGTTCAAATCAATGTGGTAATCTAAGAGTTTCAGTATGATTTCCTAAGTTGCTAACGACTCTGGATGAACACCAAGAATTGAGCATCAAAAGATTTAGATAACAAGTCCAAAATGATTTGCCTTGCCTGTATGATTCCAAAATTGAATTGGTCCAGGTATGGTCAATCTAAGTTGAAGCTGTCTATTCCGGAACCAAATCCAGTAGATTTCCATCTCAGGACTTATCTCTCACAAAAAGCAAAAACAATTCTTATTTTGATTCTTTAGTTTAATTTTCTAATTTAGTTAGTCGTTTTAGTTTGTTTGCTTGTCGGATTACATCAGGAAAATCAGTAGGGGATCAACTCACTAAAAGGGGTTTCAAGTCAAAACGATCATGTCTGAGATGATCAACTGCTCATAACGTTAATTTCTGCAATTAAAGGGATTTTAAAAGTTAAATATTCAAATTGGTAGAAAATTTAATAAGTATGACCCATTCGCACGAATGGACCATACGTATGGACCATCCAACCGAATGGCCCATACGATTGGCCCAGTCGGATGCTTAAGGGCGGATGAGTGAGTCAGTCGCACGACTGAGATCCAGTCGGACGACTGAAGAAGGACTACTGAACCAATCGCACGACTGAGTCCCACTCGCACGAATGAAAGCTGCGTATGAGCTCAGTCGCACGATTGAATCTAGGGTTAGTATAAATAGAGGGGGAGTCGATTGCAGAGACTCACCACCTTCAAAATAACCCTGAATCGCATGACTTAACACCACTCTGCAAAAATTTCATTTGATCTCTAAATACCCCCGTTTCTTGATTACTGACCATATACATCGACTCTACAGGTAATTTACGGTAAATTAGCACTCCCATAACTTTCAATTTGATGCAAAATCGGTACATTTGGACTCGCAAAAGAACCGAGACTTTAGTGACTAAATAACCTAACTAAATGACTCAAACATAAGAAAGTAAAGATGTTAGGTGTTATAAGAATGTATTGCGAGTCAAATGAACCAGACAACGATGTCTGATACTCAAAAGTGGTGAAAAAGTGAATTTGAATTGAACAGTCAGTACATCATGCGAATGGACGGCTTGATGAACTTCAGTCGCACGACTGAAGGGTGCGAACTGCTTAAACGCACGACTGAACCATGCGTATGAAGTTCAGTCGCACGACTGGTGTAACCACATGAGGGTATATACGTATGAGCCCAGTCGCACACTCAGTGGTACGTATGGGATCAGTCGCACGACTGAACCCCATTTGCACCGTTCAATCGCACGACTGAACCCCATTCGCACAATCTCAATCGCATGACAGAAAGATTTTCTTCAAGTTTAAGTGTTTCATGACTTTCTTAGCCAATAGTTCTAAGGTTTACTATCTTTGTGTAACAGATGGCGAGTCGATGGCCTATGAGCACGAAGCACAATATATGTGCTTATCTGGATTTGACATCCAGAAACGCTGCCGATTTCTCTGGCATCATCACGTTTCTACCGAGATCGAGGATTGCACATGCCATATCTACTCCTTGTACTCCTTATCGATCCATTCAGCAAGCCTTCTGGGAAGGCACTACAGTTGATAGATTGTCTAAGTCTCATTGCATCAGAAGTACCATCTTTGGAGACGCTATTACTATCTCATAGGAGGATCTGAGGATCGTATTACAGTTGGGGGATGACACTGATTGTCCGACTCGATTACACCCCCTCACAGTCAGAGGATGCTTTCTTAGAGCCAAGTACTCTGGGGACATCAATGCTAGGGTACTCAACAAGAGTAACCTCTATCCCCAGCTTAAATATCTGGCGCACGTGCTGCTTAAGTGCATAGCTTCCAGAAAGGGAGGTTTTGATGAGCTATCTGACCAGATGCAGAACGCGTATGTTGCGTTGGTGCTGAACCACCCGTTCAGCTTCTCCAAGATGATCTTCACCTATCTGGTGGAGAACATCGAGGGGAAAGGGAAGGAAGGCTTCTGTATGTACCTGAGGTTTATGCAGATGATCATAGATCAGAAGCTTCCCTCCCTGCCGAAGGAGAAGGAGGATGCGGTAGTCCTCGAGGTGATGGATGATACTACCCTAGGGAGGATGAAAGTGTACAGGGGGAAGCAAGTGAAACCTCCTGTCAGGAGGTTGTTTGGGCATCTTGCCCGGGATGACTACGTGGTGCCAGCAAAGAGAATGTGGCGCCACGATGATAGTGACTCTGATGTGGAGCTGATTGCTCTACCCACTCATGACTCAGATGATGATGACGACAGTGGGGATGCTGGAGACGGTATGCCTATTCCACCTAGAGGCACTGTGTCTGATGTTTTTCCTCCAGTGTCTGTCCCAGCTGGAGAAGTAGCCGAGTCAGCTGGATTTCATCAGGATTTTGTTCATGGTGCGGAGGAGGAGGATGAGTCGGATGAGGAGCCCCTAACGCGAACTGTGGGAAGCAAAGTTGTTCCCACAGAACATGGGCTAAGGGTGGTTGGTGAACACCCTAGAGACTCCGGAGAGACTGATACTGACCCAAGCTATGCACCGGGGTCCGCAGGCGGGGTTGTAGGGGGAGCTTCCACCTCAACGGGGACGAGGAGGAAGCAGATGGCTAAACCCCATGGTTAGAAGAAGAAGAAGCGCCGGGTGACCTTCCTCACCACCACAGCCACCACATCCACCACAGCCACCACATCTACCACAACCACCACATCCACCACAGCTACCACAGCCACCACACCCACCACAGCCACCACATCCACCACAGCTACCACAGCCAACACCATACCTCCCACAACAGTACAGATTCCATCCACCACCATATCCTTTACTCCCACATCACCTCCATCATTTCACAACCTATCTTTACTACAGCCACCACCACCACCACTTCACACCAAGCAATACCCTTAGCCCATCCCTCACATACTTATGGATCACCTCTACCTCCAATCGGGGTAGAGGAACAGCTGTCTGCACTTAACAGAATGGTGATGCGCTTACTGGCTGCAGATGAGGAAAAGGCAGCCCAGATCCACCAGCTTACTGACCTGACTGCTGCACAATCTCACCAAATTGCAGAGCAGGCTCGAGTTATAGAGGAGCAGGCCCAACAGATGGCTGCTCAGAGCACCAAGATAGTCCAACTCCAAGCACATAGTGTCACATCAAGGAAAAAAATAGAGGAGTTAGAGAAGGCAAAGAAGACTATCCTGTTAAAACTAAAAGGATCTAAGGAGGAGCCATTGAAGATCAATGAAGGGGACAGAGATGATGATGATGAAGATAATGATGAGGATGTTGAGAGTGATATTGAGGAGAATGAAGATGAAGCAGAAGGAGGGGATGCAGCTGCATCGGCCTCTGCTACAGGTCAAGAGAAAAGGTCAAAGAACAGACAAGATCAATCAGCTTCTACTTCTGCTCCTCCAAGTGATGATACTATGATACAGGATAAAAGTAAAAGACTAGATGTTTATGTATTTATTTACTTTTGTATTTGAATCCTGTATTGAAAACAATGTATTGAATGTTAAGTGAATGCATTTCTATTTGATTAATTACTAATGACTTATGTGTTGAATGTTTAAATCAAACGGATCCAAATTACCAAAGAGATGAGTTTCATGTTGCTCCCCTTAGCAGGTCAAGACTCAGCTAACAATGATTCTTGATCTGTAAGGGATTGTCAGGAGGTCAGTGAACTATACCCCTGAAGAAGGGGAAATATCATGACCTATCAAACGAGCAACTAGCAGAGCTTTTCAAGCTAAATCGAGATGAGATAGTGAAAGATGCTCCGACATGCGATTCGACTAGTGACGAAGAGCTCAACGATGTTGATGAAGTCGAGATCGAAGATGTCACTGCCAAGGATTACCCTCAGTACGCTGACAATGAGGGTAATGTGGTCCCCAATCTGGGTGAATCCTGTCGGGTTTGATAGAACACAAAACATAGTTTAACCTTTTATACTTTCAGAAAACGCAGCGGATGTTAAGGATTATACATGTTTATAATCTGAAAAAAAAACGTGTTCTATAAGCTGTTTTAAGATGGAAAACGAAAACCCAAATCAATAGGATCTTTGATATGTGAATGAACAAGCTATTAGCAAATGTAAAACAACATAAACTCACAGCTTCAATGAGCTGTGATAACTACCTTCTTCCAGCAGCAAAAAACGACCAAGGAAGATAGGGTTTAGATGCTCAATCTTGGCCAAGACTTCAAGGAAGAAGCCCTCAAGTGTGTTACCCCAAGCTCTTGCAAGACACCTTCTTGTTAGGAAGAACACCACCAAAATCAACACAAAATCGATCTCCAAGAGCTTCAAAGCTGCTGCCCAGTTCCAAAACTGAGAGGGAGAGAGAGGAGAGAGCTTTTGTGTTTTGCATGTCTTGAAGAGTGTGATTCAATTGAGTTTTTGGCTAGTAAATGTATGTGTGTGTTTTCAAGACACAATTTGGTCCTATCAAATAAAAAGGGGTGGCCAAAACAACCAAGTTGAAAAAGTTCCCCCTTTTTAATTTTGTAACACATAACATATTGTCACTAGTCATATGTCACACAATAAAAGGTTACTCTCTAGACATTATTTATAAGTGTGACATATGTGCTCTTTAATAAACAATTTAATTAAGTACACTCATGTGTTATTAGTGTTATTTAAACCCTTTTAAATGACAAGAATAACAATAAACACATCAACAAATTATCCTTATAATTTGTTCCATCTCTTATGCAATTTTTAGAAAACCCATTTTCTAAATTGGTGTAAATATTTAATTGCATGATCATATCATCAATTAAACATAAATTGGTGTTTGCTAAGCTTGTTATTGGGTATAACCCGACTTGGATCATAACGTATAACCACATCCATCTTCTAAGTGTCTTGGGCACACAGAATCCTTCAATCTCCCACTTGCCCAAGATTCATAGAAGATTGATGCAAGCAGTAAATACCGCCTAACAACGGTTTACTACCCTTAATACGCATGACTTACAGCCATTCAATAGCATCATCCCTTTCAAGTACCCTACTTGAAAGGATTTAGGTGAATTAATCATATCCTTTTGTTACAGATGTCATGTTAAATCCAAGGACACAGAATGATCATTCCTTGTTGATTTAACTTAATCAGGCCTTAGACATCTAACTCTCAACGAATAAGAGGAACAAATTCCATCTTGACTACATACGTTCTCATAAACACTTCGTGTTATATCTGAACATACCCTTATGTACTGTCCACTATTTCAGGACAATGAAGAATTAGCTCAAGGTATAATACTTAGTGAATATCAAAACTCAATATGTATCTCAGGTCGGAGGATACCAAATGATATTCGCCTTTACTCAAATTTACTTATGATCAATCATTAAGATTCCATGTAGTAAAATTTGAGATGCGGGTTAGTCCAATATTTGTGTCCCACAAATATCTACAAACCTTGGTAGCAACCCATTGCTCTATATTCATCCTTATGAATATCAACCAATCCAGTTCATAATAATCTTACTCTCACACTTGTTCCCACAAGTATGAGCGACTACGGACATTTTAGAGTAAACATTTTACTCATGGATAAAACATGCTAAATAGGAACATTAATTGAAACACTATAACCAAATAATTTTTATTCAAATAATATAGAGTTCCACATATCCAAATACAAAATTTACAGATCAAATCCAATCACTGGAATATCGAAGTCCCATGGCACAAGTATGACCTTCATGCTTTGCCTTTCAAGGAGCTTCGTGAGAGGATCCGCAATGTTTTGATCCGTGTGAACTTTGCGAATACATATCTTTCCCTTTTCAACTTCATCTCGTATGTAGTTGAATCTCCGCTCAATGTGCCTAGTCTTTTGATGAGCACGAGGTTCCTTGATTTGAGCAATCGCACCCTCGTTGTCACAAAAAATCTCTAGGGGTTCCTGAATGGAAGGGATAACCCCTAGATCGGCAATGAATTTCTTCAACCATGCAGCTTCTTGAGCTGCCAATGAGGCGGCGACGTATTCTGATTCTGTAGTTGATAGAGCCACCACATCCTGCTTGGAGATCTTCCAAGAGACAGCTCCTCCATTCAGAATGAATATGTATCCCGATTGTGACCGTGAATCGTCACGATCGGTTTGGAAACTCGCATCCGTGTAACCTTTTACAACGAGCTCCTCGTCACCAGATCCATAGATCAGGAACATATCTCTTGTCCTCCTTAGGTATTTAAGTATGTTCTTAACAGCCATCCAATGACTGTTCCAGGATTTTGCTGGTAACGACTTGTCATGCTCAAGGCGCATGACACGTCGGTCGAGTGCATATCATCGCATACATGATGGATCCAATAGCTGATGCGTATGGGATTGCCTTCATTTTATCTTGCTCATCCTTTGAGCTAGGACATTGAGTCGTACTCAATATTGTTCCTCTTTGAATGGGTACGGTACCTTTCTTAGAGTTTTCCATCTTGAACCTTTTCAAGATTTTATCAATGTACGCACTTTGATTCAAACCAATCAACCGCCTTGATCTATTCCTATAGATCTTTATTCCCAGAATATAGGCGGCTTCACCAAGATCCTTAATGGAAAAACAACTTCCAAGCCAGGTTTTTACACCTTCCAGGGTTGGAATGTCATTTCAAATAGTAGTATGTCATCAACATACAATACTAGGAAAGTTATTGTGCTCCCACTAGCCTTCTTATACACACAAGCCTCATCAGCGTTTTTGATGAAGCCAAATTTCTTTACTTCCTCATCAAAACGGTGATTCCAGCTTCTCGATGCTTGTTTCAATCCATAGATTGATTTCTTTAACTTGCATACTTTATTAGGATGTTTTGGATCGATAAAACCTTCAGGCTGAACCATAGATATCCATTTAGGAAAGCGGTTTTGACATCCATTTGCCAAATCTCATAATCATAATGAGCAGCTATGGCAAACAATATTCTTATAGACTTTAGCATCGCAACAGGTGAGAAGGTTTCATCATAATCAA
Source organism: Flaveria trinervia (assembly GCA_025506515.1). Lineage (NCBI taxonomy): Eukaryota > Viridiplantae > Streptophyta > Magnoliopsida > Asterales > Asteraceae > Flaveria > Flaveria trinervia. The sequence goes on from CM046446.1 coordinate 47,435,180, forward strand.
CCCCTTGAGTTTGAGTGAAACCCTTCGCTACAAGTCTAGCATTATAAGTATCCAAGTTTCCATGCATATCGGTTTTCTTCTTGAAAACCCACTTACTTCCAACAACCTTGGAATTAAGAGGTGGTACAACAAGTTCCCAAACTTGATTGTCATACATGGATTGCATCTCAACGTTCATGGCCTCAAGCCATTTGTCACAATCCGAATTGGACATTGCATCATGGTATGTGGTTGGCTCATCTGAATCTACCACATAGCATCCATCCATGAAAAATCCGTATCTTTCAGGTGGATTACTAATTCTACCACTTCTTCGAACGTTTTGTGTGTATTGATCACCCCCTTGATCATCCTCAACATCCTCATGTTGAGTGCTAGTTTCAACCAAACGTGCATAGGGTTGTGGTTCTTGATCTTCTTCAAGGTCCACTGTTCTACTGCCAGCTCCTTCCATAAGGAACTTTGTTTCTAAGAACTCACCCTTTCTGGCAACAAACACTTTTTGTTCCAGTGGATCATAGAAATAATATCCCATAGAATCTCTAGGATATCCAACAAAGATACACTTGGTGGATCGGACTTCCAATTTGTTTGGGGTGGGAGTCTTAACATAAGCCTCACATCCCCAAACCCTTAAGTATGATAGGGATGGAACTCTTCCATGCCATATCTCAAAAGGTGTCCTTTCCACCTTTTTGGTTGGGGCCATATTTAGAATACGGGCCGCGGAGAGCAGAGCGAAACCCCAAAATGATAGAGGTAATGTGCTTCTAGCCATCATAGATCGAACCATATCCAATAAGGTTCGATTCCTCCTTTCAGACACACCATTATGTTGTGGTGTTCCACGTGGAGTGAGTTGTGAGACAATCCCACAACTCCTAAGATGATCTTGAAAAGCATCACTCATGTATTCACCTCCTCTATCTGTACGGAGAACTTTAATTGACTTGTTAAGTTGATTTTCTACTTCATTCTTGAAGATTTTGAACATTTCAAAAGCTTCATCTTTGTGCCTTAATAAGTACACATACCCATAGCGACTATAATCGTCGGTAAAGGTAATGAAGTATCTTTCACCATTCCTAGTTATTGGCTTAAAAGGACCACATACATCCGAATGTATGATTCCTAATAGATCTTTTGCCCTTTCGTTAGTTCCACTAAAGGGTGTCTTAGTCATTTTACCTTGTAAACAAGATTCACAAACGTCAAATGAATCACATTCATTTGTTTTTAAAAGACCATTCTTTTGTAGTGTTTGTAAACGTTTCTTGTTTATATGGCCAAGACGACAATGCCAAAGATAGGTATCACTCAAGTCCAACTTGAGTTTCTTGGTGTTAGTTTGGTACAATGAGCTATTTAAAGTATTTTCATGAACCAATTCATAAATACCATTAATGGGAATAGCTTTAAAATAGAACATACCATTAAAAGAAACATGAATATCTTTTTCAACAAATGATAATACATATCCAAATTGTTTTAACAGGGCTATAGAGATAATATTCCTAGTCAAACTAGGAGCATACAAAACATTGTTCAAAATCACTTCCAAACCATTTGGAAGTTTCAAGATGTAGTCACCACGGGCTTCAACTTGAACTTTAGCCCCATTGCCCATGTAGAGGCTTACATCCCCTTTCTTGAAGTCACTACTTCTTTTGAACCCCTGCAACAAATTGCAAATGTGAGTTCCACATCCGGTATCTAATACCCATGTGTTAGAGGATATCATGTTTAAATCAATATGGATCATGTATATTGTACCTGAGGTCTGCCCGATATCCCTCTTTGCTTTCAACTCTTGGAGATGGACAGGACAATTCCTTGCCCAATGTCCAATCTCCCCACACTTGAAGCATGGGTCGTTAGTAGCAACCTTTTGCTTTTTTCTCTTGTGGTTTGGGTGGCATCCTTGCCACCCCTTTCCCTTTTCCCCAAGCGGGTCCCTTACCCTTTGCAACCTTTGCCTTGGGTGCGGGACGAGGCCTTTTATTGTTCCCACCTTCATGGATGGTGAGAACGGGTAAAACCTTTTACCCATGGCCACCTCAGCCGTTTTGAGCATTGAGTGAAGCTCACCAATGCTTTTGTCCCATGCATTCATGTTGTAGTTCAACACGAATGTCTCGAACTTCTTGGTAAGGCCATTTAGGATCAAATCCGTGGCCAATTCCTTCGAGACGGGGCAATTAAGCCTCTCGAGGCGGTCAATGTGACTTTTCATCTTAAGTACATAAGATGAAACAGATTGGTTGTCGTCCATACGACATGCATGGAGTGCTCGAACCGTTTCGAAGCGCTCAACCCTTGCTTGCTGTTGGAACGTTTCCTTCAGTTGGGTTATCATGTCGTAAGCTCCGTGGTGTTCATACTCCTTTTGGAGATCTGGAGTCATGCTCGCTAGCATGAGACAAGACACCTGGACGGAGTCCTCAGTGTATTTCAGCCAATCGTTATAGGCCTCCTCATCATCCTCGCTAGGTTGATCGGGGATAGGGTCGTCTAAAACATACGATCTTTTCTCTTGCTTGAGAACGATTCTCAAGTTTCGATACCAATCGATGAAGTTGTTATGATTTAGACGTTCCTTTTGGAGGATCGCTCGTAGAGATTGGTTGGACGCGGAAGAGTTATCGGAATTATCATTATTTGAGGCCATCTACAAAATTTTAACAAAGTTTTATTTTAGTATTTTCGATATTGTATTTTAATAATAAATGCCTTTCAAGGTCTTTTCATATTAAAATCTAGAACCCAACATTACATTTAAATTGTGGTTAGGTGACCTTTATCCCACGTTTTTAAATTAATAAGGTGGTCAACGTTTGACGATTGCAACCATTTGCAACTTCTAGAAATATGGGATCGACTTGAAACATCATATGTAAAGTCGGCATGTAAATCCCATCAACACCATTCGGAAACCACATCGTAGGTGATCCATTTGACATGATTTGCAAATCAAGACACCCTACTTACACCCACGTGTGAGTTTGCCAAAACAAGTGGTTAGGTGACCTTTTTCCCACAATAAGGCATTCTCACCTCAAATCACAAGTTCCCTTAAAGTGGTTAGGTGACCTTTATCCCTCTAAGAGTTCCCAAGTGACTCAAGTGTTGTGTAAAAGGACGGTGTTGATCTTGTTAAAGAAATGTACAGAGGTTGCATAATTCTAGTTTAGAAAACTCTATGTTCTTGTATTTGCATGCTTTCAAATACAAGGTACCCTATGGTTCTTAGATTAAAACCTATTTTAATCTTTAAAATCATTAAACCATTTTAGTAACTTTATTTAAACTTTTAAGAACCATCAATTTTCAGCTTGTTAAGTTTGTTAATGAGTTTGTTATGAATATCCAAATATCAACCAAACAATCAAACAACAAACAATCAACCAAACATAAACAACCATATGTGCATTTGTGCATACCATAGCATCTAAAGTGGTCCACACTTGTTTGCCATCACAAGTGTGGTCCATAGGTCATTCCTAAGGGTCACAAACAAAGCAAATGGAAAACATCCAAAAGCCTCCCACTTGAAACCGCATCCAAAATGCTCCATGTTTCTTTCATGACCTTCCTTTGTGCTTCCAATGTGTATGTCTTCATATTACAAGATATAAAGTCCTAATACAAGATATCTAGTAAATGAAAATACACCTAATCTATTCATTACAACCCAATAATAAATGAATTACATTTGAAACAAAGCACAAACAACAAATAATACAACCCAATTGAATGAATGAATACAACCATTACAAACATCCAAACAACCACAAGGTCAATGGCTAGGTTATGCACTAAAACAAGCATCTATCATATCATCCAAAATATAATGAAAACCCCTCTTAAAACCACGAAATTTCAGCCAACATAAACTGAAATTTCGGGTTTTATTTTGTCCATACAAAACAAACAACAAACATGTATATCTTTCAAAGTTTAATCACAAGCATGTGTGATATGACTTTGAAAGATTGGGGTTTCATATCATATGAACTTAGCAGCCCAAATCCAGCCTATACTAAGCTTATAATCATTCCTTAAAACCAATTTTAAAGACAAAACAAGCAAGTCATCCACATAACCGGCTCTTGATGCCATTGTCGGGTTTGATAGAACACAAAACATAGTTTAACCTTTTATACTTTCAGAAAACGCAGCGGATGTTAAGGATTATAACATGTTTATAATCTGAAAAAAAACATGTTCTATAAGTTGTTTTAAGATGGAAAACGAAAACCCAAATCAATAGGATCTTTGATATGTGAATGAACAAGCTATTAGCAAATGTAAAACAACATAAACTCACAGCTTCAATGAGCTGTGATAACTACCTTCTTCCAGCAGCAAAACGACCAAGGAAGATAGGGTTTAGATGCTCAAATCTTGGCCAAGACTTCAAGGAAGAAGCCCTCAAGTGTGTTTACCCCCAATCTCTTTGCAAGACACCTTCTTGTTAGGAAGAACACCACCAAAATCAACACAAAATCGATCTCCAAGAGCTTCAAAGCTGCTGCCCAGTTCCGAAACTTGAGAGGGAGAGAGAGGAGAGAGCTTTTGTGTTTTGCATGTCTTAGAAGAGTGTGATTCAATTGAGTGTTTGGCTAGTAAATGTATGTGTGTGTTTTCAAGACACAATTTGGTCCTATCAAATTAAAAGGGGCGGCCAAAACAACCAAGTTTGAAAAAGTTCCCCCTTTTTAATTTTGTAACACATAACATATTGTCACTAGTCATATGTCACACAATAAAAGGTTACTCTCTAGACATTATTTGTAAGTGTGACATATGTGCTCTTTAATTAAACAATTTAATTAAAGTACACTCATGTGTTATTAGTGTTATTTAAACCCCTTTTAAATGACAAGAATAACAATAAACACATCAACAAATTATCCTTATAATTTGTTCCATCTCTTATGCAATTTATTTAGAAAACCCATTTTCTAAATTGGTGTAAATATTTAATTGCATGATCATATCATCAATTAAACATAAATTGGTGTTTGCTAAGCTTGTTATTGGGTATAACCCGACTTGGATCATAACGTATTAACCACATCCATCTTCTAAGTGTCTTGGGCACACAGAATCCTTCAAATCCCTTGTTAGCGATACTTTTGAGGTGTTGAACAAGATGGAGCACGAAACAGAGAAAGCAGTAGGAACAGCCCAAGCCTCGAATGATGATGTCGACATTCGAAAGGCTGAGTGGGCTGCATGTTTTGAAGAAGTTAGAGCCCAACGTACTGCACCAAAGAAGGATTCCTACACCAAACTCTATAGAGTCAAGAAACATCACAAGGTGTCAGGAAGGATCATAGCATGGGCGTATTTTGAGGATCTTAATGCTTATGCGGTTAAGAGAGAACAGGGCATAGAGTACTTCAGATTCCCACATGATCTGAAGACTCTACCAGGTTTTGAGCTCAACCAGCTGGCCAAACTAAAGCTTTTGTATGCTGACCCGAGGAAGATGTCAGGCTGGTTTGAGGCTGCCCTAAAGAAGGAGTACCACACCAGATGGGTTAACTTCAGACCCCAACAGCCTACTAGGTATATCAAAAGGTCTGAGGTTGATGCCATTACTGGCAAGCCCAAGATAGTGTTGACGTGGAATCCTCCGCGCACAATGTCAAGAATCCCACTCAGGGAAATGCTACAGGATTTCACTCCACACTTTAAGTGGTGGTACTACAATTGGAGAACAGTTGAAGCGGTCATAGTCCTAAGCAAAGAGGGACAAATGGATACGATCAAGGTATTAGACCCGATGTGGCTTACAAACTTGTCGGAAAATGATGTGTATACGCTATACAAGTGGCCACTGTTCTATGATACGCAAGATATTGTACAAGCCCTCCAGTTCCAGAATGTTATACGACTCTGATTCGCGTTTGAGATTCACACGGGAGTCACAAAAGAGGAGAAGTACAAGAAATACAAGGAGGTTATGCAGAAAACAAGAGATTAGAGAGATCTAGGTCCAAGGGGGAGTTTGTTAACACATGTATGTCCCTAGATCATGATATGAATGTAATAGATCTTGTTTGTCTGATTCTGAGGTAATGCTTGGAATGATTAATGAAATGATATTGTTTGTTTGTTATTTATAATGTTTAATATTTCATTAATGAGTCGACGTTGAATTGGTTAATTAGGTTTGTGGTTGTTTGAATTGTTACACATAATGTTATATTAATTAATTAATACATTCAAACTTAACAGAATGAAGTTCTCATGTGAGTGGCCCATGCGAATGGACCATACGCATGAATAACTTCATACGAATGACTCAGTCGCACGACTGAACCAGGAGACTAGATCAGTCGTATGATTGTAACTTAATATTGGCTCAGTCGCATGACTGAACACTCAGTCGTGCGAATGAATCAACCGCATGGGTCAATCGCACGACTGAACCATACTAATGGTTTAGTCGCACGAATGAATAATACTAACCTATAAATACAACCCAATTCGTGAAAAAGACAGAGCTTTTGATTAATTACGATTCCAGACATACCCTAGCCGTCCAGAAGCCTCACAATTCGTTCTCCAAGTTCATAGAACACATTAGATCGATTCCCAATCGATTTCTAACGTTAGTTTCAAGTCTTGATTGATTCTTCGTGTGTTCTCACTGATTGGATCGCCAATCAAATAGGATTCCGCACTATTTGATCTGGTTTACACGCTAATCACTAGGTATTTCGTTCAAATACCAGGTCCTAACAAAGTGTTCAACTGCAGAACAAAGATAGTTGAAGAGACTCTACATGTGAAGTTTAATGAATCTCCAAAGGACAAGATTCCACAAAACCCTGTGGAGTTATTTGATTTGGACATACTGCAATATGTTCCTTATCAGGCTTCAGCTGTTGCTCCTGTCAACAGTTCTCCACCTGGTGGTATTGATGATGATGATAGTATCAATACTCACCTATTCAAGTTTAATGATCAACTGCCTGAGTCCACTAAACTTGATGTTCCTGTAGCTTCAACAGTTCCTTCCACAACAAATGCTGATGAGATCTCTGATTCCTCTACATCTTTTGATTTGCCATCTCATTCTTGGTTTCAAGAGTCTGCATCACCATCTGCTGCTGCTGAAGGTCCTACAAACACTTGCACCGATCTCATTGTTCATCAAGAGCTGAAGAATCACCCAATGTCTCAAATCATTGGTGATATCAATGCTAGAGTTTCAACAAGAAGTCAATTGTCCAATTTCTGCTTCTATGCTCTCTTCATTAGTCAGTAAGAGCCAAAGAACTATCACATTGCTTTAAGGGACAATGGATGGGTTGAAGCCATGCAGCTTGAGCTACTCCAGTTCAACAAGCAGCAAGTGTGGGAACTGGTTCCTCTACCCCTAGGTAAGTGTGCAATAGGCACTAAATGGGTGTTTAGGAATAAAACAGATGAAAATGGGCTTATTGTTAAGAACAAGTCCAAACTGGTTGTTCAGGGGTTTGCACAGGAAGAAGGTATTGATTATGATGAAACCTTTGCTCCTGTAACCAGACTGGAGGCAATTAGATTATTCTTAGCCTATGCTGTATTCCACAATCTTAAAGTTTTTCAAATGGATGTTAAAAGTGCATTTTTATATGGTAAAATAAAAAGAAGAGGTTTATGTGTGTCAACCACCAGGTTTCGAGGATAATAAACATCCAGATTGGGTATACAAGCTTGATAAGGCTCTTTATGGGTTGAAACAAGCTCCTAGAGCCTGGTATGAGAAATTATCAAATTTTCTTCTTCAAAATAATTTCACTAGAGGCTCCATAGATAAAACTTTGTTCATTAAGAAGGTGGATCAGCATAAGCTGAAGCAGAGTACATTGCTGCTGCAAGTTGTACATCTCAGGTACTCTGGCTTCAGAACCAACTTTTGGATTATGGCATTATAGAGACTAAGAATCCATTATTAATGGACAGTGCTTCAGCTCTTTGCATTGTCAAGAATCCTGTCCAGCATTCTAGGACCAAACATATAGAGATCAAACACCATTTTATTAGGGACTGTTTTGAAAAAGGTCCGATTGATCCAAAGTTTGTGCCTAGTGCTGATGAGCTTGTAGACATTTTTACTAAGCCTCTGGATAGTTCAACTTTCCAAAACCTAGTGTTAAGGCTTGGTATGCTGCAGCTAGAATAAGTGACAACTACTGATGATCTCAGTAAACAAGTACTGAGGATCATTCGTAAACATGTCACAAATAAGTACTGATTCTGATACAAACAACTGATGTAGTTATAACTACTGATGTTAGTAAAAACAGATAAGTACTGATGTCCTATGAAACAACTGAAAACAGCCAAACAGACTGATGAGTAAGTGTTGAGGACAGTATGAAACAGCTGAAAAGCTAAGAATTGACGAAAACTACTGATGGTAATTTTCTCTTCAGTTGTTTTACAACTGCTGTTTCATCTTAAACAACTGATGACAAAACCATGTCTTCAATAGTTTCACAACTACTGATGACTAACACCAAGTCCTCAGTTGTTTCCAACATCTGAAGTCAAAACCATGGTTTTCAGTAGTTTTATAACTGCTGATGCCTAAAACCAAGACTTCAGTTGTTTCAACGTCTGAAGGTTAATACCACGTCATCAGTCGTTTAAAACTACTGATGATTAACACCAAACCCTTCAGTTGTTTTATAACCCTTACCCTATAAATACCTAATCCTACAGAGCTTTATCATCTCAAACCTAACGTTCAAAAACTCAGAACCTTCTCTCATATTAATGGCGACCATGCAGCTTAAACCACGACACAACTGTGTTGCCTACCTTACCAAATCACTTTTCTGGACAAAGTTTGATACTGCCATTGATCTAATGGTCCATTCTCCATACAAAACAGCCTTCCTTATCAATCCTACCATTTATGCCGAATCCCTAAATCAATTATGGACGAACGTCACCCTTACCACTGGAGAGAATGACACCGAGTCTCTCCAGTCGTTCGTCAACTCCCGTAAGGTGGTCATCACTCCGGCAATCCTTCTCCAAACCCTACAACTGGATGATGTCATCTCTCCAGTCGTTTGCCCACCATGGATACCAGGGTAACCTCAGCGCTTCTACCATCCTAAAGAAGCATTTCCATGACGCAGAACGCCTTATTTTTCATATGGTGAATGTCTGTCTAGCCCCTAAGACTTCTTCTTGGGATCAAATGTCAACCATGTGGCAGCAGGTATTCTTCTCTATCCTTGAGCAGCAAAGCTTAAATTTTTCTGAAATAATATTTCTTGAACTTAAGGATATGGCCTCAAAACCTATTGCTAACCGATGGATATTATATCCACGGTTCATAATGGCCATTATAGAGACCAACTGAAAGCTGAGGGACTTGTTGGCCTTGGAGTCCCTGCCATGGCTGTATTGCCTGAGGTATACTCCAGGCATAACTCAGACCAGTCACTCAAACAGGCTGCCAAGCTGCGAAAACCCACGCAGCTGGAACCCACAGCCACCACCTCCAAATCCAAAGTCCCCACCAAACCCAAACACAAGAAATCCAAAAAGGCTGCTAGGGAGATAAGTCCCCTAAGGATGCCCCTACAACACAAACGCAGGATATATCTACTGCCATAACCCCCAGTAGATACACGTACTCACCCAACCTCAACCGCTCAGGCTTCCTCTCAACAGGAGCCTGCAGCAACCACAATTGGGGCACCTATACATCTGGAACCTTCCTCATTTGAGGAGGTTGCCATTGAAACGCACCACTCTCCCCGTGCATACTGCTTTCACACCATCTCCCACTGCAACCGCCCCCAAAGTCCTACCATAGTAGTTGCAAAAGTGCTGACTCAGTTGCATTCCTCATCCCCTCCCTAGATACCAATCAAAACTGGGATAGCCTCCACAATTGAGGGGGAGGATCCAAATGCTTCTGATAACCCACAGCACGAGGGTTACATTGTTCCATCTCCAAGTGTAGAAACGGAGATTCGAACATCTGGTGAGGCTGCCACTTCTCCTGCTTCAGCATATGATTAAGATGAAGTTGGTATCATCCATAAGACCTCACCAGAGGCAACTGCCAATGAAGGACATAGTCCTGAGGCAGGAAGTCCCCAGTACCACGAACAAGGGGCACATGCTACTACTGATCCACCGCAGAGCATGTACATCCTGATTCAATCAGGAGGTCAGGTGATTCAGCACAAACTGATGATGACCTGGGCTTTTTCTATGATGTTCTAGCCCAAAATACCATCCTAGAGAATGAGGTAAGTAGACTCAACGAGCTGATTGCCAAAATGTCTCAGGATCAAAGACCATCTACCCCATAACCCCACAGATGGCACCTTCATTGAAGGTTCACCAAACACTGAGCCTACACACATAACTGAGCCACCAGCCTCTGCTTTTGGCACCACCTCTCAGGGACAGAACCCCTCTGAGCAGATGGTTGCTATCTTTCAAAACTCCTTACCTCTCATCACTTCCATCATCACTGACATAGTGCATAAAGCCATTGATGCGAGGATTCCCTCAAATCTACAAACCCTCATTGATGATGCTGTTCATAAATCTCTTTCTGCCTTCCAACCCCTGATTCCAATGCAACCAAAAACGGGGAGACTGCAAAGTCTAAGGCAGTAAAAGACAAGAAAAGAAAGAGTTTGATGCTGAGAAAGAGCCTGAAAAGAAAAGCCTGAGAAAGAGAAGGAGGTTGAGAAAGAACTGATCTCAAAACAGCTGATTACATATAAAAGAAAGAAAAGTGCTGAGTCAAGAGCTGATGAAGAAAAATCATTAGAAGACCTTGTTAAAGATGCTGATGAAGCTCATAGCAGATCAATGGATAAAATTATAGATCAGCTATTTAGACATGGTCATGACACAGCCACATTAGACTCTGAGATCAAAAGGCTGGAAATAGAAGAGATACAATCAAGATGGGCCGGTTATAGTGTGTTGGAAAGGGAAAGATTGGAAATCATGATCAGGTTCATAGCTAAGTATCTTGGAAGATCATTGATTGAAATCAAGTCATGGTCTAGGGACAGCATCTTGGCAATAACCACCAAGATCTGTTCGTTTGAAGTATATACCAAAGGGCTGGTCATTGAAGCCTTAAATGAAGCTGGTGCTGGGAGCAGGACTGAACTGGTCAAACAATCCAAAGCCTCACTTACATCCAAAATGCTAGAACAGCCTGTCAAAATTCCCACACCAAAACCACCACAACCACAACCCACTAAACCAATTCCCTTACCCACAAAACCAATAGCCGATGATGTACCCCAGAAGAGGAAGAGAAGGGTACCGAGGCTAGAAGAGGAAGAAGAAGATAAGGATGAAGATGAAGACAGGCAGCCAATCTCAGCTGTTATACAGTTGCCTAAGGCCATAAGTCACCCTCCAACAATACTACCTGAATCTCAAAGGCAAATTGTGAAAGTGAAGTTAGAAGAAGAAGAGCTTCACAAACAACATGATGAGGAATTGTTGAGAAGAGTCGACAAAGCATACGCTGCCACATCTTCAATCATCAATATGAAGAAACATGCTCAGAGATTATACACTCTCAAACATACCTTTCAATATCAAAAAGAGAGAGTGAGGATTTGGCCTGATCCCAGGGTGTCTCATAGGATTCAAAAGAAAAATATTCCACAGAGATACATTGGCCAAGTAAAAAAGATTGTAGATGAAGTGATCTCACTAGCCTTTGTAGTATCACCTTGGAGATCCTAGATGACTTCAAGAAAGCCTATAAAGCTAAACTGACCCCACAAAAGATGCTAGAGAATAAAGTGGTGAAAAAGGGGTTAGTGTATAAGAGGCTTGAGGAAGTTAGAAAGAATGAGCTCCAGTTGTTCTTAGAGGGTATTCACCCAGATGAATTCGCATATAGAATCATAACAATTGTGGAGCTAAAAAATGGGAAGCAGGTCAAATACCTCTCTGAGTACTATGGGCTAGAATCACTCTTTGAAGGAGAAATAGAAAAGCTTACCATGGAGGAACAAATAACCTTTCTTGAGGCCTATACAAGGGAGTCTTACAGACTCATATTTGGGAAGTAGATCTCATGGATCGGGTAACAGCTCTATGTCCAGTTCCCCAAGACAGAGTTCCCATCCATCCTTTGCCAAACAGATCATTGAGACTTCTTCCCAGGCTTGTGCTTACAAGGGTCACTTCTAAGCTGATCTAGAAGACAAAAAGACCAATCTTTCTGCCATAATAAGTGGGACATCTTCAATAAGCTTAAAGGTTTTGGCTGCATTGGTTCAGGGGAGTTTGTTGGACAAAAAGAACCAATGAGCCAGATCAGAAAAACCTTTAAGTCCTACAAGACATCATAACAACTGCTGAAGACTTGATCAGCTGTTTAACAAAGTCTGAAGATCAACAGCTGAAGACTAAAGTACTGAAGACTTCAACAGCTGAAGAACAAAGTCTGAAGATCAACAGCTGAAGACTAAAGTACTGAAGACTTCAACAGCTGAAGACCAAGTCTGAAGATCAACAACTGAAGACTAAAGTACTGAAGACTTCAACAGCTGAAGACCAAAGTCTGAAGATCAACAGCTAAAGACTAAAGTACTGAAGTTCAACAGCTGAAGAACAAAGACTGAAGACATCAGCTCAAGACATCAGCTGATGAAAACAACTAAAGTTCACGAAGTCTAAGTACTGAAGGCTTCAGAGTTCGTCACAACAGCTGAAGAAGCATTCTTCAGTTGTTGTGATGGTTTCTTTTCAGTAGTTTTCTTTTCTATTTTAGTATTTGTAAAACGACTGAAGAGCATGTTCTTCAGTCGTTGTTTCAGTAGTTTCTTTTCAGTAGTTGTAGTGATAGTTAACACTTGGTATTTTTGTAAGAAGATGTCAGCTGTTTGACATCTTCAGTAGTTGTGTTAACTTTCAGTAGTTAAACAACAGTTAGATGTCACTGTCAAGTGACATCAGCTGACGTCAGCTTCCCTTATAAAAGGAAAGATGACCTAATTGTAACGGTGCGCGAAAGCCAGCCGAAGCATATATTGAATGAATATATTCCTTTTCGCAGAAATTCTCTCTCTATAACAAACACTGTTTCATTGATAAATTTCGTGTGTTCTTGTTTAAATTTGTTAATTCGTGGGCTCATTCCGCTGCAAATCCAATCTAATTGATCAAACTAGATGCTGAGATCCTAACACTTATCACTCAATAAGAAGCACGAATCAAATTATCGCTATGGAATGAAAGTAATTACACGTGTAACATAAAACTCAATTGATAAAAAATAAGTCAAATCAAGGTAACACCACCAAGAAGATAAGATTACTTATTATTTCAATTGAAAATGGGCGATTATAGATTTATGCATCAAAGTATTTGTGAAAGTTTAATAGAATACATGAAAAAGGAACTAGTAATACAAAAACGTTATATTATAATAGTTATCGCATGGATAGTTTTTGCTAACCGTATCGACCTTTTTTACTCTAGCATATCAATTTTCAAGTCTTCTAAACACCCTCCTAAACTAAACTAATCAAATTCGATGGTAATTGTCAATGTAATCTAACTAAACAACCACAAAGGGCCAATAGTATCTACATTCAAATAGAAATCAAACCCGAACATGAAAATAACAAATCACCTCTGAAATCGATCCTCATATGCACAAAATACATCCACAACACTCCACATACATCTTTGAACACGCTTGCTTCACAATCTACTAAATTCTATCAATATGATGACTTTTGATGCATGAAATCCGTCATTAATCTCTAGACCATGGATACATGTTGAAATGATCAATAAAACCACTCTCATCACTCAAAGAAAAAAATAAAGCTAAATATCGTTAGGGAATGGAAGTTATTACACATGAAACATAAAACTCAATGTGCGACTGATGAAAATAAGTCAAATCAAGGTAACACGAGGAAGAACATAGGATATCTTATTACTTTAATCAAAATTGGGGGAATATAGATTATGCATCAAAGTATTTGTGAAAGCTTAAAAGAATATGTGAAAAAGGAACAAGTTATACACAAAAACAAGTATACATAATATTTTGCATGCATAGTTTTTGCTAACCGTATCAACCTTTTTTACTCTACCATTTTGATTTTCAAGGCTTCAAAACACCCTCCTGAACTAACTAATCATATTCGATAGTAATGATCAATGTAATCATCTAAACAACCATAAATGGAAAATTGTATCTACATTCAAACAGAAACGAAAACCAAACATGAATATAAACAAATCACCTTTGAAATCAATCATCTCATTTGCAAAATGCATCCAAAACACCCCACAAACATCTTTCAACACTCTTGGCTCACAAATCAACTAAATTCTATCCAAATTATGACTCTTGATCGATAAAATCCTTCATTAAGCTATAGACCACGCATACGAGTTGTAAATGATCAATAAAACCAGTCTTATCACTCAATAAGAAGCACGAATCAAACTATCGCTATGGAATGAAAGTAATTACACGTGTAACATAGAACTCCATGTGTGATTGATAAAAAATAAGTCAAATCAAGGTAACACCACAAAAAATATTAAATTTCTTATTATTTCAATTGAAAATAGGTGATAATAGATTTATGCATCAAAGTATTTGTTAAACATTAATAGAATACATGAAAAAGGAACTAGTAATACAAAAACGTTATATAATAATAGTTATCGCATGGATAGTTTTTGCTAACCGTATTGACCTTTTTTACTCTAGCATATCGATTTTCAAGCCTTCTAAACACCCTCCTAAACTAAACTAATCAAATTCGATGGTATTGGTCAATGTAATCTAACTAACCAACCACAAAGGGCCAATAGTATCTACATTCAATTAGAAATCAAAACCGAACATGAAAATAAACAAATCACCACTAAAATCGATCCTCTTATGCACAAAATGCATCCACAACACTCCACAAACATCTTTGAACACTCTTGTCTCACAAATCTACTAAATTCTATCAATATGATGACTTTTGATGCATGAAATCCTTCATTAAGCTCTAGACCATGGATACGAGTTGAAAATGATCAATAAAATCACTCTCATCTCTCCATAAGAATCAAGAATCAAACTATCATTATGAAATGAAAGTATTTACACATCAAACATAAAACTCAATGTGCGATTGATGAAAATAAGTCAAATCAAAGGTAACACGACCAAGAAGATAAGATTTCTTATTATTTTAATCAAAATTGGGGGAATATAGATTTGTGTATCAAAGTATTTGTAAAAGCATAAAAAACTACATGAAAAAGGAACAAGTTATACAAAAACATTATATAAAAGTAGTTATCGAATGGATAGTTTTTGCTAACTGTATCAACCTTTTTTACCCTACCATTTTGATTTTCAAGCCTTCTAAACAACCTCCTGAACTAAACTAATCATATTCGATGGTAATGATCAGTGTAATCAACTAAACAACCACAAAGGGCAAATTGTATCTACATTCAAACGGAAACCAAAACCGAACATGAATATAAACAAATCACCTTTGAAATCGATCCTATCGTTTGCAAAATGCATCCAAAACACTCCACAAACATCTTTCAACACTCTTGGCTCACAAATCTACTAAATTCTATCCAAATGATGACTCTTGATCCATGAAATCCTTCATTAAGCTCTAGACCAGGGATACGAGTTGTAAATTGTCAATAAAACCAGTCTTATCACTAAACAAGAAGCACAAATCAAGCTATCGCTATGGAATGAAAGTAATTACACGTGTAACATAAAAGTCAATGTGTGATTGATGAAAAATAAGTCAAATCAAGGTAACACCACCAAGATGATAAGATTTCTTATTATTTCAATTGAAAATGGGCGATTATAGATTTATGCATCAAAGTATTTGTGAAACTTTAGTAGAATACATGAAAAAGGAACTAGTAATACAAAAATGTTATATGATAATAGTTATCGCATGAATAGTTTTTGTTAACCGTATCCACCTTTTTTACTCTACCATGTCAATTTTCAAGCCTTCTAAACACCCTCCTAAATTAAACTAATCAAATTCAATGGTAATTGTCAATGTAATCTAACTAAAAAACCACAAAGGGCCAATAGTATCTACATTCAAATAGAATTAAACCCGACCATGAAAATAAACAAATCACCTCTGAAATCGATCCTCATATGCACAAAATACATCCACAACACTCCACATACGTCTTTGAACACTCTTGGTTCACAAATCTACTAAATTCTGTCAATATGATGACTTTTGATGCATGAAATCCTTCATTAATCTCTAGACCATGGATACATGTTGAAATGATCAATAAAACCACTCTCATCACTCAATAAGAATAAAGAATCAAACTATAGTTAGGGAATGGAAGTTATTACTCATCAAACATAAAACTCAATGTGCGACTGATGAAAATAAGTCAAATCAAGGTAACACGAGCAAGAACATAAGATATCTTATTAGTTTAATCAAAATTGGGGGAATATAGATTGTGCATCATAGTATTTGTGAAAGCTTAAAAGAATACGTGAAAAAGGAACAAGTTATACAAAAACGTTATACAATAATAGTTATTGCATGCATAGTTTTTGCTAACCGTATCAACCTTTTTACTACTCTACCATTTTGATTTTCAAGGCTTCAAAACACCCTCCTGAACTAACTAATCATATTCGATAGTAATGATCAATGTAATCATCTAAACAACCATAAATGGCAAATTGTATCTACATTCAAACAGAAACGAAAACCAAACATGAATATAAACAAATCACCTTTGAAATCAATCATCTCATTTGCAAAATGCATCCAAAACACCCCACAAACATCTTTCAACACTCTGGCTCACAAATCAACTAAATTCTATCCAAATTATGACTCTTGATCGATAAAATCCTTCATTAAGCTATAGACCACGGATACGAGTTGTAAATGATCAATAAAACCAGTCTTATCACTCAATAAGAAGCACGAATCAACTATCGCTATGGAATGAAAGTAATTACACGTGTAACATAGAACTCAATGTGTGATTGATGAAAAATAAGTCAAATCAAGGTAACACCACCAAGAAGATACGATTTCTTATTATTTCAATTGAAAATGGGTGATTATAGATTTATGCATCAAAGTATTTGTTAAACTTTAATAGAATACATGAAAAAGGAACTAGTAATACAATAACATTATAGAATAATAGTTATCGCATGGATAGTTTTTGCTAACCGTATTGACCTTTTTTACTCTAACATATCGATTTTCAAGCCTTCTAAACACCCTCCTAAACTAAACTAATCAAATTCGATGGTAATGTCAATGTAATCTAACTAACCAACCACAAAGGGCCAATAGTATCTGAAGGGATTTAACAAGTTTATCAAAGTCCATATAAGCCAATATATATGAAAACGCAGCGGATAAATAGTTTAAAACTTGT
This sequence comes from Flaveria trinervia, assembly GCA_025506515.1. Lineage (NCBI taxonomy): Eukaryota > Viridiplantae > Streptophyta > Magnoliopsida > Asterales > Asteraceae > Flaveria > Flaveria trinervia. The sequence continues at coordinate 47,452,637 of CM046446.1, forward strand.
TAACATGTAGATTATCAAACCAATTGTTAAGCTAAACCCAAACCATGGATCCAAATACGAAATGCATACAATATATATAAACCAAAAGAGGTAAAGAAGACAACCTTTGAAGGTGCTAGAAAAACGGGTGGAGAGGGAGTAAAAGATGAACTTTATGGCTGAATCTTCAACCAAGAAAACTCAAGAAGGCTGCACCCGAAACCTTCAATAACACACCTTTGGAGCCGTGGATGTGAAGCACAAAATGATAATGTTAGATGGTCAAGAATTCAATGTAGAAGTCCTCAAGAGATGATACCCTAAGCTTGTGCAAACACCCTTTTGCTAGGACAAGGAACACCAACTTGTATAACCCTCTTCCAGCTTGATTTTCAGCCAAGAACCCCTTCTTTGAGAGCTGGAAATCTAGTGTATTTGAAACTCTAGAATTCGAAATTAGAGAGAGAGAGTAGTCAGAAAACTTGCTCTTGAGTGTGAGAATTAAAGAAGTCTTGGAAGAGAGCTTTTTTGGGTTATCAATGTTGCATGCAACTTCCACAAATCAAAAGCCTTAAACCCCAAAGGGGCGGCCGAAGTAGAGGACCCACAAGGTGGGTTTCCCTCCTTTTGAAATGTTTTATAACTTATACCCTCCATTCCATTTTTATAAAATTAAAACCCTTGTAATTTTATAAAACCTAACATTCTTTTGTTTGATATTATTTAACTAATTTAAATAATAAAACAAACATTTCTCAGGAACAAATTATCCACATAATGTTGTTCTTTTTAAAAGCAAAGTTTTAGGAACCCAGTTTCAAGGTTGGTGCTTATATTTATTTGTTTGATCTCATCAACAAACAAATATTTAACAGTGTTTGTTTGGCTCGTTATTGGGTATGACCCGACTTGGATCATATCACACTAGCCACATCAATCTAATATGTATCTTGGGCAGATCAAATCCTTCAATCTCCCACTTGCACAAGATTTATAGAAGATTGATGCAAGCAGCAAATAACGCCCAGCAACGTTTGCTACCCCTAATGTATATGACTAAGTGCCATTCAATAACATCATCCTTTTCAAGTACCTCACTTGAATATGATTTAGGTGAATTAATCATTTTTCCTTTTGTTACAGATGTCATGTTAAATCCTAGAGACACAGAATTGTCATTCTCCGTGGGTTTAACTTTAACAGGCCTTAGACATCTAACTCTCAACGAATAAGAGGAACAAATTCCATCTTGACTACATACGTCTCTCACAATCACCTTATATCATGTCTTAACTCAGTCTTATGTACTGCTAATCTTTCATAACAGCAAAGAACCAAGTCAAAGTATAATACTTGATGAATATCAAGACCCAATATGTATCTCAGGTCTGAGGATACAATGATATTCGCCTTTACTCAATATCTCTTATGACTAATCACAAAGATTCCATGCAGAAATAATTGAGAGCGGGTCGGTCCAATATCTAAAATCCATAGACATCAATGAACCTTGGTAGCAACGACTTGCTCTATATTCATACCTTATGAATATCAACCAATCCAAGTTCATTATAGTCTTACATTCATAGTTGTTCCCACAAGTATGATCGACCACGGACGTTTAGAATAACTTACTTATTCATGGATTTAAACATGCTAAAATGGAAGGACAAATGAAAATTATAACCATAGAATGAGGCAAATAACATAACTTCCAATATCCAAATACAAAATTTGATCAAGTCCAATCACTAGAATATCGAAGTCCTAAGGCACAAGTATGACTTTCATGTTTTGACCTATCTAGGAGCTTCGTGAGTGGATCCGCAATGTTTTGATCGGTGTGAACTTTGCGAATACATATATTTCCCTTTTCAACTTCATCCCTTATGTAGTTGAATCTCCGTTCAATGTGCCGAGTCTTTTGATGAGCACGAGGTTCTTTGATTTGAGCAATCGCACCCTCGTTGTCACAAAAGATCTCTAGGGGGTCTTGAATGGTAGCAACAACCCCTAGATCAGCAATGAATTTCCTAAGCCACGCAGCTTCTTGAGCTGCCAATGAAGCGGCGATGTATTCTGATTCTGTTGTAGACAGTGCCACCACATCTTGCTTTGAGCTCTTCCAAGAGACTGCTCCTCCATTCATAATGAAGACATATCCCGACTGTGATCGAGAATCATCTCGATCAGTTTGGAAACTCGCATCCGTGTAACCCTTACAACGAGCTCCTCCTCACCAGATCCATATATAAGAATCCTTAGTATTCCTAAGATATTTCAAAATACTCTTAACAGCCATCCAATGACTGTTACCAGGGTTCTGCTGATATCTACTTGTCATGCTCAGAGCACATGACACGTCCGGCCTAGTACATATCATTGCATACATGATGGATCCTATAGCAGATGCATATGGGACTCCATTCATTCTTTCTTGTTCAACCTTTGAACTAGGACATTGAGATGAGCTCAATATAGTCCCCTTTTGAATAGGTACCAAACCTTTCTTAGAATTCTCCATCTTGAACCTTTTCAAGATCTTTTCAATGTATGCACTTTGGTTTAAACCTATCAACCGCCTTGATCTATCTCTATAGATCTTTATTCCCAAGATATAGGTGGCTTCACCAAGATCTTTAATGGAAAAGCAGCTTCCAAGCCAGGTTTTTACACCTTCCAAGGTTGGAATGTCATTTCCAAATAGCAGAATGTCATCGACATATAATACCAGGAAAGTAATAATGCTCCCACTAGCTTTCTTATACACACAAGCGTCATCAGCGTTTTTGATGAAACCAAATTTCTTTACCTCATCATCAAAACGGTGATTCTAACTTCTTGACGCTTGTTTCAATCCATAGATTGATTTCTTTAACTTGCATACCTTGTTAGGATGTTTTGGATCGACAAAACCTTAGGTTGTTTCATATGGACATCTTCCTCAAGATATCCATTAGGAAAGCGGTTTTGACATCCATTTGCCAAATCTCATAGTCATAATATGCTGCTATGGCAAACAATATCCTAATAGACTTTAGCATTGCCACAGGTGAGAAAGTTTCATCATAATCAACCCCTTGAGTTTGAGTAAACCTTTCGCTACAAGTCTAGCTTTATAAGTATCCAAGTTTCCATGCATATCGGTTTTCTTCTTGAAGACCCACTTACTCCCAACTATCTTGGACTTAAGAGGTGGTGTAACCAATTCCCAACTTGGTTATCATACATGGATTGCATCTCAACGTTCATGGCTTCTTGCCATTTGTCAAAATCAGGTTTTGACATTGCATCATGGTATGTGGTTGGTTCATCCGAATCTACCACATAGCATCCATCCATGAAAAATCCATATCTCTCAGGAGGAATACTAGTTCTACCAGATCTGCGAACGTTTTGTGTATGTTGATCATCCATATGATCATTCTCAACATCCTCATGTTGATTGCTAGTTTCAACCAATTATGTATCGTCTTGTGAATCTTGAATCTCTTCAAGTTCCACTGCTCTCCTACTAGTTTCTTCCGAAAGAAACTTAGTCTCTAAGAACTCTGCCTTTCGAGCAATAAATACTTTCTGCTCTGATGGATCATAGAAATAGTATCCAATACAATCTCTAGGGTATCCAATGAAGATACACTTTGTGGATCGGGCTTCTAGTTTGTTTTGAGCGTATTGCTTAGGATAAGCCTCACACCCCCAAACTTTTAAATATGATAATGATGGAACCCTTCCATGCCATACTTCAAAAGGTGTCCTTCCCACTTTCTTGGTTGGGGCCATATTTAAAATACGGGCTGCGGAGAGCAATGCGAAACCCCAAAATGATAGAGGTAGTGAACTTCTAGCCATCATAGATCGAACCATATCAATAGAGTTCGATTCCTCCTTTCAGACACACCATTATGTTGTGGTGTTCCAGGTGGAGTAAGTTGTGAGACAATCCCACAACTTCTAAGATACTCTTGAAATTCACTATTCAGGTATTCACCTCCTCTATCTGTACGAAGAATCTTGACCCTTTTGTTGTGTTGATTTCAACTTCATTCTTGAAGATTTTGAACATTTCAAAAGATTCATGTTTGTGTCTTAACAAGTACACATACCCATAACGACTATAGTCATCGGTAAAAGTAATGAAGTATTTTTCACCATTCCTAGTTGTTGGTTTAAAAGGTCCACATACATCCGAATGTATAATCCCTAATAAATCCTTTGCCCTTTCATTAGTCCCACTAAAAGGGACCTTTGTCATTTTACCTTGCAAACAAGACTCGCATATATCAAATGAAACATTTTCATTAGTTTTTAAAAGACCATCCTTATGGAGTTTTTGCATACGATTCTTGTTTATATGACCAAGGCGACAATGCCAAAGATAGGAATCATTTAAATCTAATTTGAGCCTTTTGTGGTTGCTTGGTACATTGAGCTATCATATGTTGTGTTATTATGAACCAATTCATAAATACCATTACAAGGTATAGCCTTAAAACAAAACACATGATTTAAAGAAACATGAATATCATTGTCAACAAACTTGAAATTATAATCATATTGTCTTAAACGGGAAACAGAAATAATGTTCCTAGTCAAGCTAGGAGCATACAATACATTCTTCAAAATGACTTCCAATCCACTTGGAAGCTTCAAAATGTAGTCTCCTTGGGCTTCCACGTGAACCTTTGCACCATTGCCCATAAAGAGACTTATTTCCCCTTTTTTATAATGTTCACTTCTTTTGAACCCCTGCAATAAATTGCAAATATGAGTTCCACATCCAGTATCTAATACCCATGTGTTAGAAGAAATAACATTAAGCTCAACATGTATCATAAACATTGTACCTGAAGTCTGCCCCGCGTCCCTCTTCGATCTCAACGCTTTGAGATAGACCGGACAATTGCGTTTCCAATGGCCTACTTCACCACACTCAAAACATGGATCATCTTGAGCAACCTTTTGCTTCTTTTCTTTCGGTTTGGGTGGCTGCATTTTTGCCTTACCCTTTCCTTTGACGTGTCCCTTCCCTTTGGCAACATTTGCCCTAGGGTTGGGGAGGTGCCTTTTCCTACTACCACCTTCATTGATCGTAAGGACCGGTAGAACCTTTCTACCCATGCCTGCCTCTGCCGTTTTGAGCATTGAGTGAAGCTCACCAATGCTCTTGTCCCATCCATTCATGTTATAGTTCATAACGAAACTATCAAACTTCTTGGATAGGGAGTTGAGGATCAAATCCGTTGCCAACTCGTTGGACACACGACAGTTAAGCCTTTCAAGGCGATCAATGTGGCTTTTCATCTTAAGAACGTAAGATGATACCGATTGGGTCTCGTCCATTCGACATGCATGAAGTGCCCGAACGGTTTCGAAGCGCTCCACCCTTGATTGTTGTTGGAACATTTCCTTCAAATGGGTGATCATGTCATAGGCATTGTGGTTATCAAAGTCCTTTTGCAAATCGGGTATCATACTCGCCAGCATGAGACACGAGACTTGCACAGAGTCTTCGGTGTACTTGACCCATTCGGCAAAGGCCTCAACGTCATTTTCATCGGGTTGATCGGGAATGGGATCGTCTAACACATAGGACTTCTTTTCCTGTTTGAGAACAATTCTCAAATTTCGGTACCAATCCATGAAGTTCCCATGGTTTAGACGTTCCTTTTCAAGGATGGTCCTTAGTGATAAGTTATGGACGGTCGGGATTGCGTTGTTGTTGTTAGCCATCTACAATATTACAAAGTTCAATTTTTAGTATTCATTGATATAATAATATTTCATTTTATTACCTTTTATTGTCATCATTAATAACTTAGAATCCACTTACATTTAAATATCGGTTAGGTGGTTACCCTTTATCCCTTTAAATTAACAAGGTAGTCAACGTTTGACAATTGTAACCTATTACAATTTCTAGTGTATGGGATCGTTAAACATCTTATGGTTGTTAGGCATGTTTATCCCATCAACACCCTTTGTACGTCATGTTTCGGTGATCCTAATGCATGATTTCCAATTAAGTCATCCTACTTAGACACATGTGTGGATTTGCTAATATTAGTGGTTAGGTGATCTTTATTCCATAAATATGGCAAATCCACCTCAAAACCACAAGTTCCCTTTAATGTGGTTAGGTGACCTTTATCCCACATTAAAATCTCAAATGATTCGAGCGTTGTATAATAGGATGGTGTTTGACTTGATTAAAAGGGATTTTCGATTCACAAAATTTTAGTTTGGAAAACAATTCTCATACCTTGCATTTGTATGCATTCAAATACATGGTAGTTTATTTGAAACTCATTTCAAAATCCTTTTAATAGCCCATTTGATTATGAAATCAACAACCTTTGGTAAAACCCTTTTACTACTTATTGATTTCTAAGGAACCAGTTTATGCGAGTGGTTGATTTTGAGTTGTTAACTACCCAATTCCATAATAAGATAGAAGAACATAAATCAACCAAACATGCACAAAGAAACACCACAAGTCCATAACCATAGCCAATGGATTTGGCAACACTTGTTGGCCAAAACAAGTGTGCCAAGAGGGTCAATAATAAAGCATAAACATGACACAAGGCATTGAGATAGTGTGCTCCCACTTGATCCCGCATCCTAATGCATCAAGTGACCATTTTGTGTTGTCACCGATTGGCTTTATTTGGGCTTTCTTTTGGGCTCCAACTTCAGCTCCTAGCTATCTTGGGCCTTCATGCTTTGGACTTTGGTTATTGGGCTTAAAACCAATCTTGGGCTATGAGGCCCATTTGGGCTTAAAATGGCCCAAACCAAAACCAAAGTCATCTTGAACTTCTTTTACAAAATATATCCTAATACATTTTCTACTAGTAAAAGAAATACAATTAATCTACTTATTATTACAAATCAACATAAATAATAAATAGATTACAAACCCAAATAAATAATCATACAACATCACAACACAAAACACATTCAAATACAAGGTTTTGGCTAGGTTATGAACATCCATATACACATCCAAATATGCACATAATAAACGATTTAGCAGCCCCTTTTCACCCATCTTCTTGGCCAACATAAACCAAGAATAAATGGGTTTGGTCCAAACAAACAAGCAACCATTACCTAAATTTTAAAGATCCTAATCATGCATATAAAATAGCATCTTTAAAATCAGAAAAGGGGACCAATCCAGCCTTCTAATCTCTCGGCCATGTGGTGTCACACACCACAAAACCGTGAACTAGAGTGTCATATACATGTATGCATTCGTATAAGTGGCTCTTGATGCCATTTGAAGGGATTTAACAAGTTTATCAAAGTCCATATAAGCCAATATATATGAAAACGCAGCGGATAAATAGTTTAAAACTTGTTAACATGTAGATTATCAAACCCATTGTTATGCTAAACCCAAACCATGGATCCAAATACGAAATGCATACAATATATATAAACCAAAAGAGGTAAAGAAGACAACCTTTGAAGGTGCTAGAAAAACGGGTGGAGAGGGAGTAAAAGATGAACTTTATGGCTGAATCTTCAACCAAGAAAACCTCAAGAAGGCTGCACCCGAAACCTTCAATAACACACCTTTGGAGCCGTGGATGTGAAGCACAAAATGATAATGTTAGATGGTCAAGACTTCAATGTAGAAGTCCTCAAGAGATGATACCCTAAGCTTGTGCAAACACCCTTTTGCTAGGACAAGGAACACCAACTTGTATAACCCTCTTCCAGCTTGATTTTCAGCCAAGAACCCCTTCTTTGAGAGCTGGAAATCTAGTGTATTTGAAACTCTAGAATTCGAAATTAGAGAGAGAGAGTAGTCAGAAAACTTGCTCTTGAGTGTGAGAATTAAAGAAGTCTTGGAAGAGAGCTTTTTTGGGTTATCAATGTTGCATGCAACTTCCACAAATCAAAAGCCTTAAACCCCAAAGGGGCGGCCGAAGTAGAGGACCCACAAGGTGGGTTTCCCTCCTTTTGAAATGTTTTATAACTTATACCCTCCATTCCATTTTTATAAAATTAAAACCCTTGTAATTTTATAAAACCTAACATTCTTTTGTTTGATATTATTTAACTAATTTAAAATAAAACAAACAATTTCTCAGGAACAAATTATCCATATAATGTTGTTCATTTTTAAAAGCAAAGTTTTAGGAAACCCAGTTTCAAGGTTGGTGCTTATATTTATTTGTTTGATCTCATCAACAAACAAATATTTAACGGTGTTTGTTTGGCTCGTTATTGGGTATGACCCGACTTGGATCATATCACACTAGCCACATCAATCTAATATGTATCTTGGGCAGATCAAATCCTTCAGTATCTACATTTAAATAGAAATCAAAACCGAACATGAAAATAAACAAATCACCACTGAAATCGATCCTCTTATGCACAAAATGCATCCACAACACTCCACAAACATCTTTGAACACTCTTGTCTCACAAATCTACTAAATTCTATCAATATGATGACTTTTGATGCATGAAATCCTTCATTAAGCTCTACACCATGGATATGAGTTGAAAATGATCAATAAAACCACTCTCATCACTCCATAAGAATCAAGAATCAAACTATCATTATGAAATGAAAGTATTTACACATCAAACATAAAACTCAATGTGCGACTGATGAAAATAAGTCAAATCAAGGTAACACGAGCAAGAACATAAGATATCTTATTAGTTTAATCAAAATTGGGGGAATATAGATTGTGCATCATAGTATTTGTGAAAGCTTAAAAGAATACGTGAAAAAGGAACAAGTTATACAAAAACGTTATACAATAATAGTTATTGCATGCATAGTTTTTGCTAACCGTATCAACCTTTTTTACTCTACCATTTTGATTTTCAAGGCTTCAAAACACCCTCCTGAACTAACTAATCATATTCGATAGTAATGATCAATGTAATCAACTAAACAACCATAAATGGCAAATTGTATCTACATTCAAACAGAAACGAAAACCAAACATGAATATAAACAAATCACCTTTGAAATCAATCATCTCATTTGCAAAATGCATCCAAAACACCCCACAAACATCTTTCAACACTCTTGGCTCACAAATCAACTAAATTCTATCCAACTTATGACTCTTGATTGATAAAATCCTTCATTAAGCTATAGACCACGGATACGAGTTGTAAATGATCAATAAAACCAGTCTTATCACTCAATAAGAAGCACGAATCAAACTATCGCTATGGAATGAAAGTAATTACACGTGTAACATAGAACTCAATGTGTGATTGATGAAAAATAAGTCAAATCAAGGTAACACCACCAAGAAGATACGATTTCTTATTATTTCAATTGAAAATGGGTGATTATAGATTTATGCATCAAAGTATTTGTTAAACTTAATAGAATACATGAAAAAGGAACTAGTAATACAAAAACATTATAGAATAATAGTTATCGCATGGATAGTTTTTGCTAACCGTATTGACCTTTTTTACTCTATCATATCGATTTTCAAGCCTTCTAAACACCCTCCTAAACTAAACTAATCAAATTCGATGGTAATGGTCAATGTAATCTAACTAACCAACCACAAAGGGCCAATAGTATCTACATTCAAATAGAAATCAAAACCGAACATGAAAATAAACAAATCACCACTGAAATCGATCCTCTTATGCACAAAATGCATCCACAACACTCCACAAACATCTTTGAAGACTCTTGTCTCACAAATCTACTAAATTCTATCATATGATGACTTTTGATGCATGAAATCCTTCATTAAGCTCTACACCATGGATACGAGTTGAAAATGATCAATAAAACCACTCTCATCACTCCATAAGAATCAAGAATCAAACTATCGTTATGAAATGAAAGTATTTACACATCAAACATAAAACTCAATGTGCGATTGATGAAAATAAGTCAAATCAAGGTAACACGATCAAGAAGATAAGATTTCTTATTATTTTAATCAAAATTGGGGGAATATAGATTTGTGCATCAAAGTATTTGTGAAAGCTTAAAAGAATACATGACAAAGGAACAAGTTATACAAAAACATTATACAAAAGTAGTTATCGCATGGATAGTTTTTGCTAACCGTATCAACCTTTTTTACCCTACCATTTTGATTTTCAAGCCTTCTAAACACCCTCCTGAACTAAACAAATCATATTCGATGGTAATGATCAGTGTAATCAACTAAACAACCACAAAGGGCAAATTGTATCTACATTCAAACGGAAACCAAAACCGAACATGAATATAAACAAATCACCTTTGAAATCGATCCTATCGTTTGCAAAATGCATCCAAAACACTCCACTAACATCTTTCAACACTCTTGGCTCAAAAATCTACTAAATTCTATCCAAATGATGACTCTTGATCCATGAAATCCTTCATTAAGCTCTAGACCAGGGATACGAGTTGTAAATTATCAATAAAACCAGTCTTATCACTCAACAAGAAGCACAAATCAAGCTATCGCTATGGAATGAAAGTAATTACACGTGTAACATAAAACTCAATGTGTGATTGATGAAAAATAAGTCAAATCAAGGTAACACCACCAAGATGATAAGATTTCTTATTATTTCAATTGAAAATGGGCGATTATAGATTTATGCATCACAGTATTTGTGAAACTTTAGTAGAATACATGAAAAAGGAACTAGTAATACAAAAATGTTATATGATAATAGTTATCGCATGAATAGTTTTTGCTAACCGTATCCACCTTTTTTACTCTACCATGTCGATTTTCAAGCCTTCTAAACACCCTCCTAAACTAAACTAATCAAATTCAATGGTAATTGTCAATGTAATCTAACTAAAAAACCACAAAGGGCCAATAGTATCTACATTCAAATAGAAATTAAACCCGACCATGAAAATAAACAAATCACCTCTGAAATCGATCCTCATATGCACAAAATACATCCACAACACTCCACATACGTCTTTGAACACTCTTGGTTCACAAATCTACTAAATTCTGTCAATATGATGACTTTTGATGCATGAAATCCTTCATTAATCTCTAGACCATGGATACATGTTGAAATTATCAATAAAACCACTCTCATCACTCAATAAGAATAAAGAATCAAACTATAGTTAGGGAATGGAAGTTATTACACATCAAACATAAAACTCAATGTGCGACTGATGAAAATAAGTCAAATCAAGGTAACACGAGCAAGAACATAAGATATCTTATTACTTTAATCAAAATTGGGGGAATATGGATTGTGCATCAAAGTATTTGTGAAAGTAATCAAAATAATACGTGAAAGAGGAACAAGTTATACAAAAACGTTATACAATAATAGTTATTGCATGCATAGTTTTTGCTAACCGTATCAACCTTTTTTACTCTACCATTTTGATTTTCAAGCCTTCTAAACACCCTCCTGAACTAAGTAATCATATTCGATGGTAATGATCAGTGTAATCAACTAAACAACCACAAAGGGCAAATTGTATCTACATTCAAACGGAAACCAAAACCGAACATGAATATAAACAAATCACCTTTGAAATCGATCCTATCGTTTGCAAAATGCATCCAAAAACTCCACAAACATCTTTCAACACTCTTGGCTCACAAATCTACTAAATTCTATCCAAATGATGACTCTTGATCCATGAAATCCTTCATTAAGCTCTAGACCATGGATACGAGTTGTAAATTATCAATAAAACCAGTCTTATCACTCAACAAGAAGCACAAATCAAGCTATCGCTATGGAATGAAAGTAATTACACATGTAACAGAGAACTCAATTTGTGATTGATAAAAAATAAGTCAAATCAAGGTAACACCACAAAAAAGATTAAATTTCTTATTATTTTAATTGAAAATGGGCGATAATAGATTTATGCATGAAAGTATTTGTTAAACTTTAATAGAATACATGAAAAAGGAACTAGTAATACAAAAACATTATATAATAAGTTATGGCATGGATAGTTTTTGCTAACCGTATTGACCTTTTTTACTCTAGCATATCGATTTTCAAGCCTTCTAAACACCCTCCTAAACTAAACTAATCAAATTCAATGGTAATGGTCAATGTAATCTAACTAACCAACCACAAAGGGCCAATAGTATCTACATTCAAATAGAAATCAAAACCGAACATGAAAATAAGCAAATCACCACTAAAATCGATCCTCTTATGCACAAAATGCATCCACAACACTCCACAAACATCTTTCAACACTCTTCTCTCACAAATCTACTAAATTCTATCAATATGATGACTTTTGATGCATGAAATCCTTCATTAAGCTCTAGACCATAGATACTAGTTGGAAATGATCTATAAAACCGCTCTCATCACTGCATAAAAATCAAGAATCGAACTATCGTCTCATCACTCCATAAGAATCAAGAATCAAACTATCGTTTTGAAATGAAAGTATTTACACATCAAACATAAAACTCAATATGCGATTGATGAAGATAAGTCAAATCAAGGTAAAACGACCAAGAAGATAAGATTTCTTATTATTTTAATCAAAATTGGGGGAATATAGATTTGTGCATCAAAGTATTTGTGAAAGCTTAAAAGAATACATGAAAAAGGAACAAGTTATACAAAAACATTATACAAAAGTAGTTATCGCATGGATAGTTTTTGCTAACCGTATCAACCTTTTTTACCCTACCATTTTGATTTTCAAGCCTTCTAAACACCCTCCTGAACTAAACAAATCATATTCGATGGTAATGATCAGTGTAATCAACTAAACAACCACAAAGGAAAATTGTATCTACATTCAAACGGAACCAAAACCGAACATGAATATAAACAAATCACCTTTGAAATCGATCCTATCGTTTGCAAAATGCATCCAAAACACTCCACTAACATCTTTCAACACTCTTGGGTCACAAATCTACTAAATTCTATCCAAATGATGACTATTGATCCATGAAATCCTTCATTAAGCTCTAGACCAGGGATACGAGTTGTAAATTATCAATAAAACCAGCCTTATCACTTAATAAGAAGCACGGATCAATTTATCGCTATGGAATGAAAGTAATTACACGTGTAACACAAAACTCAATGTGTGATTGATGAAAAATAAGTCAAATCAAGGTAACACCACCAAGATGATAAGATTTCTTATTATTTCAATTGAAAATGGGCGATTATAGATTTATGCATCAAAGTATTTGTGAAACTTTAGTAGAATACATGAAAAAGGAACTAGTAATACAAAAATGTTATATTATAATAGTTATCGCATGGATAGTTTTTGCTAACCGTATCGACCTTTTTTACTCTACCATATCGATTTTCAAGCCTTCTAAACACCCTCCTAAACTAAACTAATTAAATTCGATGGTAATTGTCAATGTAATCTAACTAAACAACCACAAAGGGCGAATAGTAACTACATTCAAATAGAAATTAAACCCGACCATGAAAATAAACAAATGACCTCTGAAATCGATCCTCATATGCACAAAATCATCCACAACACTCCACATACGTCTTTGAACACTCTTGGTTCACAAATCTACTAAATTCTATCAATATGATGACATTTGATGCATGAAATCCTTCATTAATCTCTAGACCATGGATACATGTTGAAATGATCAATAAAACCACTCTCATCACTCAATAAGAATAAAGAATCAAACTATCGTTAGGGAATGGAAGTTATTTCATATCAAACATAAAACTCAATGTGCGACTAATGAAAATTAGTCAAATCAAGGTAACACGAGCAAGAACATAAGATCTTATTACATTAATCAAAATTGGGGGAATATAGATTGTGCATCAAAGTATTTGTGAAAGCTTAAAAGAATACGTGAAAAAGGAACAAGTTATACAAGAACGGTATACAATAATAGTTATTGCATGGATAGTTTTTGCTAACCGTATCAACCTTTTTTACTCTACCATTTTGATTTTCAAGCCTTCTAAACACCCTCCTGAACTAACTAATCATATTCGATAGTAATGATCAATGTAATCAACTAAACAACCATAAATGACAAATTGTATCTACATTCAAACAAAAACGAAAACCAAACATGAATATAAACAAATCACCTTTGAAATCGATCATCTTGTTTGCAAAATGCATCCAAAACACTCCACAAACATCTTTCAACACTCTTGGCTCACAAATCTACTAAATTCTATCCAAATGATGACTCTTGATCCATAAAATCCTTCATTAAGCTCTAGACCACGGATACGAGTTGTAAATGATCAATAAAACCAGTCTTATCACTCAATGTGTGATTGATGAAAATATGTCAAATCAATGTAACACCACCAAGAGATAAGAGTTCTTATTATTTCAATTGAAAATTGGCGATTATAGATTTATGCATCAAAGCATTTGTTAAACTTTAATAGAATACATGAAAAAGGAACTAGTAATACAAAAATGTTATATAATAATAGTTATCACATGGATAGTTTTTGCTAACCGTATTGACCTTTTATACTCTAGCATATCGATTTTCAAGCCTTCTAAACACCCTGCTAAACTAAACTAATCAAAATCCATGGTAATGGTTAATGTAATCTAACTAACCAACCACAAAGGGCCAATAGTATCTACATTAAAATAAAAATCAAAACCGAACATGAAAATAAATAAATCACCACTGAAATCGATCCTCTTATGCACAAAAGTCATCCACAACACTCCACAAACATCTTTGAAGACTCTTGGCTCACAAATCTACTAAATTCTATCAATATGATGACTTTTGATGCATGAAATCCTTATTAAGCTCCAGACCATGGATACGAGTTGAAAATGATCAATAAAACCACTCTCATCACTCCATAAGAATCAAGAATCAAACTATCGTTATGAAATGAAAGTATTTACACATCAAACATAAAACTCAATGTGCGATTGATGAAAATAAGTCAAATCAAGGTAACACGACCAAGAAGATAAGATTTCTTATTATTTTAATCAAAATTGGGAGAATATAGATTTTTGCATCAAAGTATTTGTGAAAGCTTAAAAGAATACAAGAAAAAGGAACAAGTTATACAAAAACATTATACAAAAGTAGTTATCGCATGGATAGTTTTTGCTAACCGTATCAACCTTTTTTACTCTACCATTTTGATTTTCAAGCCTTCTAAACACCCTCCTGAACTAAAGTAATCATATTCGATGGTAATGATCAGTGTAATAAACTAAACAACCATAACGGGAAAATTGTATCTACATTTAAACGGAAACCAAAACCGAACATGAATATAAACAAATCACCTTTAAAATCGATCCTGTGACATACGGTAAATTTCCGTTACCAAACTCCGTTAGTTCCGTTAAGTCTTGTATACACGTGTCGGGAGCACACACTAGTTGTCGTTTAATGTTGGTGACCTAATAATAATGGATAATGTTAGTTTTATGTGAATCTAATTGATTATGTGAGTATGGGTTCTGTTTATATGTTTACACATTTTAAAAGGTTATTAGAAATTAATCGCGTAACGCGGAAACGTGCCTATTTATTCGTATGTCTTGTTTTTTATAAAGATAAGAAATATAATGATTTTCATAAGTTTATATCTTTATATTATGAAGTTAAAAACACTTTACAAAGAGTTTAAAGCTTAGTTTTTATAAAATACAAATTACAAAGGTTAAAAGGGTAAATGTGTAAATTAAACTAAACAAAACACACCCCAAACCCTAATTCACCCCCCATCAGCCGCGACTTCCTTCCCCACACTCTCCCTTTGCGAAAATCAGCCTAGAACAAGCATCTAAACCTCGATTTCGTTCGATTACAAGGTGCACAACTTGTTGGAAACATCAATTGCAAGTTATAACACGTTTAAAGGTTAGATTTTTCATGTTTTTGTGAGTTGTTCATAATGGCCGAACCCTAGTTGTGAAATTGGCTTTCATGGAGTCGAAATTGATGTTGGTTGATGATGTTAGTATGTTAGTTAGATTGTATACATGTTAGTTAACGTCGATTATGCATGAATTCTATGTTTTTAGTGGATTGATCATGAACCTTGTGTATGAAACAAACCCTAGTTCGAAAATGTTATGATTATGCATGATGGATGATTGTTTGATGAATGTATGATGATTAGTAGGTTGTATGAATGTTAGGATACATTGATTTTGCAAGAAGTTGGTGAATTAAAGTTGGTGTTCATAGGTTACTAATAATAGTAACTTTATTTTGCATGTAATGATGATCTAGTGATGGATTGATGTTATGGATGCGTTCATGATGATGATTGGATGTTAGATTGTTGTTATGAATGATAGAAATCTTTGAATGGATGTTATTGATTCATAGCTTGCCAAAAGTAGAAACTTTTGTTTATGAAGATTGTTAGATTATGGTGAATAGGTGATGTTGATCATGTCTAGATATTGTATGGAGCTTGAGATAGTGTAAATATGTTGAATTCATGAATACATTGGATGGTTGATGGATGTTGGGATGTACTTTCCTAAAAGGGAAACTTTATTTGCATAACGTCTGAAAAATGATAGCTTGAACATGTTTGAGATGTTAGGAGCATGTTAGTATGATGATGGATGAATTCTAAGGTGATGAAACATGTTGAATTAGTTGTATGGGATGTTTTGGATAATCATGGATGATGTTTGGACTTTGATGGTCATGTATGATGTTGGTATTGATTAGTAGTTAGGACATCATGTTTGGGACTGGAAATTGATTGTTGTGAGGTTTGTTGAATGTAATGCATATGGTTAATGAATATAGTTATGATCATCATACACCCTACTTAGTAGGATTGGCAGGGTTTAGGATGTGAAGTCGTGAGTGGCTTCACATGGCATGTAGTGAGTGGTTTGATCTTTGTGTGACATGTTAGTTGTGTATAACTATGAATATGTTAATGTTCTAGATTCGCATGAATTTTATGATACTTGGTTGTATGATGATCTAAGTGTTACACCTGGATGATATAGCATACTATGATCTGTTTGAATGTTGACTATGTATGATATATGTGTATGATTACTTGAATGGTTTACAACACATAAAGTCACCAACGGGTCAAACGGGTCAACTAGGTCAAACATGTCTGTTTTGTTGAAATCTTGAGTCCTTGTTGTAGTGTACTTAGGGTTTCACATGTTCTTTGATTACACGTACTCATGCACTTATATGATCTAGGTAACCTCTGAAGGTTGTCTGTCTACTCTGTTTGACAAGTCAAACTCTGTGTATCTAAACGCATATCAGGTGAGTTCATGCCCCACTTTTTATCTACTCTCTTTGGGGAGATAGCATACTGGTAAACCACGAACGCTTTATGTATTTAAGTTGTGTACAATATTATATAGTGTTGATATCATGGAAAAGTTCACACTTTTGAATTGTTAATATTGATTAGCGGGGAAATTTGGGTAGTACTACTGGGTCTGACGAGCCCCACCTGTGTGACTCGAGGTCAACCGGGTGCAAGTTGTCCTAATGAACATTGACACGACCTGTTAAGTCGTGGCAGGAGGCAACAACGTAACACAGTCAGCTTCAATTGCGAAATCACTATGAAATAATATTTATTGTTAATGAACTAGCTATCTGTTACAATACGCTACTTGTGCATCTCTATTATTAAACTATTTATATTTGAATATCTCTTGAACTCACCAACCATCGTGTTGACATTTTTAGTATGCTATTCTCACGTCATTAGCTTGCTTGCCATAGGAGCACTGCATGGTCCACTGCATTCTATGACACGGTCTTCAAGACAATTTTATCATTTTAATAGTTATTGATTTCTCTTTTGGGATTGGCACGTGTTTTGCCACAATTATACTTTTATTTCTTTGGGTTGTTTTCAAAACGCTTCCGCACTGTTTAATTTATTTACTTTGGTTGATTTCATTTAAATTATGGCATATAGAGTCGTTCTGAGTAACTATTGACTGTGATCCTGGTTTGTTCACACGCCTCGCGGTAAAACTCCACAAGTGGATTTGGAGGGTGTGATAGATTGGTATCAGAGCCATTGGTTATAGGGAACTAGGTTTCATACACACTAGACTATAACCGCACACAGTTAATTAGTTACCTGTGCCTTATTCTCATCTACTGTATACTCATTGGCATACACGTCACACTCTCTGCAGCATGGCATCGTCTTCGAGAGCTCCGGGTAAACGACCTGAATCACCTACACAATCTGAATCCCCACCTCCCGCACCTGTACCTGATGATGGATTCGATTGGCCCCGACTGGCTTATCCCCGAGAGGAGATTGACTGGGATCAACCATTTGCATTGATGAAGCGTGACCCTCCGCGAGACTGGCGTTCCTATCCTAGATTTGTTGATCATATCATGTTTAGGGAGCGCGTACCTGTCCCGAGGCCCAGGACTAGGAACAATGCTGACCAACCCATGCCTTCACTCCAACGAACGGTGCAGTCCAACGAGCAACTGATTGCTGCACTAATGGCTGCACTGGATACAGAACAACATCGGGTAAGACGGCTCACGGGTGATGTCTGTACACTACAGCAAGAAGTGTACAACCTGAGACACCAATTGGATGAACTCGAGGAAGAACACGGGAAGACCCTGAACGGTTGTCACCATATGCAAGATGGTCTTATGGCACTCCAAGGGCGCGTGACTGCTCGTGAACAGCGGGACGCCGTAGCCGATAATAGGATTGCCATTTTAGAAGCTCAACTAGCGGCACTTCAGATTGCTATAGCTCCTGCTCCTACAGCAGACCCTGAGGATGAGGAGGATCCCGAGGAGGGACCCGAGGAGGAGGAACCGGAGGAGATGGAGGATGATAGTGATGGGTCAGATGTTGTCGATTGACTTCTTTATATGACTTAGACTACGTAGTGTTTTCTTTTTGAAACCTATATGGGAAGGGTTGTTTCCCCACACGAACGACAAAATTTTGACATTGCTAAATACATTGTGACTCATTTGCAATTTATTTACTTTGGTTATTATTTTTGTTATGAATGTTGTGGTTGTGATGATTCGTTATTTCTTTTGTTTACTGTTTACTATGCTTCAATGAGTTAAATATGTTTGATATTACTCATTATTGTATTTGTGAATGTAAAGTGAAAAGAATGGATGCCTGTGGACGTGGACGTGGACGTGGTCGTGGACGCGGACGTGGACGTGGCACCGGAGAACAAGGTGGTGGTGCTATTAACATGACTCCCGCAGAATTGGCTGCTCTAATTAATGAGCATGTTCAGCCGGCAGTGGCTGCTGCCCACGCAGGTCAACCAGCAGGTAAACAATGATAGAAAGATAAATCTGATATCCTTTATAACTGTAGGGGATGTCTGATTAATGTGTGTTGTGTTAAAACAGGACCACCAGTGTGTACCTACAAGTCTTTCATGGACTGTAAACCACACACCTACAGCGGTACAGAGGGTGCTGTAGGGCTTGTACGCTGGTTCGAGAAGACTGAGTCTGTTTTCTCCAAATGTAACTGTCCACCAGCGGATCAAGTAAGTATGCCACCGGGACTTTGGAGGGTGTTGCTCTGTCTTGGTGGAACGCGCAAGTCTAGATGCTTGGACAAGCGATGGCGAATGGACTTCCATGGGATGAGTTCAAAGCAATGATGACCGAGGAGTACTGTCCTCAAGCGAAGTACAAAAATTAGAGATGGAGTTCTGGCAACTGAAAATGCATGCTTCGGAAATTGAGGCTTACACCACCAGAACCCATGAATTAGCAACTTTATGCCCGGGAATGGTGAATGAGGTGCATAAAAGGATAGAGCATTACATACGGGGATTGGTACCTGAAATCCAGAGTATGGTAACTGCTTCCAATCCAGCCATAATTCAGCAAGCCATCCAGCTAGCTCACAGGCTAACTGACCAAGCCGTGGAGCAAGGACGTCTACCCAAACGGGGTGCTGTGGCAAGCGTGCCCGACAACAAAAGAAAGTGGGATAATACTAACAACACCAAAGCATCATCATCTTCCAGTGGTCAACCCCAATCTCAACAGCAACAACAGCCGGTTCAGCAGCAACGGGGGTTTGACAATAACCGTAACTCCAACCAGACGCCTGCAAATAATCAAGGACCCAGTGGTTATGGTGGAGACATCCGAAGTGTACTCGGTGTAATTACCATCATGTGGGAAGGTGTGATAGCTTTAAGTGTCAAGGTTGTGGAAAAATTGGACACGCTGCGAAAGATTGTCGTGGTGAAATGGTGAGGAGGCCCCAACAACCTCAAGAAACTCCCAAAGGTTGTTTTGAATGTGGGAAAGAAGGGCATTACAAGCGAAACTGCCCAGAACTAAGGAGGAACGGAAATGGCAACAACAACAACAATACCAACAACCACGGTAACAACAACAACAATGGTAATAATAACAACAATGGTGGAAATGGTACTGGAAATGGCGGCAATAAAGATGGAGCCAAGGGGAGAGCCTTCGTCATTGGCTCAGGTGAGGCTCTAAATGATCCCACAACTGTTACTGGTAGATTCCCTGTTAATGGTTGTTTTGCTACGGTACTATTTGATACTGGAGCCGATAGGAGTTTTGTGTCCTTAAAGTTCTGTAGTCTTTTAAGTGATATACCCTCTGCTTTAGAATCTAAATACACTGTGGAATTAGCCGACGGTAAACAAATCCATGTAACGCATATCCTTAAAGACTGTAAGATAGAACTTGCCGGTCATACTTTCACCATAGATCTCATGCCCGTTACGCTAGGGAGTTTTGATGTTGTGATAGGCATGGATTGGCTCTCTAGCAAGCAAGCGGAAGTCATATGTCACGAGAAGATCATATGGATCCCGGTTGGTGATCAAATCCTTACCGTCAGAGGTGATAGAAGTGGTGCTGTGATAGGCATCATCTCATACATGAAAGCCCAAAAGTTGTTACGAAAGGGCCGTGTGGCTATCCTAGCACTTGTAACCGACAAGCAGGTAGGAGAAAAGAGAATGGAAGATATTCCCGTAGTACGCGACTTTCCAAAGGTGTTCCCAGAGGATCTTCCTGGATTACCACCTCACCGCCAAGTGGAATTCCAGATTGAGCTGGCTCCCGGCGCAGCTCCGATTGCTAGGGCACCTTATCGATTAGCATCGAACGAACTACAGGAGTTGTCGTCACAACTTCAGGAGCTTTTGGATAAGGGCTTTATTCGACCTAGTACATCACCTTGGGGAGCTCCTGTTCTCTTTGTTAAGAAGAAGGATGGCACATTCCGGATGTGCATCGATTATAGAGAGTTAAACAAAGTAACAGTCAAGAACCGATACCCTTTACCTCGTATGGACGACTTGTTCGATCAGCTTCAAGGATCAAGCTATTACTCGAAGATTGACTTGAGATCTGGTTATCATCAACTCAGAGTTCGAGAAGAAGACATTCCCAAGACTGCATTTTGTACTCGTTATGGTCATTATGAGTTCTTGGTCATGCCTTTTGGGTTGACTAATGCACCTGCTGTGTTCATGGACCCCATGAACCACGTGTGCAAACCTTATCTTGATCAGTTTGTCATTGTGTTCATTGATGATATACTGATATATTCTAGGACCAAGGAGGAGCATGAAGAGCACTTACGAATGATCTTGGAACTGTTGAAAACTGAGCAGTTGTATGCTAAATTCTCAAAGTGTGACTTTTGGATAAGAGAAGTACAATTCCTAGGTCATATTGTTAATGAGAAAGGAATACACGTTGATCCTGCCAAAATTGAGGCGATAAAGAATTGGACTACACCCAAAACGCCGAGCGAGATAAGACAATTTCTAGGATTAGCAGGATATTACCGCCAATTCATAGAAGGATTTTCTAAGATCGCACAACCTCTCACAGCCTTGACTCATAAAGGAACGACATACAAATGGAGTGAGAGTCAAGAATCAGCTTTCCAATTATTAAAACAAAAACTCTGTACTGCCCCGATATTAGCATTACCAGAGGGAACGGATGACTTTGTGGTGTATTGCGATGCATCCATTCAAGGATTGGGTTGTGTCTTGATGCAACGAGACAAGGTGATAGCCTACGCCTCGAGACAACTGAAGGTTCATGAGAAGAACTATACCACCCATGACTTAAAATTAGGTGTAGTGGTTTTTGCCTTAAAGATCTGGAGACATTACTTGTACGGTACCAAGTGCACTATCTACACCGATCACAAGAGTCTTCAACATATCTTCGAGCAAAAAGAGTTGAATATGAGGCAGCGACGTTGGGTGGAACTACTAAATGATTATGATTGCGCAATTAAGTATCATCCGGGAAAGGCGAATGTAGTTGCCGATGCCCTAAGCAGGAAGGAAACAGCTAAACCCAGACGGTGCGAGCTTTACAGCTTACTATCAGTACCCAACTGCCGAACAAGTTAAGGAGGCATAGATAGAAGCTTTAAAAGTAAAATATTGGTTCTGAATTGCTAAGGGGAATGGATAAACAGCTAGTGGTGAAAGAGGATGGAATTCGGTATTTCATGGATAGACTTTAGGTGCCTGTTCATGGAAATCTGAGAGATTTAGTTATGAGCGAGGCACAAAAATCTAAGTATTCTATACATCCTGGATCCGACAAGATGTATCATGACCTAAAGGCTCACTATTGGTGGCCTAATATGAAAGCGGATGTAGCTACGTATGTGAGCAAGTGTTTGACCTGCTCGAAAGTAAGGTGAATATCAAAAACCATCCTGCCTGTTACAACAACCCGAGATTCCAATGTGGAAATGGGAACAATCTCCATGGATTTTATTACTAAGCTACCCCGGACTAGTACTGGTTGTGACACGATATGGGTTATTGTGGATCGATTGACAAAGTCTGCTCACTTCCTTGCAATTAAGGAAACATATAAGATGGAGAAATTAACCCGATTGTACCTTAAGAGATCGTTTCGAGACATGGTGTACCGATCTCAATTATTTCCGATCGTGACGCTCGTTTCACGTCACATTTCTGGCAATCATTGCAGAAATCTTTGGGTACACGGTTGGATATGAGTACTGCATATCATCCACAGGATGGTCAGAGTGAGCGTACTATACAGACGTTGGAAGATATGCTACGTGCTTGTGTGATTGACTTCGGGAATAACTGGAAATTCACCTGCCATTGGTGGAGTTTTCTTATAACAACAGTTATCATACTAGCATACAGGCAGCACCTTTCGAGGCGCTGTATAGGAGAAAATGTCGATCACCAGTTTGCTGGGCGAAATTGGTGATAGTCAGATAACAGGTCCCGAGTTAATTCATGAGACGACTGAGAAGATTATACAGATACGGAACCGTATGGCTGCAGCGCGAGACAGACAAAAGAGTTATGCTGACAAGAGACGGAAACCTTTAGAGTTTCAGGTTGGTGACAAGTTTTGTTGAAAGTCTCACCATGGAAAGGCGTAGTTCGGTTTGGAAAACGAGGGAAACTAAATCCGAGGTACGTTGGACCATTTGAAATAGTGGAAAGAATAGGTCCAGTAGCCTATCGATTAGCCCTACCTGATTCGCTAAGTGAAATTCATGATGTATTTCACGTGTCAAACCTGAAGAAGTGCATAACTGATGAAACGACGGTCGTACCACTAGAAGAAATTCAAGTGGATGAACAATTGCGTTTTATTGAAGAACCAGTGGAGGTGATGGACCGTGAGGTGAAAACACTTAAGCAAAGCAAGATACCTATTGTTAAAATCCGTTGGAATTCGCGACGTGGACCGGAATTCACATGGGAACGGAAGATCAAATGAAGCTTAAGTACCCTCAACTATTCGAAGGGACGATGCCAGCAGACAAAGGTATTGATTTAAATTTCGGACGAAATTTCTTTCAACATGGATGTGACAACTCATCCAAAACTCACTCGATTTCGATTTCTGTGTGCCAATGCAGTAGACCAGTGATGGAACACTCTCACCATGTAACGCAATTTTCGGGACGAAAATTCTTTCAACATGGGGATAATGTGACATCCGGTAAATTTCCGTTACCAAACTCCGTTAGTTCCGTTAAGTCTTGTATACACGTGTCGGGAGCACACACCAGTTGTCGTTTAACGTTGGTGACCTAATAATAATGGATAATGTTAGTTTGATGTGAATCTAAATGATTATGTGAGTATTGGGTTATGTTTATGTTTTACACATTTTTAAAAGGTTAATTAGAAAATTAATCGCGTAACGCGGAACGTGCCTATTTATTCGTATGTCTTGTGTTTTTATAAAGATAAGATATATAATGATTTTCATAAGTTTATATCTTTATATTATGAAGTTTAAAACACTTTACAAAGAGTTTAAAGCTTAGTTTTTATAAAATACAAATTACAAGGGTTAAAAGGGTAAATGTGTAAATTAAACTAAACAAACAACCCCAAACCCTAATTCACCCCCCATCGGCCGCGACTTCCTTCCCCACACTCTCCCTTTGCGAAAATCAGCCTAGAACAAGCATCTAACCTCGATTTCGTTCGATTACAAGGTGCACAACTTGTTGGAAACATCAATTGCAAGTTATAACACGTTTAAAGGTTAGATTTTTCATGTTTTTGTGAGTTGTTCATAATGGCCGAACCCTAGTTGTGAATTGGCTTTCATGGAGTCGAAATTGATGTTAGTTGATGATGTTAGTATGTTAGTTAGATTGTATACATGTTAGTTAACGTCGATTATGCATGAATTCTATGTTTTTAGTGGATTGATCATGAACCTTGTGTATGAAACAAACCCTTTCGAAAATGTTATGATTATGCATGATGGATGATTGTTTGATGAATGTATGATGATTAGTAGGTTGTATGAATGTTAGGATACATTGATTTTGCAAGAAATTGGTGAATTGAAGTTGGTGTTCATAGGTTACTAATAATAGTAACTTTATTTTGCATGTAATGATGATCTAGTGATGGATTGATGTTATGGATGCGTTCATGATGATGATTGGATGTTAGATTGTTGTTATGAATGATAGAAATCTTTGAATGGATGTTATTGATTCATAGCTTGCCAAAAGTAGAAACTTTTGTTTATGAAGATTGTTAGATTATGGTGAATATGATGTTGATCATGTCTAGATATTGTATGGAGCTTGAGATAGTATAATATATTGAATTCATGAATACATTGGATGGTTGATGGATGTTGGGATGTACTTTCCCAAAAGGGAAACTTTATTTGCATAACGTCTGAAAAATGATAGCTTGAACATGTTTGGGATGTTAGGAGCATGTTAGTATGATGATGGATGAATTCTAAGGTGATGAAACATGTCACCCCCAACCTTGACGGCGGAATCGTCAAGATGTGAGGGTTAAGATTGTTTCCAGCCACATAACGCTATATTTTAGTGTAATTATTAAAATTTTAAGTTCAAAAGTCATTACAAACATAAGTTCAAAACATGAAATAATCCAAATAAAACAAAACGTAGCATACATTTTATTCATTTAACTAGGTCCAAGTCCTAGTTTTATTTCCAAGCTTCAAAAGTCCACTTTAAACTTGGGGATTTCCTAAAACATGATAAAAATAAGAGTCAACTAAAAATAGTTGGTGAGTTTCCAAGGTTTTCATACATAATAAGAAAAAGTTACGAGTAGCAATTCATGTCATAGGTTATAAGCTAGTAAGGTTATAGAACACATAACATTACAATCAAACCTCGACTTGATTACAAGTATAAAAGATTGGCTAAGTGTATTTGGTTCCCTAGTGCACAAGCATACGGCTCCTAGGAGTCGGCAATACATCGACTTTAGCACCAAATAGGCTTGTCAGGCCCAAGATCTAAGACGTCGCCAGGCTAGCAATAGTTAATGATTGTAAACAAAACTATGTATCTCATATAAACACTTACAATACCAAATAACCATGACATAATAATAAGATGAATTGCATGTGCTTATAAGTCTCAAACGCTAATAAGTGTACAATGTATAGATAATCATGTTTCACCCCAAATTAGTGTGAAATAAAATAAAATGGGGCAAGAAAACTCACTTGATCAATAAGTATATAATAAGGATCAATAAGAATAATATATGCCGTTCCAAGGTAAAACGTCACAAGACACCTAAATATAAAATATTTCAAGATTTAGATCAGGTTTATCAATTAAACATGAACTAGGCTCCTTGGAATTTAAGAGAGTTTTGTTAGCCAATTTAGTTTATTAATAATATATTTATATATATATATATATATATATATATATTATATATATATATATATATATATATATATATTATATATATTATATATATATATTTGCAAACATAAGGAAATATTCTTACAAAATTGTAAATTATTGCTTTTAGTTTGAGTATCATATAACTTTAATCGAAGAAGGTGTACGATTTATTATTGATTCAAGTAACAATTTAATTTTTACATAAACTCATTCTTATAACAATAATTAAAATTTAATTAATTAAATATTAAGGTATTTTTATAAAAATAATTTTACAGAAAAATCATTTTGTTAATTAAAAGGTTAAAAGTTTATGAAAATTATTTTTTTGTAATTTTTAAGAATTTTCTAGTAAAGAATTAAGGCCTAAAAAGGCTTTTAAAAAAAATAAGAGGGTGCCCGGTTCGAACCCGGGACCTCTTGAATGCAAGGGTGTGTTGTGAACCGTGTACCATGGCTTCCAGCCGCGGTATAACTCGTTCCATTTCCTTTTAACACCAAGTCCCCAACCTCAAGAACCCTAGTTTAGATCCGATCAAAATTGATCATCTAAACGATGTTGATAACCAAATTAACCATGGGGCTTTTGTTTACCATGGTTAATCGAGCATAACCATGTATGTAATTTACCCAATAAGTTCGAATTAAAGTAATCCTAATCGAAGAACAAGTCGCGGTCGTCGAACCCAGTGGATGAGAAATCCCCAATGATAATCCAATTAAACTCGCAGATAGCCTCGAATGATGATCCCGATGCGAAGCCCTATGCTGATTCTGGTTCAATTCGTTCGGAGATAGGATTTTGGCAAGGTTACAGGTCGCGAAAGAAAACAGAAATGGATTCGTTGTTTGTGTTGTTTCAGGTGCAATTGGAATTGATAGAAGCTTTAGACTACTTAGTCGTTCGATTAAGAATCATTTAATCTAGTTATTATTGAGTTTTAATGGCCGAACGGCTATATGGTTAAAAACGCTCGATTAATCACTCGATCGGGTTCATAACCGACGTTTAAAACTAATTAAGTCCATGATTGAGTTCGAATCGTGTTCAAGAACGCTTTGGGGACGGTTTCAGATAAAAAAAACATCGTTTTTTGGCGGTTTTGGTGCCTCGCCGGACTTGGCCGGAGTCCGGCCGGCGAGGTCACCGGAAAAACGGGGTGAGAAGGGGGGGGTTTGATTTTTGATAAATTACACCTTTGGTCCCTCAACTTTGATTTTCTATATTTTATGCATAAAGTTCTATTTCAAGTTTCTAAAATGACAAATTAACCCTCAAACTTAATCTAAATTTATAATTTAAAGATGGTTAGTTTATTAATCTTTATTATTAGCATCTTATTATTACTAATACTATTATTCAATATTTATTATTTACTTTTATTATTATAACCTCATTATTATTATACATACATAACATTTCATGAAAACCCAATTACAATAGATATTAAACACAAACAATCACGCAAGTTTCAAATTTGACAAAGATAATCCTTGTAAGAGTAAACGAAGTTAACTTTTAGTTAACGAAAATACGAATGTTACAGTCTCCCCAACTTAAAAGAATTTCGTCCGAAATTAAAAAAAATGAAACTATACAAATAAGAACGGGTATCTCTCCTTCATGTGCTCCTCACGTTCCCAAGTAAATTCAGCGCCACGTTTATTTTCCCAACGAACCTTGACGATTGGGGTTGTTGTGGTTCTAGTCTTCTTCATAATGCGATCCCTGATCTCAACAGGCTTCTCGACAAAATGCAATGACTCGTCAATCTGGATGTCTTCCAACGGGACATGCAGACTTTCGTCAGCCAAGCACTTTCTCAAATTGAGACGTGAAATACGGGATGAACTCCACTAAGGTTGGAAGGTAGCTCTAGTTTATAAGCCACTTTCCCAATCCTTTTCAGGATTTTGAAAGGTCCTACAAATCTTGGAGCCAGTTTGCCCTTCTTTCCAAAGCGAACTACACCTTTCCACGGTGAAACCTTAAGAAGAACCATCTCCCCAGCTTGGAATTCCAATGGCTTACGTCGCTTGTCAGCATAGCTCTTTTGACGACTTCTCGCCACTTAGAGGTTCTTGCGAATGATAGAAACTTTATCGGTCGTCTCTTGTATAAGTTCAGGACCAGTGATGAAGTTTTCACCAATGTCGGTCCAACAGATCGGTGAACGACATTTTCGACCAAAGTGCTTCAAACGGTGCCATCTTGATACTCGAGTGGTAACTATTGTTATACGAATATTCCGCGAGCGTTAGATGCGTATCCCAATCGCCACCAAAGTCAAGAACACAAAGACGTAGCAAATCCTCCAAGGTTTGGATCGTTCGCTCGGTTTGACCATCAGTTTGAGGATGGTAAGCCGTGCTTAGATCTAGTTGTGTACCCAAGAGTTCTTGCATAGACGACCAAAAATGTGAAGTGAAGCGAGCATCTCGGTCGGATATGATGTGCAGAGGTACCCCATGACGACTTACAATCTCATCAACGTATATACGAGCTAACTTTGATATCTTGTAAGTGTCACGTATGGGTATAAAATGTGCCGACTTGGTCAATCGGTCAACAATCACCCATATGCTATCATGTCCTCGAGAGGTTCGGGGTAGCTTTGTTATGAAGTCCATGGATATGTGTTCCCATTTCCACATAGGGATTCGGGTTGCTCAAGTAATCCACTTGGACGTTGATGTTCGGCTTAACTTTCGTACATGTGAGGCACTTAGCTACATAAGTCGCTATGTCTTTCTTCATCCCAGGCACCAATATTGACCACGTAGGTCCATGTACATCTTATCGGAACCAGGATGAATAGAATAACGAGTTTGATGAGCTTCGTTCATAATAAAGGTACGAATGTTATCGCGATTTGGAACCCAAATACGATTGGCGTAGTACATCAATCATTGGATTTCGTTTCCAATTGGGTTAGAAGATTATGCTCAACTATCCTTCATTCTCCCTTCTCGTTGAACCATTTGTTGTGCCTCCAGGATGCTAGACTCGATTCACTATCTATTCTCAAGTTTTGTAGTAGTACGGTGGTCTCATTGACATCTAATCGAATTTCAGTATCGAACTCACCCAGGTGTCAAACCATTGACGTCGATCTTGAATTTCTGAAATGAGATTATCTTGTTGTGAATCTTTCGGCTCAGTGCATCGGCCACAACGTTTGCCTTACCAGGATGGTAACTGTAAGGATTCCTGAAGTCTGATGCAACCCAAAACTGCCTAAGTGTCTCAGCAACATGCACTAAGTACTGAAGTGAAGAATGCTTCGGAAGTTTTACCAAATACATTAGAAAAAACATTCTAAGTGTAAAATCTTCCGAAGTCAAGACCAATATCTTCCGAAGCCAAACATGAAGTCTTCCGAAGCTTCAAGAGACAAAGTCTTCCGAAGCTTCACCCTATGAAGATAGATTTCTTCCGAAGACTTTTAGTACACATGCTTTATCTGATGTACTGTTCCATAAAGCACCTTTTCCGCTGCGTCTCTGATAAGTCACCAACTTACAAGAGTTGGTGAAAAGGTCATGCTTTTGGTAACTGTACATTGAGGTCTTGAGTCTGAAACTTTCCACTTTATGTACTTTATCCTTTTTGTAATGTATAAGGATGTGAGCTATGGCATGTCATAGTCACAAGGTCAAAAGGCAGATATGCCTTTTGATTCTACAATTGATTTTGTTAGTGTCTAGTCAATTGTATCCAGCTGGCTTTCATAGTATAGCGGCTGTAGGTTGTAGTATAAGTATTTCAAGTTTCTTGTATCTTCGATATGCTTTGTAACACTTGTAAAAGAACTTGAGAAAGCAATATACTGCTCCCTTGAAAACTACTCTCTTGTTCTGTCTCTTGCTTTACTTGTGTTTTGTATCTTTTTCCCTTTGGTTACCTAGTTCACTGTTTGATTAAAGTTTAGTTAATCTTCTCATTGTGTTGTTGTGTTGTAATTGTGTTCAAGCCCTTAAACGATCCTGCAATTGGTATCAGAGCACTCAGGCTCGTGATATAAGATCTAACCATCTTAAGATCCCTCACACACAAAAACTAAACTTTTCAAATGGCTTCCATCTCAAAGACTGATATGGAGACTGGAACCATGAACAAATCCCCATTGATCACTCTTGATGACTTTGACACCTGGTGCATGAGGATGGAAGGCTTCATCAGGTCTCTTGACTCAAGAATGTGGGAATCTGTTGAATATGGACCTTTCATACCCAGCACCCCCTCTGCTACCGGTGCTGGTATGATTCCTAAAGATGTGGCCAACTACTCAGATGAAGATAGGAAAAGAGTAGAGATTGACAGGAAGGCCATGACTGCTCTTCAGACTGCTATCCCAAACTCTGTGTACAGAGGTTTTAAGAAGTGCAAGACAGCTAAACAGCTGTGGGATGCACTGAAGCTGATGTATGAAGGCTCCTCTGAAGCCAAGGAGAACAAGAAAGATCTTCTGAAGCAGCAGTTTGAAAATTTCACCTTTAAAGCAGGTGAAACCATGACCAACAATACTTCAGGTATGTTGAGATTGTGGATACCCTTGTGGATGGAGGAGTTCCTCTTGAGAACAGAGACATTGTAAGGAAGTTCATGTCCTCACTTCCTAGGCAATGGACACACTATTGTGTGGTAATCAAGAGGACCGAGAACCTTAAAACTCTTACTCTGATAGAGTTATATGGGATTCTCAGTGGATACCAGATGGAGATGAACTTACAAGGTTCATCTGGCAACTCTAACAATCAAATGGGTTCAGCCCTTCATGTGGTTGAAAGGGACAGCATAGAACCCCACATCATCTCCTATGCTACCCTGACAACTCACAAAAGGGTCCTTCATCACCTTCCCGGAGACACAAGGGAGAACTTTACTCAAGGAAGCCCATTCCAAGAGACAAGTTCTTCTCAAGCCTTTGTGTCTGCAGATGAAAGCTGTGGAAATTATCTCTTCACTCTTGAAGACCTAGACTGTATCCATCCAGATGACCTGGAATACATGGAGATAGTTCAGCAGATGGCTCTTCTCACTCACAGAGCCAAGAAGTTCTACAAGAGGACAGGAAGAAGATTTCCAAGCAATGCTACCAGTGGTAAGTTTGGGCTGGATAAAAGCAAAGTTAAGTGTTACAATTGTAACCTTATGGGTCACTTTGCTAGGGAGTGTAAGGCACCTAGAGCAAATGGGGGTCAAACACAACTCAGACCAAACTACACTAACAATACCCCTCAGGCTGAGAAGACAAGCAACATGCTGCGGTTGCTGTTGAAGAGGAGGATTTGACTGGAGTTTTCAGATGGAGGATGCTTCTCCAAACCAAGCATTGATGGCTGACCATGATGAAGCCAAGGTATTAGAACATCTTTGCTCCCCTGAATGCATTGCTAAAGTAAATAGATACAGGTCCTACAACCTAGAGATGAGATCTGATCTTGAGTCATTAAACATATTAAAATCTGATTTTAGAAAGTCTGAAAATGATTACAAGTTAAATATAGAAGACTTGGAGAAAACCATTTCAGTACTAAAACATGAACATACAGATTTTAGAACTCAGATCCAAGATCTCATCACTAAGTTGACTAAGTGCCAGGCTGAGCTTGTGATCAGCAAAGCCCTGGCAGAGAAAAGTGTTCTTGAAGAAGAGACCTTCAAGAACATGATATCCTCATCCCTACACAATAAGGTTTGTTATCAAAATAGACAGGGACCGGGATCAAATGAGATAGCTCCTCCACACACAATCTTGTCTGTAAGATCTCCTAGGTGTGGAACTTGTGAAGATGAGCTTCCTCTCATAGATCCAATAAGTGAGGATGATGAAGAAGTGATAGTGAGGAATCCCTCTGAGAAGAATGAAGAAGAGGATTCCTCCAAAGGCCACTATCCTTCTGAGGAGAAGAAATTAACTGTGATGACCAAGTCCAAGAGAAAGAACTTGATCAGGAAGAGCAAAAGGAAAGCAAAGAAGGCTCAAGAAATCAAGGCTACCTTTGATGCTAAGCAGAAACAAGTGTTTATCTCTGCAGGTTTCAAAGCTGTAAGGACTGAAGACATCCACCAAAGCTTCTTAGCCAAGAGTTTAGTTCATGTTCAATCATCTCAGTACAAAGAAGAAGACTGAGCTGCTGTGTACCACTGCTGCACAGCCTGGACCATCAAATTCAAGAACAGTTCACAGCCCAAGGGAATTGTATCTGCATCTACCAAGATGAAGGTGAAAAAGGGATGTGACCAAAGCCAGTCTTGCTCTCAAAAGGAGATTTCTTTGAAGAAGAAAATGTTGTGTTATGTGTGAAAGTACTTCTCATATTGCCAAGGATTGTCCATACAATCCTAAAAGTACTATCCACATGACCAATACAAAGACTTCAAAGAATCTCAAAGAAGTCTAAAGCTTCGGAAGGAAAGTTGTCCTTCGGAAGCTCCAAATCAAAGAAGAAGGTAAATGGAAAATTACCTTCGGAAGCAAAGTTGGTCTCGGAAGAATGGAGTTCTTCCGAAGCACTAAGTCTGCTGCAGTGACTGTAGATTCTTCCGAAGTATCAGTCATTAAAACTTGTGAAGCTCCAAAAGCTTCTAAGGTTTTGAAGGTCAAGTCCAAGACTCCAAAGGTGGTGTGGAAGTCTAAGAAAGACCAAATGACTGAGGTTTCTCCATCAACAACAGCTGAAGACCCCTCTGTACAACCATAGGATCTATTACTGTTGCATTACCTTCTATTACACTTACTGAACCCAAGGCAAGTAAGGCTTGGGTTTCCAAATGTAACTAATCATTTTCTTTGTGCAGGGACAGCTCAAGACAAACAAGAATGTCTGGATAATTGACAGTGGCTGTTCCAGGCACATGACAGGCAATAGGTCTTTACTTCATAATTTTGAGAGAATTGATGGAGGACCAGTTGCTTTTGGAGGAGATGAAGGTGGTTACATTTATGGAAGGGGCAAGGTCACAAATGGTAAGCTCAGCATTGAGAAGGTAAACTTTGTTAAGGAGCTTGGGTACAATCTTTTGAGTGTATCCCAATTTTGTGATCAGAGTCATAACATGCTCTTCACTGAGCATGAGTGCATTGTTCTCAAGCCTGGAGTGGTCATTCCTCATGAGCATATCCTGCTCAGAGCCCCAGGAAAGGGAACATGTACAAGATGGATTTGCAAGAAACATCTCCCTCTGGAGAAGTTTCATGCTTTCTATCTAAAGCAAATAGTGATGAGTCTTTCCTATGGCATAAAAGAATGTGCCATGTAAACTTTAAGAATATGAATAAATTAATCAGACATGATCTGGTAACTGGAATGCAAAGAAAGAAAGAGTTTACAAGTGATGATCATTGTGTTGCATGCCTGAAAGGGAAGCAACACAAGGTATCTCACAAGCCTAAGGAAAAGAAACTCCATCACTACTCCCCTACACTTGTTACATATGGCTCTTTGGCCCCAGAGTATACAATCTCAGGCATGCAACACAATGATACTCTTCTCAAGCTAAAGCCTATAGAGTATACAATCTCAGAACTAGAATCATTGAGGAGTCAGCCAATGTGACTTTCAATGAGACACCCTCCCAGTGTGGCTGGTTCTGGTCCGGATTGGCTATTTGATCTTGATTTAGTTACCAACTGTTTTAATAAATCTTGTGAGCATGTTTCAGGATCTGCAGAAAATTTAAATACAGGTGATCCTGATCCAAGATTTGAGCTAGGAAGACCTTCAGCTCCAGTTGAAACTACTTCAGCAAATGAGGTTTCTATCAGCACAACAATGACAAATCCAGCTGATACATCTGGCATGCCTTCAAATTCCAGCTCAGAGGCTTCTCAACCAGATAAAGACATCTCAATTGCAGAAGACAACAATGGTGATGGTGATAGTGATCAAGAATTTCTTGATGCTAATAACCATACCATAGATGACAACATCAATGATGTCACACACTCATTGGATCAAGTTAATCTTGATAGGTGTGATAATGTGGAGGATCAATCTTCAAGACCAGATCTAAATTTCTCAAATTTGGATCTATCTCAGCAACTTGCTGTGATCCCTCAGCTAAGGATCCACAAGTCTCATCCTACCACAAACATCATTGGAGATGTTATCTCCGGGGTAAAGACAAGAGGGCAAACCCATGAAGCAAATGTTTGTCTTCACTCTTGTTTTCTATCCCAATCAGAGCCAAAGAAAGTTGAGGAGGCTCTAAAGGATGGAAGTTGGGTTGAAGCTATGCAACAAGAGCTGCTTCAATTCAAAAGGCAGAAAGTTTGGAACCTTTGTCCTCTTCCTCATGGGAAGACTACCATTGGAACCAAATGGGTTTTAGGAATAAAAAGGATGATAGAGGAATCATCATCAAGAACAAGGCAAGACTA
This sequence comes from Flaveria trinervia, assembly GCA_025506515.1. Lineage (NCBI taxonomy): Eukaryota > Viridiplantae > Streptophyta > Magnoliopsida > Asterales > Asteraceae > Flaveria > Flaveria trinervia. The sequence continues at coordinate 47,487,178 of CM046446.1, forward strand.
GTTGTTCAAGGATACACACAAGAAGAAGGGATTGACTACACTGATGTCTTTGCCTGTAGCTAGACTAGAAGCTGTTAGGATATTCCTGGCATTTGCTGCATCCAAGAACTTCAAGGTCTACCAACTTGATGTAAAGTGTGCTTTCTTATATGGAGTGATTGATGAGGAGGTTTATGTCAAACAACCACCTGGTTTTGTAGATCCTGATCATCCTGATTATGTCTGCAAGCTTGACAAAGCTCTCTATGGGCTGCATCAGGCACCCAGGAAGTGGTATGAGACACTGTCTGAGTATCTCTGTAAACATGGTTACAGGAGAGGTACTATAGATGGAACTCTCTTCATCAAAGGACAAGGAAACGACATTCTGCTAGTTCAAGTATATGTGGATGACATCATCTTTGGCTCAACCAATTCAAGGCTCTGCAAAGACTTTGAAAAGCTGATGAAAGATAGATTTGAAATGAGTTCAATGGGAGAACTTAATTTCTTTCTAGGAATTCAAGTGAAGCAGGTTGAAGATGGCATTTTCATAAGTCAGTCAAAGTATGTTCAAGATATACTCAAGAGGTTCAACATGACTGATTGTAAGACTGCTAAGACACCCATAGCCAGAAACCACTCCCTTGGTCCAGATCTTGAGGGGAGAGGTGTAGATGAGCACTTATATAGCCTATGATTGGGTCTCTTATGTATCTTACAGCTAGCAGGCCTGATATCATGTTTGCTACATGTATTTGTGCAAGATATCAAGCCAATCCTAAGATGTCTCACTTAATCACTGTGAAAAGGATTTTAAGATACCTCAAAGGTGCTTCAACACTTGGTTTATGGTATCCAAAGAATTCTAATTTCAATCTATATGCCTATACAGACAGTGATTATGGTGGCTGCAACATGACTGCAAAGTCTACATCTGGGGGATGTCAATTCCTTGGTGGAAGGGTTGTCTCATGGCAATGCAAGAAACAACCTGTGTGTCTGCATCAACTGTTGAGGCTGAATACATTGCTGCTGCAAGCTGCTGTGCTCAAGTGCTTTGGATTCAAAATCAGATGCTAGACTATGGATTTAACTTCAAAGAGACTCCTATCCACATAGACAACAACAGTGCTATCTCTATCACTGAGAACCCTGTGCAGCACTCAAGGACCAAACACATCAACATCAGGTATCATTTAATAAGAGATAACTATGAAAAGGGGTTAATTAAACTAGTCAAAGTTCACACAGATGAACAATATGTTGATCTGTTCACAAAAGCTTTTGATGAACAGAGATTAAGTATCTGATATCAGCTATTGGGATGATTAACTTTGAGTAGACTTTTTCTTAAAACTAATTCTAATTATTTCTTCTTAAAATATGTGTGTCCTAAGTTGTCTAGTTCATCACTTTCATAAGCTCATGTTTTCTTTGAATGAAAACTCTTTTTGAAGACTTTCCTTAGATTCTTGAAAATTTTCTGATACTTCGGAAGATAACGTTTTACCTTCGGAAGAAAAATATGTCTTCAAAATAAATGACTGTCTAAGAAATTTTACCTTCGGAAGAAGTCAAAATTTATCTTCCGAAGCTTAAAATTCTTAACTTAGACACTTATTCATTTTTAAGGACTTTTTCCTTCCGAAGCAAAAATTACTTTCGGAAGCTTTGTTCATTCTTATACAAAGCATCCAAAAGTTTATTTCTTTCCGAAGCATAAATCTTTAAGACGCTCAGGAAAATTCTTCCGAAGCCACTTTAGCTTCGGAAGCTTTTTCAATCACAACTTCCGAAGACAAATTACTTTCGGAAGCTTTTCGAATTCCAAGAAAACTACTTTTTGAGCAAAAAGGTAAACTACTTTTCAGAGGTGGGACCGACATACGGATTTCAAAGTTTATCCTCTTTCATTAAACTTTATCTGAAATCCTTCTCTCTCATATAAACCCAACGGTTTCCCCCTCTTCTATCATCTGCTTTTCTTCCATACCTAAAACCAAAGCTTTCTCTCTGAAATTTCCTTCCCATTCTTTTCTCTTCATCTCTGAGCTACCTCACAATGGCTGACCTTACACACAGAATGATCCTCACTTTGCCATGCAGCTACACAGACAACACAATCAGGTTGCTCTGTTATGCTCTGACAAAGATCCTCATTTCTCAGAGGTTTGCCGTTTCTTGTCTTTGTCTCACTACTTCACCTCCCTAACCATTGATCCTCCTCTATATGAGGATCATTTGCTTGAATTCTGGAAGACCTGCCAAGAGGTCATTATGGATAGGGAGAAGGCACTGTCTGCCACAGTGCAGGGGAGAACAATTTTCATCACTCCGGCCATCATCAACCGACATCTTCAGCTGGATGATGAAGCAGGTGAAGTGTTCTTCCCAAAAGAAGCGGTTAATCATTCCTTCGAGCATATGGGATATGAAGGAGATTTCTCTGTAAAGACCTTCAGGAAAGGGAAGGTCTCATCCCAGTGGAAATACCTGCTCCATGTGGTTATCCACAGCTTATCAAACAAGCATGGTGGATGGGACCAGATTCCTGAGGATCTCTCCTTTATAGTTCATGGGATGGTTCAGGGGGTCAAGTTCAGGTATTCACAATTTGTTTATACTAATTTACTTGCAAACTTAGACTCCTTAGAGTATTACATGTTTCCTAGATATGTTCAACACATTCTCAACTGTGAACTGGGCTCACAGTTGAGGGATACAGGCAATATTCTTAAACTGGGACAGATGAAGCCCGGCATCTTTAAAATTATGAAGAAGCCAACTGTAGGCTTCTCAGGGGTAGAAAACGCCCTAGTCCCAAAAATGTTAGAGCTCATTGCTCAAGGTGACAACATAGCAGTCCAAGCTAGTGTTGAACCCACACCTACCGCTCTCCTACCCTCTTCACAACCTCAAATATTCATCACCTACAAAAGAAAATCCAACGAACCCCTGCTCAGGCTATTGAGTCTGTGCAGGCCCCAAATACTCAACCTTACAGGAAGAAGTGGACTCCAGAGCTCCCACTTCTCCTGAGGAGCAAACCACTCCCATTACTTTACCTATCAGGGCTGAGGTTCCTCAAGCTCACCTGATGAGCTCATTAGCCCAACAACCGTAAGCTTTCACTCTGAGTCTCAACACTCAAGTGAACAACCTTCAGGGGACAGCTACCATCCCCAGCCTTTGGATCTAAACCAACCAATTCCCAACCTATCTTTTACACTGATGAAGACTTAGGATTCAGTGAGTACCATGAGTCTCTCTTCTCCTCCCCTACTCAAAGAGAGATGAGTACCTCTGACTCTCCTCAGTCTATCCCTCATCAGTCACCTATTACTGAGGTGGACACATCTGAACCTGTTCAGGATGTCCATATGGAAGAGGCTCTCACTTTTGAAAGTGATTACATCATTAAGACCTCAACCATGGCAACTCAGCCATTGGCATCTTAATTGAGGTTGCCAGTGAGCAGAGGAAAACCAGCAGCCAAGAAACTCAAGCTGGTGGTGAGAGAGAGGACTTTGGTCCAATCCTCTCATCCCCAGTGATTCTTCTGATGAAGATGAGGGGAATTTGAGACTAAAGGTACAAAAATTGTCACAAACATGCACCTATCTAGTCTCTAAGGTTAGTCACTTGGAATCTCAGGTGACTACCTTACAAAACAGGGTCAATGATCAGCAACTTCAGATTTCATATTTGAAGGAAAACTAGTTGAGAGACCTTTAAGGAGAGCTCAACCAGGAACACAAGAACCTGTGGAAGTGACTGACTTATCCTCCAGCTCACCTATGCAAGTGGGTGATGCTACCAAAAAGGGGGAGAAAGTTATCACAACCACAGAACCTGGGAGTTCTTCAAAGAGAATGGACATAGAGGACTCACCATCCTCACTTGCTGTTGTGCATTCTCAGCAACTTCCTCAACTCACATTAATGTGGACTCTATAGACTCTATCATCAGGAGTCTCTTTGAGGAAGGTATACCAAGGGCTGTCTCATCTCCACCACATGGAACTGGCAACTACATCATCAGATGGAGGTATGATGATGACAGAAGAGCCCTCATACTTCACAGAGTTCAAGGCCAACAAGAAGTCTTTCAGTTCCAAAGCCTGAGCTTCTATGAAGGACTGGATTTAGTCAACATGCCACTTGTCAATCCAAGCAAATCTAGACAAGCTGACAGGCTGCTCAAAGAATCCAAGACAGGATCCTTGCAGAGTTCTCTCTAAGAAGGAGACTTAGGCAATCAGGCAATGTCATCGGTCAACTGGATGTTGAGGTGGACCCTAAGATTAGTTTCATAGGGGAAACCTTGTCTCACCATCAACAACTGCTGCAAAGGTCCAAACTCCATCTGAGACACCTGCTGGTGAAGGTGTTTCTCAGCCTCTCTCTGGCCAGAGCATGGAAGCTACACCAAGCAATGAAGGCCAAGCCTCAATCCACCCTGAGTCACAAAGGTCTGTTGGTGACAAAGGGAAAAGGATAATGACTCCTGAGGAAATTAAGGAGGAAGAGAGAGAGAGGAAAAGGAGGCTAAGGGAGAAAGTTCTTCTGGGCATCTAAATTCATGCAAGCTGCAATCAGGGCTGCCCCCAGACCAAATACTAAAGATGATGAGTTAAGGGCAGTCAGGATTACTTATTTACAGACCAGGAACTATGATGTTGATGAAATCATCTCCCTCCCCTTAGAAGAGTTGAATGAACTGGCTGACATGGAAGTGTCAAGAGAGATAAAGGAGAAAGAGGATGCAAGGTTACTTCTCCAATTCAAAGAGGAGAGGAGACAGAAAAGACTTCACAAGCATACTCCCACTCTCTCTCCAGTTCAAGAAATCATGCACAGGAAGATGTGGCTCCACAAGAACCTCAGGTAGATAAAGAAGAAGATAGAATCAAAATGATAAACTACCTGAGTGCCACAGGCTTCTATCAGGAAAATGTACTTCTTCCCTGTCCTATGACTTCATTGAGTTTGAATACTTAAAGCAACTTGAACTTGATCAAGAGTCAAAGAAAAAAACAACCAAAAGGAAGCTAAGGGAAGAAGCTGCAAAGTCAAGAGTCATCATTCAAAAGAATGCAAAGAAGTCTGCTGACAGACAAAGAATGATGAGCTTCTTGAAGTCATATGGATTCTCCGGAAGGAGACTTGGTCCCATGTCTCTATCTACAATGGATGAGCATATAAGGGTGATCAAGCAGAAGATTAAAAGTGTGTGAATTGATTGACTTGCACTCTCTTTCAAGTCAAGTCCCACCTGAAGTGGAGGTCAAGTTTGAACAACCAGAGACACCTGAACCAGAACCTCCAGCTGAGCCTCAGCAAACTTCATCTTCTGATCCAAGACAGGGTCAAACTCCCTCTCCTTCTGAACCTGTGAGGGAGGAACACCCAACTGAGAAAGACACTGATGATCAACATGGTGCTGCAGACCAGTCTTCTCAGTTAAAGACATTAAAGAGGAAGAAGAAAATGGCTTCTAAACCAAAGTCTAAAAAGAAGAAGCCAAAGTCATCTACCTCTACACCCCAGGCTGAATCAGATCAACCTGAGGAAGTGCATGATGAGGCAACCCAATCAACTCCTATGCAAGTGGCTCCTCTAGTAACTAAGACACCTATCTTGTCCTGGACTTATTCTACCAATCCAGAAAGATGGCATGTTGTCAGAGATCAAGGTGTTGAGAATGTCTACTCCTGGCAAGACATAATCAACTTACCTCTGCATGATCTCTTTGAAATGAGAAGATACTATGAGAGTCTTGATGATCCTGACCACCAAATGAAGAAAGGAATGGTCTTGATTGTACTGAAGACTACCAACATCTGATATCTTCTAAGTGTTTTGGTAGCATCAGCCTAGGGGGAGTTTGTAAGGATTCCTGAAGTCTGATGCAACCCAAAACTGCCTAAGTGTCTCAGCAACATGCACTAAGTACTGAAGTGAAGAATGCTTTGGAAGTTTTACACAATACATTAGAAAAAACATTCTAAGTGTAAAATCTTTCGAAGTCAAGACCAATATCTTCCGAAGCCAACATGAAGTCTTCCGAAGCTTCAAGAGACAAAGTCTTCCGAAGCTTCACCCTATGAAGACAGATTTCTTCCAAAGACTTTTAGTACACATGCTTTATCTGATGTACTGTTCCATAAAGCACCTTTTCCGCTGCGTCTCTGATAAGTCACCAACTTACAAGAGTTGGTGAAAAGGTCCATGCTTTTGGTAACTGTACATTGAGGTCTTGAGTCTGAAACTTTCCACTTTATGTACTTTATCCTTTTTGTAATGTATAAGGATGTGAGCTATGGCATGTCATAGTCACAAGGTCAAAAGGCAGATATGCCTTTTGATTCTACAATTGATTTTGTTAGTGTCTAGTCAATTGTATCCAGCTGGCTTTCATAGTATAGCCGGCTGTAGGTTGTAGTATAAGTATTTCAAGTTTCTTGTATCTTCGATATGCTTTGTAACACTTGTAAAAGAACTTGAGAAAGCAATATACTGCTCCCTTGAAAACTATACTCTCTTGTTCTGTCTCTTGCTTTACTTGTGTTCTTTGTATCACCTTTGGTTACCTAGTTCACTGTTTGATTAAAGTTTAGTTAATCTTCTCATTGTGTTGTTGTGTTGTAATTGTGTTCAACCCAGCCCTTAAACGATCCTGCAGTAAAGTAAACGATGTCACACTCATAGTCACTAATCAACTCCACCCAACGACGGTCTCATGTTGAGATCTTTTTGATTGAAAACGTGTTGAAGGCTTTTGTGATCGGTGTAGACTATACATTGCGTACCATACAGGTAGTGCCTCCAAATCTTCAAAGCAAATACAACAGCACCAAGCTCGAGTCATGAGTTGTGTAATTCACCTCGTGAACTTCAATTGCCTCGATGCATAAGCTATGACCTTCCCTCGTTGCTTAAGAACACAACCAAGGCCTTGCTTAGATGCATCACAATACACGGTGAAATCGTCGTTTCCATCGGGTAGGGTCAATTAGGAGCATTGCAACTTATGCTTTAACGCTTCAAAAGCTTCTTCTTGCTCGGAACCCCACTCGAAGGGTTTATTCTTTGTGTCAAAGTGGTGAGCGGTTTCGCGATCCTCGAGAAATTGGCAATGAATCGTCGATAATAACCAGCAAGACCAAGAAAAGAACGAACTTCGGTAGGAGTTGTAGGAACACACCAATTCTTCACAGCTTCCACCTTTGCAGGATCAACGTGAATTCCTTGGCTATTCACCACGTGTCTAGAAATTGAACTTCCTCGAGCCAGAAATCACACTTCGAGAACTTGCGTACAATTGCTCTTTCTTAACAACTCAAGAACCAATCTCAAATGCAGCTCATGATCGGTGTTGGACTTGGAATAGATAAGTATGTCATCAATAAAGACGATCACAAACTTGTCTAGATAAGGCTTGCATACTCGGTTCATGAGATCCATGAAGAAACAGGAGCATTGGTTAAACCAAAAGGCATCACCATAAACTCATAGTGTCCATAACGAGTACGAAAAGCGGTCTTTGGGATGTCATCCTCATGAACTCGTATTGATGATATCCAGAACGTAGATCAATTTTCGAGAATATGGCAGCTCCTTGAAGTTGATCAAACAAGTCATCGATGCGAGGAAGAGGATAACGATTCTTGATGGTAAGTTTGTTAAGCTCGCGATAATCGATGCACATACGAAACGATCCATCTTTCTTCTTCACGAAAAGAACAGGTGCACCCCAAGGCGAAGAACTAGGACGGATGAAGCCTTTCTCGGACAACTCTTGCAGTTGACAAGAGAGTTCTTGCATTTCGATGGTGCAAGCCAATATGGTGACTTGGCCACGGGGTTTGCTCCCGGTATCAAGTCAATTTTAAACTCGACTTCACGCACGGGAGGTAAAACACTAAGGTCATCGGGGAATACTTCAGGAAAGTCTCGTACGATAGGGACATCCTTAAGTTCTTTCCCTTTGACTTTCGTGTTGACCACATAAGCCAAGAAGGCCATATACTTCTTGTTTAAGCACTTTCGGGCTTGAGTGCAAGACATGAGTTTAAGCCCTTTAGAAGATTTTTCACCAACACCTTCAACGTATCTCCAGAGGGTAACGGTATACGAATGCACTTCTCGAAACAAATGATCTCAGCATGGTGTTTGGCTAACCAATCCATACCAATGATGACGTCAAAGCTCCCAAGTTTCATAGGGATAAGATCGATAAGAAAATCATGCGTGTCAAGACTTAAGATGCAATCACGAACGATAACGTCAACGGTAATTGGTTCTCCATCGGCAACTTCAACAGTAAGAGGTCTTTCTAGTTTCGTATGTGGCTTAGCAAGTATGGGTTCAAACTCTAATGAAACAAAACTTTTATCGGCTCCAGAATCAAATAGGACATAGGCATAAGTTTTGTTAATAAGGAACATACCTGTTCATTTTTAAGGTATTTAACAATACAGGTGAAATATGAAATGAATTTGATCACAAATTAAGGGTGAGTTAACGTACCATTACCACATCGTTGTTTGCTTGTGCTTGGTTAGCGTTGATGTTGAAAGCACGTCCTCGGCTTGTGGAACATTACCCACAAGACGAGGGCATTGTGGGCGAAAGTGGCCAGGTTCCCCACAGTTGTAGCAAACACGGTTTGTGACACAGCGGCATGTTAGGTGCACGGTGGCAAGTTGCCACCAAATGACCATATTTACCGCATAAGGTGCAAATGCGGCATGGTTGATTCCCCGGATGATGATACCTACACGTGCTGCACATCGGTTGAGGACCAGCATAAGCCCTAGCCCCAGGCACTTGTGCCACAGATGTAGCTGCAGGTACAAGTTGTCTTTGGGGTTGGGTTTTGGGTGCAGCCACGCATAGTACGCGCTGGTGTGAACTTGCGCTTTTGTTGTTGTTGTGGCTGTTAGACGGTTCAGCTTTGGTCTCCTTAACCGCCTCGGTAGCCGTCTTCTCCACCTTCTTTGCACCCTTACAGACATGGTGCCCGCTCTATATGGTCTCGGGAGTTGAGCGGTGATTGTAATGGCTTCTTCCAAGGTTGTGGTCGGCTACCCACCACAGCATCTGAATTTGGGTGGTACACCCTTAATGAACTTCTCGATGTTGGGGGGAACAGTGTGACCATATGGGGCAGCAGTACATATACTCAACTCATGATGCCTAGTTGAGTAGGCCAAATGATCAATCATTTGTTTCAAATTCCAGAACTCTTCTTCCAACTTTTGCAATTCACTTTTGGCGAACTTCGCGATGGCGATGGTCTTGAACTTTCCCATGAAGTGCTAGAATGGATCGGGTCCACGATTCCTCTTCTCGCTATTCCACCAGGTAAGAGCCCTTTGTGGAACATACTAGTGGATAACGAACCTTGAGTGCATCGGGCACTCACAATTGATAAAAGGTTAATGCCATGCTTCGAAACCACTAAGAAGGCCAGTGGCTCCTTCCTGCCACTTAAAAATAGTGGCTTGCAAGAGCTGAGGTTTGAAGGTGCAAGTTTGATTATCCGTGTTGATGTTCCCGTTGTTGATTGTTGCTATTCTCTCAGACCATTTCCATTGTGCTGAGTGGTCATTAAGGTGCTATTAAGTTCAGCAACCAATGGTCGGAATGACAGCAGCAATTTGGTCGAGCCATCATGGCGGCTAACTTACGATCGGAACTTCCACGCTTTCCATGATGACGAGACATGCTGGAATATCAAATGAGTTAGATAGAGAATTGGAATAACAAGGATTAATGTTCTAACAAGGATAAGGCAAAAAGTTAGGCACATGAATGTTCCTGTGGACAAAAGAACCAATGAGCAAGACCAAGATCAGAAAACCTCTAAGTCCCACACGGTATCACAACAACTGCTGAAAGCCTCATCAGTAGTTTGACAAGTGCTGAAGACTTCAACAGCTGAAGATCAAGTGCTGAAGACCTTAAAGCTGAAGAACCAAAGTGCTGAAGTACAACAGCTGAAGAACACAAGTGCTGAAGCTGAAAGACCAAAGTACTGAAGTACAACAGCTGAAGAGTTCACAAGTGCTGAAGATCAACAACTGATGTACAAAGTCTGAAGACAAAGACTGAAGACATCAGCTGATGATATCTACTGAAGTCATCAGCTGATGAAACGCCTGAAGGTCAAAGTCTGAAGATCAAGTACTGAAGCCTCAGTAGTTTGTCACAACTGCTGAAGAGTACTTTCAGTAGTTGTGATATCAGTAGTTTTATTTTTTGTTTCAGTAGTTTTGTAAAACGACTGAAGAGCTTGTTCTTCAGTCGTTGTAGTTCAGTAGTTTTATATTTTGTACTTAACTTGCTGATATGTTCTCAGTAGTTGTGAACATTTCAGTAGTTTGTTAAGAATTAGTTATTTCTGTATTGGATCTGCCAGTTGTCACTTTCCGTGATAACAGCAGTGACTGTTGCACTCTATATAAGGAGTGACAACCTTGTAATCATGAGTGATATGAGCAATTGAATGGAATGATTGATTGATTCGATTAGAAATATTCTACATCTATAAACATTCCTAGAAATCAGAAATTCATATTCTCCCTATAACCGTATGCGATCTTAACGCTTACAAGTATCGATTGCTTGCTACAATTTGTCTAATTCGTGTTTGTATTCCGCTGCTTTATATTCTGATACATCAAACTTGTGATCACTGATCCTGTCAAATGGTATCAGAGCGGTTAATCATTGATCGATCTAATAATTGATCATTGAAACTGCTATTCAAGATCCAAGTTTGATTGAATTAGCTTTTGTTTTTGCAAGAAACGGTTATAGAGATTGAATTTTCTGTATTTCTGCTCATTCATCCTGAGATCTTTTCTTGGTTCTCATTGAGTTTGTTGTGGTTTGTCTAAAACTTCTTTTTAAACTTGAACTCAACTATTTTTGAACTGAAAATGACCACTCCCTCCAATGATCCTCACAATACTGGTTCCTCAACCAAGCCTCCTATGCTGGTTAGGAATGAGTATAACATATGGCAAAGACGTATGCTCCATCACCTGTCTGTTAACAGCGCAGGGTGTTGGACATCTGTGGTACATGGTCCACAAGCCTATGGTGAATAACCCGGAAACCAATCAAATGGTTCCGAAGAGGAGGGAGCAATACTCAGATGAGGATAAAAAGTTGCTTGAGATTGATGCAAAAGCCCATGGAATTCTGGCCATGGCTTTGCCCAATGAAATCTATTTGGGCTAATGCATCATGAAACTGCCCATGACCTCTGGATTGCTTTGAAAGAACAATTTGGAGGAACAGATGAGGTCTTGGCAAATAATAGAGAAATTCTTGCCCAACAATATGAGACATTCTCTCATAGAAAGGGTGAGACACTGACTCAACAATATGAGCGGTTTTCTTGTTTGATCTCTGAACTAAAAATGGTCAAACTTGAATACACCAATATTCAGATGATAACAGATTTCTCAGATCACTGCCTGAGAGATGGGACACATATACTATTGTCCTACGCTCCAGTGCAAGTTTGGACAAACTATCTCTCACCCAACTCCATGGGAAATTGCTCACTTTTGAGAGAGAGATAGAACAGAAGAGAAAGCTGTCTTCATCTGGAAAGCTCACTGAAGACTTTATTCAAGGCAACACTGCCTTGGTGGGTCATGAGTCAGAATATGCTGCATCTGAATGCCAGTATGATGAGCATATTTTTCTCTTCGAGCACTTCTAATTCTGCATTTGTAAGTGTTGATGGTCAGTTTACTGGAGGTAATAATGACAATTATGTTTCATTATGGATGATCTCAAGGGGATTGCTGATGATGACTTAGAAGAGATGGATATTTTGAGCCAAATGGCCTTGATAAATATCAGATCTCAGAAGTTCTACAAAAGAACTGGAAGAAAATTCCCAGGACTCTCTGGCAAAACCAAAGTTGGTTTTGACAAGAGCAAGTTGAGGTGTCACAAATGCCAACGGCTTGGACACTTTGCAAGAGAGTGTAGATCAACTGGATCAAACTCTACTGCACCCTTTGTGACTTTTCCTGGCAACAGTCACAAAACAGGGCAACATCCTGTCACATCTAGTCATCATCCTCAACAACAATCTCCGGCATATTTGTTCCTCAGGGTCAAATGCCTTATCAGTACCCTTGTTATTACATGCCACAGTCAAGTCAAGTTCAAGTTCCTATGACACCACAACCTCATGCATTACCAGAACCTCAGCCTTCCCTATCATCAACAACCTTCATCTCAACAACACAGCTTCTTCACCCCAGGAGTTGTTGACTGGAGCAGTTTACCAGATGACTTGTCTGGTCATGATCAACTGTTCTCAGGTGCTGGTCAACATGGTGGTGACAGTCCCTTGGGAATCTAGCTCTTATGGCTTTGGAGTCTGCTGATACTTCATCTTCCAATGCCTCTACACCACAGGTATCCTCTGAGGCAAAAGCCAAATTATGTTCTGAACAATGCATAGCAGCATTTGCTTCCATTAGAGAAGCAAATGTAGCTTTAATTAATAAGAACATTGAGCTAGAACAAGTAATTTCCAAAAACAAAGCTGAGTTTGAGTTTGTGCTCAAAGATAAAAATGATGAGGTTTATAAACTGAATTGCAAAATAATTGATGATAAGGCTAGAGAAGATGTACTTTTAGAGAAGTACAAAGATCTCAAAGAAACCCTTGCAGTTACCCAGGTCGAGTGTGATAGATGGGTACAATCATGCAAAGGTTTTGAAATGCTTCTTAGTAAGCAATCTGCTTCAAATGTGAAGTTTGGAATTGGTTACAATCACACTGCTCCACCTACAGATTTTACCCCAAGAGCAGAGGTAGAATCTGATGGTGAGAGTGATAACCAATCCATCAAGTCATGTGATCTACCTTCTGATACAGCACAATCAGAAGTAGCAGTCAGTATCAAGTCCCTGAACCTATCAGCTGATGTTGATGGTCCAAATGCTGACATTCACATGATCAATAAGTTGATCAACTCAGGAGTCAATCCTGAAGGTCCTGAAAGGACTGGAGAGCAGGATTCAACTCCTGAAGTTCAAACTTCAACTGTGTCAGTACTGAAGAGAAGAAAACTGGCAGTAGAAAGAGTTTGAAGACTACTAAAGATGCTGTCAAGAAAGCAACCAATGCTTCCAAAGCATTGAAGAACAAGTCTTCACCATCTTTAGTTGATGATCAACCTAAGATGAAGAAGAAACCATGTGAAGTATGTGGTTTGTTCAATCATCTTACAGATGATTGTTGGTACAAAAGAGGTTCCAAACTCAAACAAAAGGAAGAAATTAATGAGAAAATGGTAAAAATGAAAACTGAGTTTGAGACCACATTTGTATCAGCAACATCAAATCCTGTAACCCTTAAGTCCTTAAAGCAATCCAAAAGGAAGGAGTTAAACAGGTGACAGCTGAGGGTGCTCAAAAGAAGAAGGTGCAACATAGGACCTTATCTAACTCCACTAGCAATGTGTCTGATGAGCTGAAAGCTTTATCACAAAATCAGACACAGCTGGTGATGATGGTACAACATCTGTTGGGTAGAGTTAACCAACTAGATTCTCCTATGTTGAAACCACAGAAAAGGAGGTCTAAGCCAAGGACTCCTCTTCTGCACCATCTTCTTCCTCTCAGGCTGTTGTTACAAATAAACATGCTAGTTTACCATCTATTGATGAGACCAGGCCAAAACCAAAAAGGTTTGGGTCTCTAAAACTAACTGATTGTTTATTATTGCAGGGTTCTTCAACATGCCAAATAGCATCTGGTATGTAGACAGTGGGGGATCCATGCACATGACTGGGAACATCTCTCTTCTTCATGACTACTCTCAAGGAAAGAAGGGATTTGTTCTTTTGGCAATGATGCTAGGGGTTACATCATCGGTAAGGGCTTTGTCTCCAATGGAGAAATCAAATTTGATGATGTTAATCATGTGGAAAATCTCAAGTACAACCTCTTGAGTGTCAGTCAAATGTGTGATAAAGGCCATGTTGCCCTTTCACAAGTCAAAACTGTAGGATTCTGTCATCCAAAGTTTTGCCTTGATTGACAAGGTGTTGGATGATCACACTCTCCTGAAAGCCAACAGGACAGGAAGAGTGTATGCCTTAGATCTCTCTAAGAAGATAGATCTCAAAGGCAATCCTTGCCTATTTTCCAAAGCCTCTTTTCAAGAATCTAAACTATGGCACAGGAGGCTTGGTCATGTTAATCTCAAAAACATGAATCAGCTTAGCCACAATAGTTTAGTCAGAGGCTTACCAATAAAGGAGTTCCACTGTGATGAAACTTGCACTGCTTGTTTAAAAGGAAAACAGCACAAGGTCTCATTTCCTCCTATTGAAGTGTCCAAGTCCACTGCCTGCTTGCAATTACTGCATATGGATCTATTTGGTCCTGTGAGAGTAATGAGCATGGCAAAGAAGAAATACTGTCTGGTAATTGTGGATGATTACTCCAGATTTGTATGGACTTCTTTCTACATTCAAAGGATGAGGCTGCTCAGAAGATTATCCACTTTGTGCTGTACATTGAGAAGCAGTATTCCCTTCCAGTCAAGTGTATTAGGAGTGATAATGGAACTGAGTTCAGAAATCATACACTTGATGACTTCTATCTCTCAAAGGGAATCAAAAGGCAGTTCAGCATTCCAAGGACTCCGGAACAAAATGGAGTAGTGGAGAGAAAGAACAGGACCCTCATTGAAGCTGCAAGGTCCATGCTGGCTGACTCAGGTTTGCCATTGACCTTTTGGGCCGAAGCTGTCAACACAGCTTGTTATGTGCAAAATAGAGTTTTAGTAAATCAGAGGTTGATGAAGACTCCATATGAAGTTCTCCATCATTTGGCTCCACTGATTTCATTTTTCAAAGCATTTGGGTGTCCCTGTTTTATTCTCAACACAAAGGATCAACTCCACAAATTTGATCCTAAGGTGGATGCAGGATACTTTGTTGGTTATTCATCTACTTGCAAGGCATACAGAGTCTTCAACTGCAGAACAAAGATGGTTGAAGAAACTCTACATGTTAAGTTTAATGAATCTCCAAAGGACAAGATTCCACAAAGTCCTGTGGAGTTATTTGATTTGGACATACTGCAATATGTTCCCTATCAAACTCCTGCTGTTGCTCCTGTCAACAGTTCACCACCTGGTGGTACTGCTGATGATGATGATGATTGCAGTACTCACCTCTTCAGGTTTAGTGATCAGCTGCCTGATTCAACTAGACCTGATGTCCTGTAGCGCCAGTAGCACCATCCACAACAAATGCTGATGAGATTTCTTCGAATTCAACTTCCTTTGAATTACCATCCACTGATTGGTTTCAAGGAAATGATTCACCATCACCATCTGTTGCTGCTGAACCGGCTACAAACACTTGCACAGATCTCATTGTGTATCAAGATCTGAAGAATCACCCCATGTCTCAAATCATTGGTGATATCACTGCTGGTGTATCAACAAGAAGTCAATTGTCAAATTTCTGCTTCTATGCTCTCTTCATCAGTCAGCAAGAGCCAAAGAATTATCACATTGCTTTAAAGGACAATGGATGGGTTGATGCCATGCAGCTTGAGCTTCTTCAGTTCAAGAAACAGCAAGTGTGGGAACTGGTTCCTCTACCTCCAGGTAAGTGTGCAATAGGCACTAAATGGGTGTTTAGGAACAAAACTGATGAAAATGGGCTTATTGTTAAGAACAAGGCCAGACTGGTGTTCAGGGGGTTGCACAAGAAGAAGGTATTGATTATGATGAAACCTTTGCCCCTGTAGCCAGACTGGAAGCAATTCGATTGTTTTTGTTTTAGCTTATGCTGTTTCAAAACTTAAAGTCTTTCAAATGGATGTCAAAAGTGCATTTTTGTATGGAAAAGTTAAAGAAGAGGTTTATGTATGTCAACCTCCAGGCTTTGAGGACAATAAACATCCTAATTGGGTGTATAAGCTTGATAAAGCTCTTTATGGGTTAAAACAAGCTCCCAGAGCCTGGTATGAGACATTATCAAACTTTCTTCTGGAAAACAATTTCACTAGAGGCTCCATAGACAAGACTTTATTTATTAAGAAAGCTGGGCAGCATAATCTACTTGTTCAAATTATGTAGATGATATCATTTTTGCATCCTCTGATCCAAAGTTGTGTGATGCCTTTACAAAGTTGATGCAACAGAAGTTTGAAATGAGTGCCATGGGAGAATTACAGTTCTTTCTGGGGTTGCAAATCAAACAAAAGGCTGATGGAATTTTATTCATCAATCCAAATATACAAAAGATCTTTTGCAAAAGTTTGATTTACAAAACTGTAAGCCCTGTTCTACTCCCATGAGCAGCACCACACAACTGGACTCAGATCAGAAAGGTAAAGTGGTTGATGAAACACTTTACAGATGTATGATTGGGTCCTTGATGTATTTAACAGCTTCTAGACCAGATATTATGTTTGCTACATGTGTTTGTGCTAGATTTCAGGCTGCACCTAAAGAGTCTCATCTGATTGCAGTCAAGAGGATCTTTAGATATCTGCAAGGCACTCCATCTCTAGGTTTATGGTATTCTACCAGACATTCTGGTAAATTAGTTGCTTTTTCTGACAGTGACTATGCAGGGTGTAAGTTGACCAGGAAATCAACTTCTGGTGGATGTCAATTCCTAGGCAACTGCTTGATTTCTTGGCAGAGCAAGAAACAGACCTCAGTTGCTACATCCACTGCGGAAGCAGAGTACATTGCTGCTGCAAGCTGTACATCTCAGGTACTCTGGCTTCAAAACCAACTTTTGGATTATGGCATTACAGAGACTAAGACTCCATTGTTAATGGATAGTGCTTCAGCTCTTTGCATTGTCAAAAATCCAGTCCAGCACTCTAGGACCAAACATATAGAGATCAGACATCATTTTATAAGAGATTGTTTTGAAAAAGGTCTGATTGATCCTAAGTTTGTGCCAGTGCTGATGAGCTTGCAGACATTTTACTAAGCCTTTGGATAGTTCAACTTTCCAAAACCTGGTGTTAAGGCTTGGTATGCTGCAGCTAGAATAGGTGACAACTACTGATGATCTCAGTAATCATATTGATGATCATGAGTGCCTGTCACATATAAGTACTGATGAGCTCTTTAACCTCAGTACTTTTATAACTACTGAAGGCTAAAAGTTCTCACAAGTACTGAAGTACTTCATCTGCTCTAAACTACTGAAGTAGTTACAACTACTGATGCAGTCATAACTACTGCAATCAGTAAAAACAGATAAGTACTGATGTCCTATGAAACAACTGAAATCAGCCATAAAGACTGATGAATGTGTTGAGGACAGTTTGAAACAGCTGAAAAGCTAAGAATTGACGAAAACAGCTGAAGAGAACTTTCTCTTCAGTCGTTTGTACCACTGCTGTTTCATTTTAAACAACTGAAGCAAAACCACGTCTTCAGCAGTTTTATAACTACTGATGACCAATACCAAGTCTTCAGTTGTTTACAACAGCTGATGACAAACCACTGTCTTCAGTAGTTTCATAACTACTGATGACAAACACCATGTCCTCAGTTGTTTCAATCCTGAAGTCAAAACCACGGTCTTCAGTAGTTTTCTAAACTACTGATGCCTAACACCGCGACTTCAGCTGTTTCAACGTCTGAAAGGATAATACCATGTCAACGGTCGTTTAAACTACTGATGACTAACACCACATCCTTCAGTCGTTTCCTCACCCGTACCCTATAAATACCCTAACCTGAGCTCTCCATGCTTATCTTCTCAACTAACGTTCCTCTCCAAAATTCCATGGCGTCTATGCAAATTAAACCGCGACACAACTGTGTTGCCTACCTCACAAAATCGCCGATCTGGACTAAGTTCGATACTGCTATCGATCTTATGGTTCAGTCCCATACAACAAGGCATTCCTTCTGAACCCCGTTTTACATGCCGAATCCTTGAACCAATTTGGATGAACGTTACTGTTACAACTGAGGAGAGCCACACACAATCCCTCCGGTCAGTCGTCAACAACAAAGAAGTAGTGATTACTCCTGCAACAATCCGTAAAATTCTTCAACTGAGTGATGCTACCTCTCCTGCTGGATATCCGAAGGGCACCATAGATCTCTCATTTGCTCAGCATGGATATCAAGGTGATCTCAGTGCCACCACCATCATGAAGAAACACTTTAATGACGCTGAGCGCCTGATCTTTCACATGGTCAATGTATGTTTGGCCCCTAAGACATCGTCTTGGGATCAAATGTCCACCAAATGGCAGCAGGTAATGTATTCTATCCTTGAGCAACAACCACTGAATTTTCAGAATTAATATTTTCAGAGCTCAAAGATATGGCTCAAAAACTAACTGCCAACCGTTGGATACTCTATCCACGGTTCATAATGGCCATTATATAGACCAGCTTAATGCTGAGGGACTTGTTGGCTTGGGAGTCCCTGCTACGGCTGTTTTGCCAGAAGTATACTCCCGGCACAACTCCGACCGGACACTCAAATGGCTGCCAAGCTGCGAAAACCCACGCAGCTGGAACCCACAGCCACCACCTCCAAATCCAATGTCCCCACCAAACCCACCAAAAAGAAACCCAAAATGGCTACTCAGGGAATTGAGTCCCCTGAGGATGCTCCTGCACAACAAACGCAGGATATATCCACTAGTCCAAACCCCCTAGTGGATACAATGACTCCTCCAGCCACAGCCGCTCAGGCTTCCTCTCAACAGGAGCCTGCAGCAACCCAAGGGGCACCTACTTATCTGGGATCTTCCTCACTTGAGGAGATTGCCATTGAAGAGCACCATCCACCCCAGGTGCACACTGCTTCTACCCCTTACCCCAAACAACCGCCCCTCACAGCCCAACTTTAATAGTTGCACAAGTGCTGACTCAATTGCACTCCTCACCCCCTCCCCAGAAACCACTTCCAACTGGGAATACCTCTACAATTGAGGGGGAGGAACACAGTGCACTGAGAACCCACAGCACAGGGGTTTCCCAATTCTATCTCCTGGTGTAGAGAAGGAGCTTAGAATATCTAGTGAGGCTGCCACCTCCTCTGACTCAGCACATGACCAGAGTGAGGCTGGTAACATTGCTAAGACCTCCCTAGAGGCAACAGCTGATGATGGACATTGTCCTGAGGCTGGAAGTCCCCAGTACCAAGCACAAGGGGCACATGCACCAACTGGTCTACACCAGCGCATGTAAATCCTGCTCTAAGCAGGAGGTCAGGTGATTCAGTATCAACTGATGATGACCTGAGCTTCTTTCGATGTAGTTGCTCAAAACACCATTCTAGAGGATGAGGTTAGCAGACTCAAAGAGCTGCTGGCCAAGATGTCTCAGGATGCAAGTCCATCTGCCACCATCATACACCCACAGATGGCACCTTCCCTTGAAGGTTTCCCAAACACAGAGCCACCCCAAAATCAACCACCCGCCTCTGCTTCAGGCCCTACTTCTCAGGAACAGAACCCTCCTGAGCAAATAGGTGCTATCCTCCGAAACTCCCTCCCTCTCATCACCCCCATAATCACTGATATAGTGATCAAAGCCCTTGATGAGAGGCTTTCCTCAACATTACAGCCCTGGTTGATGCTGCTGTCCACAAGACTCTTTTGCGGTACCAACCCCTTCCTCCAATGCAACCAAAAAGGGGAGAGTACTGCAGTGAAAGATAGAAAGAGGAAGAGATCTGAGGAAGAGGAGACAACAAGAAAAGCAACCTCTGCTCACGTACAAGCGAAAGAGAAGTGCTGATGATCATACTGCTGAAGAAAAATCCTTGGAGGAGCTGGTCAAAGAAGCTGACACCACACACAGCCGCTCCATGGATAAAATAATTGAACAACTATTCAGGCAGGGGTTTGACACAGCCACACTGGATAGTGAGATCAGAAGGTTAGAGGTACAAGAGATACAAACCCGATGGGCAGGGTACGATGCTCTTGAGAAAGAGAGGTTGGAAATAATGATCCGCTTTATTGCAAAATACTTGGGAAGATCATTAATGGAGATCCGCGCATGGTCCAGGGACAGCATTCTGGCTATAGCCACCAGAATCTGTCTGTCTGAGCAATTCAACAAGGGATCATTGTGGAAGCCCTTGATGAGGCTGGGGCTGGCAAAAGGTTAGAGATGGCTAAACTTACAAAAGCAAAATTAACTACAAGGATGCTAGATCAACCTTCCCTTCCACCCACTCAAACAGATCCTATCCCTCAAATCTCCCAACCAACCTCTAAGCCAAAATCCAAACATCCTCTCTCTTCAAAACCAATCCCTTCACCAACCCAACCATCATCCAGTGATGTACCCCGAAGAAGGAGAAGGGTGCTGAGGATGGAAGAAGAAGCAGAAGAGAGGATGAAGATGATAGTCTGCCACTCTCTGCTGTTCTGAAGCTACCAAAACCCCAGAGTCAATCCATGATCACACCTGACTCTCAAAGGGAAATGGTCAGAGTCAAGATAGAAGAAGAAGAACAGCAGAAACAGCACGATGAGCAACTGTTGAAGATGGTTGACAAGGAATTTCCTCAGTCATCATCTATTCAAGCCATGAAAGGGCATGCTCAAAGGCTGTACACTCTCAGACACACCTTTCAGTATCAGAAGGAGAGAGTGAGAGTATGGCCAGACCCCAGGGTGAGTTCTAGAATCCATAAAAGAACTATCCCACACAGATACAACGGCCAAGTACGAAAAACAATAGAATCTACCATCATGTTGGCCGTTGTAGTCTCACCTGGGAAATCATTGATGAATTCAAGAAAGCTCACCAAGCAAAGAAGACACCTCAAGCCTTACTAGAAACAAGATGATTAAGAAGGGGTTGTTATACAAAAAGCTTGAAGACATCCAAAAGAATGAGCTCCAGTTACTCCTTGAAGGCAACCATCCTGATGAATTTGTATACAGGGAGGTAACTACGGTGGAGTTGAAAAATGGCAGGACCATGAAGTACTTATCAGAGTACTATGGTCCAGAGTTCTTCTTCGAAGGAGGAGCTGAAGAACTCTCTCAAGAGGAACAAATTGTTCTCCTTGAGGCCTATGTTCGTGAGTCATACAGACTCATTATGGGGAAGTAAATCTCATGAATGGGATAACAACTCTGTGTCCAGTTCCCCAAAAACAGAGTTCCCATTCATACTCTGCCAAACAAATATCTGAGATTTCTTCCCAGGCCGGAGCGTACATGGGTCATCTTCTCTACTGATCAAGAAGGAAAAAGACCAACATTTTTGCCATCAATAAGTGGGAGTATAATAAGTTAGAGGGTTTGGCTGCATTGGTTCAGGGGGAGTTTGTTGGACCAAAAGAACCAATGAGCCAAGATCAGAAAACCTCTAAGTCCCACACGGTATCACAACAACTGCTGAAAGCCTCATCAGTAGTTTGACAAGTGCTGAAGACTTCAACAGCTGAAGATCAAGTGCTGAAGACCTAACTGCTGAAGAACCAAAGTGCTGAAGTACAACACTGAAGAAGAACACAAGTGCTGAAGCTGAAAGACCAAAGTACTGAAGAACAACAGCTGAAGAGTTCACAAGTGCTGAAGATCAACAACTGATGTACAAGTCTGAAGACAAAGACTGAAGACATCAGCTGATGATATCTACTGAAGTCATCAGCTGATGAAACGCCTGAAGGTCAAAGTCTGAAGATCAAGTACTGAAGCCTCAGTAGTTTGTCACAACTGCTGAAGAGTACTTCTTCAGTAGTTGTGATATCAGTAGTTTTATTTTCTTTGTTTCAGTAGTTTTGTAAAACGACTGAAGAGCTTGTTCTTCAGTCGTTGTAGTTTCAGTAGTTTTATATTTTGTACTTAACTTGCTGATATGTTCTCAGTAGTTGTGAACATTTCAGTAGTTTGTTAAGAATTAGTTATTTCTGTATTGGATCTGCCAGTTGTCACTTTCCGTGATAACAGCAGTGACTGTTGCACTCTATATAAGGAGTGACAACCTATTGTAATCGTGGGTGACATGAGCAATTGAATGGAATGATTGATTGATTCGATTAGAAATATTCTACATCTATAAACATTCCTAGAAATCAGAAATTCATATTCTCTCCCTATAACCGTATGCGATCTCAACGCTTACAAGTATCGATTGCTTGCTACAATTTGTCTAATTCGTGTTTGTATTCCGCTGCTTTATATTCTGATACATCAAACTTGTGATCACTGATCCTGTCAGTTCCATTGGTAAGCATTACATTTGGAACGTTGACACGTCAAGGTAAGTGACCCACTCGCCTTAGAATTGTGTATGTTGACCATGGTTTATCACTCATCCCAGAAATCCCCAGGTAAGCATAACTAGCACGTAGTAGGATTTATGCGATAGCTGGCCTTAGCCCGAGGGCCTTTTGCCAGGAAATCCAGAATACAGGTGTCCATGTATCACAACAAATTTCTTTAGTTCATGAAATCAAAACCATGATGAGATTACATAGATTAGACATAAGTCTAAAGATTCAATTCTTAAGCATAAGAACAATTCACGTGTGACGAGAATAAGATTAGGAAGTTCATTTGTCGGGGAGATTCAAGTGAGTCAAAGTCAAAGTAAGTAGGGAGACAAGTAACAAAGTTTAGGCAATTACAAGGCAACCTATGCTAAGGCATCAAATTGCCATAAAGTATAGCATTATGTAGCATGTAACAATATATATATTTTTCAAGAATATAAATTTATCCTGAGGTTCATGCATAAGCTATAGTCTAGGTCACCATACTAATAACCTAAATCCCTATAGTTAGGGCTCTGATACCAATCTGTCACACCCAACCTTGATGGCGGAATCGTCAAGATGTGGGGGTTAAGATTGTTCACAGCCACATAATGCTATATTTAAGTGTAATTATTAAATTTTAAGTTCAAAAGTCATTACAAACAACGTCTCAAAACATGAAATAATCCCAAATAAAACAAAACGTAGCATAACATTTATTCATTTAACTAGGTCCAAGTCCTAGTTTTATTTCCAAGCTTCAAAAGTCCACTTTAAACTTGGGGATTTCCTGAAACATGATAAAAATAAGAGTCAACTAAAAATAGTTGGTGAGTTCCAAGGTTTTCATACATAATAAGAAAAAGGTTACGAGTAGCAATTCATGTCATAGGTTATAAGCTAGTAAGGTTATAGAACACATAACATTACAATCAAACCTCGACTTGATTACAAGTATAAAGATTGGCTAAGTGTATTTGGTTCCCTAGTGCACAAGCATACGGCTCCTAGGAGTCGGCAATACATCGACTTTAGCACCAAATAGCTTGTCAGGCCCAAAGATCTAAGACGTCGCCAGGCTAGCAATAGTTAATGATTGTAAACAAAACTATGTATCTCATATAAACACTTACAATACACAAATAACCATGATAATAATAAGATGAATTGCATGTGCTTACAAGTCTCAAACGTAATAAGTGTACAATGTATAGATAATCATGTTTCCCCAAAGTAGTGTGAAATAAAATAAAATGGGGCAAGGAAAACTCACTTGATCAATAAGTATATAATAAGGATCAATAAGAATAATATATGCCGTTCCAAGGTAAAACGTCACAAGACACCTAAATATATAAATATTTCAAGATTTAGATCAAGGTTTATCAATTAAACATGAACTAGGCTCCTTGGAATTTAAAAGAGTTTTGTTAGCCAATTTAGTTATAAATAAATATTTATATATATATATATATATATATATATATATATATATATATATATATATATATTTGCAAACATAAGGAAATATTCACAAAATTGTAAATTATTGCTTTTAGTTTGAGTATCATATAACTTTAATCGAAGAAGGTGTACGATTTATTATTGATTCAAGTAACAATTTAATTTTTACATAAACTCATTCTTATAACAATAATTAAAATTTAATTAATTAAATATTAAGGTATTTTATAAAATAAATTTACAGAAAAATCATTTTGTTAATTTAAAGGTTAAAAGTTTATGAAAATTATTTTTTTGTAATTTTTAAGAATTTTTAAGTAAAGAATTAAGGCCTAAAAAGGCTTTTAAAAAAATAAGAGGGTGCCCGGGTTCGAACCCGGGACCTCTTGAATGCAAGGGTGTGTTGTGAACGGTGTACCATGGCTTCCAGCCGCGGTATAACTCGGTTCCATTTCCTTTTAACACCAAGTCCCCAACCTCAAGAATCCTAGTTTAGATCCGATCAAAATTGATCATCTAAACGATGTTGATAACCAAATTAACCATGGGGCTTTTGTTTCCATGGTTAATCGAGCATAACCATGTATGTAATTTACCCGAATAAGTTCGAATTAAAGTAATCCTAATCGAAGAACAAGTCGCGGTCGTCGAACCCAGTGGATGAGAAATCCCCAATGATAATCCAATTAAACTCGCAGATAGCCTCGAATGATGATCCCGATGCGAAGCCCTATGCTGATTCTGGTTCAATTCGTTGGAGATAGGATTTTGGCAAGTTACAGGTCGCGAAAGAAACGGAAATTGGATTCGTTGTTTGTGTTGTTTCAGGTGCAATGGAATTGATAGAAGCTTTAGACTACTTATCGATATTCGATTAAGATCATTTAATCTAGTTATTATTGAGTTTAATGGCGAACGGCTATATGGTTAAAAACGCTCGATAATCACTCGATCGGGTTCATAACCGACGTTTTAAACGCAATTAAAGTCCATGATTGAGTTCGAATCGTGTTCAAGAACGCTTTGGGGACGGTTTCAGATAAAAAAAAATCGTTTTTGGCGGTTTTGGTGCCTCGCGGACTTGGCCGGAGTCCGGCCGGTGAGGTCACCGGGAAAAACGGGGGTGAGAAGGGGGGGTTGATTTTTGATAAATTACACTTTGGTCCCTCAACTTTGATTTTCTATTATTTTATGCATAAAGTTCTATTTCAAGTTTCTAAAATGACAAATTAACCCTCAAACTTAATCTAAACTTATAATTTAAAGATGGTTAAGTTTATTAATCTTTATTATTAGCAATCTTATTATTACTAATACTATTATTCAATATTTATTATTTACTTTTATTATTATAAACCTCATTATTATTATACATACATAACATTTCATGAAAACCCAATACAATAGATATTAAACACAAACAATCACGCAAGTTTCAAATTGACAAAGATAATCCTTGCAAGAGTAAACGAAGTTAACTTTTAGTTAACGAAAATACGAAATGTTACAAAACATGTTGAATTAGTTGTATGGGATGTTTTGGATAATCATGGATGATGTTTGGACTTTGATGGTCATGTATGATGTGGTATTGATTAGTAGTTAGGACATCATGTTTGGGACTGGAAATTGATTGTTGTGAGGTTTGTTGAATGTAATGCATATGGTAATGAATATAGTTATGATCATCATACACGCGTGCGAATCTGAGGCCCCTACTTAGTAGGATTGGCAGGGTTTAGGATGTGAAGTCGTGAGTGGCTTAACATGGCATGTAGTGAGTGGTTTGATCTTTGTGTGACATGTTAGTTGTGTATAACTAGTGAATATGTTAATGTTCTAGATTCGCATGAATGTATGATACTTGGTTGTATGATGATCTAAGTGTTACACCTGGATGATATAGCATACTGATGATCTGTTTGAATGTTGACTATGTATGATATATGTGTATGATTACTTGAATGGTTTACAACACATAAAGTCACCAACGGGTCAAACGGGTCAACTAGGTCAAACATGTCTGTTTTGTTGAAATCTTGAGTCCTTGGTTGTAGTGTACTTAGGGTTTCACATGTCTTTGATTACACGTACTCATGCACTTATATGATCTAGGTAACCTCTGAAGGTTGTCTGTCTATTCTGTTTGACAAGTCAAACTCTGTGTATCTAAAAGCATATCAGTGAGTTCTGCCCCACTTTTTATTTACTCTCTTTGGGGGAGATAGCATACTGGTAAACCACGAACGCTTTATGTATTTAAGTTGTGTACAATATTATATAGTGTTGATATCATGGAAAAGTCCTCACACTTTCGAATTGTTAATATTGATTAGCGGGGAAATTTGGGTAGTACTACTGGGTCTGACGAGCCCACCTGTGTGACTCGAGGTCAACCGGGTGCAAGTTGTCCTAATGAATATTGTCACGACCTGTTAAGTCGTGGCAGGAGGAAACAACGTAACACAGTCAGCTTCAATTGCGAAATCACTATGAAATAATATTTATTGTTAATGGACTAGCTATCTGTTACAATACGCTACGTGTGCATCTCTATTATTAAACTATTTATATTTGAATATCTCTTGAACTCACCAACCATCGTGTTGACATTTTTAGTATGCTATTCTCACGTCATTAGCTTGCTTGCCATAGGAGCACTGCATGGTCCACTGCATTCTATGACAGGGTCTTCAAGACAATTTTATCATTTTAATAGTTATTGATTTCTCTATTGGGATTGGCACGTGTTTTGCCACAATTATACTTTTATTTCTTTGGGTTGTTTCCAAAATGCTTCCGCACTGTTTAATTTATTTACTTTGGATTGATTTCATTTAAATTATGGCATATAGAGTCGTTCTGAGTAACTATTGACTGTGATCCTGGTTTGTTCACACGCCTCGCGGTAAAACTCCGCAAGTGGATTTGGAGGGTGTGACAGATCCTCTAGTTGCAATATGCATCCAAAACACTCCACAAACATCTTTCCACACTCTTGGCTCACAAATCTACTAATTCTATCCAAATGATGACTCTTGATCCATGAAATCCTTCATTAAGCTCTAGACCATGGATATGCGTTGTAAATTATCAATAAAACCAGTCTTATCACTCAATAAGAAGCACGAATCAAACTATCGCTATGGAATGAAAGTAATTACACGTGTAAAATAAAACTCAATGTGTGATTGATGAAAAATAAGTCAAATCAAGGTAACACCACCAAGAAGATAAGATTTCTTATTATTTCAATTGAAAATGGGCGATTATAGATTTATGCATCAAAGTATTTGTTAAACTTTAATAGAATACATGAAAAAAGAACTAGTAATACAAAAACGTTATATTATAATAGTTATCGCATGGATAGTTTTTGCTAACCGTATCGACCTTTTTTACTCTAGCATATCGAGTTTCAAGCCTTCTAAACACCCTCCTAAACTAAACTAATCAAATTCGATGGTAATTGTCAATCTAATCTAACTAAACAACCACAAAGGGCCAATAGTATCTACATTCAAATTGAAATCAAACCCGAACATGAAAATAAACAAATCACCTCTGAAATCGATCCTCATATGCACAAAATATCCACAACACTCCACATACATCTTTGAACACTCTGGTTCACAAATCTACTAATTCTATCAATATGATGACTTTTGATGCATGAAATCCTTCATTAATCTCTAGACCATGGATACATGTTGAAATGATCAATAAAACCACTCTCACTCAATAAGAATCAAGAATCAAACTAGTTAGGGTATGGAAGTTATACACATCAAACATAAAACTCAATGTGCGACTGATGAAAATAAGTCAAATCAAGGTAACACGAGCAAGAAAATAAGATATCTTATTACTTTAATCAAAATTGGGGGAATATAGATTGTGCATCAAAGTATTTGTGAAAGCTTAAAAGAATACGGGAAAAAGGAACAAGTTATATAAAAACATTTTACAATAATAGTTATTGCATGTATAGTTTTTGCTAACCGTATCAACCTTTCTTACTCTACCATTTTGATTTTCAAGCCTTCTACACCCTCCTGAACTAACTAATCATATTCGATAGTAATAATCAATGTAATCAACTAAACAACCATAAATGGAAATTGTATCTACATTCAAACATAAACGAAAACCAAACATGAATAGGAACAAATCACCTTTGAAATCGATCATCTCATTTGCAAAATGCATCCAAAACACCCCATAAACATCTTTCAACACTCTTGGCTCACAAATCAACTAAATTCTATCCAAATGATGACTCTTGATCCATAAAATCCTTCATTAAGCTCTAGGCCACGGATACGAGTTGTAAATGATCAATAAAACCAGTCTTATCACTTAATAAGAAGCACGAATCAGACTATCGTTATGGAATGAAAGTAATTACACGTGTAACATAGAACTCAATGTGTTATTGATGAAAAATAAGTCAAATCAAGGTAACACCACCAAGAATATAAGAGTTCTTATTATTTCAATTGAAAATGGGCGATTATAGATTTATGCATCAAAGTATTTGTTAAACTTTAATAGAATACATGAAAAAGGAACTAGTAATACAAAAACGTTATATAATAATAGCTATCACATGGATAGTTTTTGCTAACCGTATTGACCTTTTTTACTATAGCATATCGATTTTCAAGCCTTCTAAATACCCTGCTAAACTAAACTAATCAAATTCCATGGTAATGGTTAATGTAATCTAACTAACCAACCACAAAGGGCCAATAGTATCTACATTCAAATAAAAATCAAAACCGAACATGAAAATAAATAAATCACCACTAAAATCGATCCTCTTATGCACAAAATTCATCCACAACACTCCACAAACATCTTTGAAGACTCTTGGCTCACAAATCTACTAAATTCTATCAATATGATCACTTTTGATGCATGAAATCCTTCATTAAGCTCCAGACCATGGATACGAGTTGAAAATGATCAATAAAACCACTCTCATCACTCCATAAGAATCAAGAATCAAACTATCATTATGAAATGAAAGTATTTACACATCAAACATAAAACTCAATGTGCGATTGATGAAAATAAGTCAAATCAAGGTAACACGTGCAAGAACATAAGATATCTTATTACTTTAATCAAAATTGGGGGAATATAGATTGTGCATCAAAGTATTTGTGAAAGCTTAAAAGAATACGTGAAAAAAGAACAAGGTATACAAAAACGTTATACAATAATAGGTATTGCATGGATAGTTTTTGCTAACCGTATCAACCTTTTTTACTCTACCATTTTGATTTTCAAGCCTTCTAAACACCCTCCTGAACTAAAGTAATCATATTCGATGGTAATGATCAGTCTAATAAACTAAACAACCACAATGGGAAAATTGTATCTACATTCAAATGGAAACCAAAACCAAACATGAATATAAACAAATCACCTTTAAAATCGGTCCTGTGACATCCGGTAAATTTCCGTTACCAAACTCCGTTAGTTCCGTTAAGTCTTGTATACACGTGTCGGGAGCACACACTAGTTGTCGTTTAACGTTGGTGACCTAATAATAATGGATAATGTTAGTTTTATGTGAATCTAATTGATTATGTGAGTATTGGGTTATGTTTATGTGTTTACACATTTTAAAAGGGTAATTAGAAAATTAATCGCGTAACGCGGAAACGTGCCTATTTATTCGTATGTCTTGTGTTTTATAAAGATAAGATATATAATGATTTTCATAAGTTTATATCTATATTATGAAGTTAAAAACACTTTACAAAGAGTTTAAAGCTTAGTTTTATAAAATACAAATTACAAGGGTTAAAAGGATAAATGTGTAAATTAAACTAAACAAAACACCCCAAACCCTAATTCACCCCCCATCGGCCGCGACTTCCTTCCCCACACTCTCCCTTTGCGAAAATCAGCCTAGAACAAGCATCTAAACCTCGATTTCATTCGATTACAAGGTGCACAACTTGTTGGAAACATCAATTGCAAGTTATAACACGTTTAAAGGTTAGATTTTTCATGTTTTTGTGAGTTGTTCATAATGGCCGAACCCTATGTGACACCCCGTGTTTCCAGGTTAACACTGTCAATTTAACGTTTGTTTGCAACTTTATTACATTATACTCAATTACTTAGCTTTGTTAATATATATATATATGTATAGGCAACATAACAAATTAAACTAGAAGTTGAGTTTGTAACTTGGAGGACTTATTTGCCAAAATGGGAAATCTTAAAGGTACCATTGTGCAACTCCTTACTTAGAAGCTTATAAATCAACCGTATGAACCGTATGATATCATTCCACACAACTCAACCCTAGAAAAACTCTTGCGGCAGCTTTCTCTCGGTGACCACTTCGGGACGAACGATCTAACACGGCAGTCGCGAGTCCAACCAAAACAGCCCCGTTCGGTATGTTTCTTCTCTTCAACGTTCGATATCATTCGGTTTCGGGTACGGTCCTCTCATTCGGTTTCATGTACGGTTCGTCCATGTTCATGACTCATGTGCATTGTGGTGCCCGGTTTCGGGTTGTTGTGTTTGGTGTGTTACGATTGTATATATGTGTCATGTATGTATTTGGTGTATACATATATATACATGTATGAGCATTCTGCGTGTATATATATTCGGTATACGTGGACTGCGATGCGGGTATTCAAAGACTTGTTGTGCATGTATTTCTTTCGTGTATGTACGTATGAATTGTTGTATACCATGTACGGGTGCATTCTGCGATTTATGTTCACATACGGGCTGCGTATATACACGTGTGCGATGTGCGATGTGTTCGTATGTATATATAGATGTGTTTTGGAATTTTGTAGATGTATACGTGTGTGATGATGATGATGAAATGGGCGCATGAGAGCCCTTGTTGGTGAGGGGCAGCCGCATGGGAGCCCCTTATGGGTTGGACACATAGGTGGGCGCACGAGAGTGGTGCTTGAATGTATGATATCGTGCGTGTCTTCTGCATATATATATATATATATATTATATATATATATTTTATGCGTGTGTGGTATTTATTGAGTGTTAAGTGCATGCTTGTATGTATGGAAGTGATTGTTGGATAGGGTATGTATGATACATGCATGTATGTGTATGATGTTGGGTTGGAGTTTGACTATGGTTGCAACAGTTATGATTGACATGAACCCGAAACGAGCCGTGAAACGCGAAACCGTACGATCCCATTATTAAGTGTTTAATATTGATTGCATATATTAATTGAATTCCAGGTTAAACGGAATCTTAAACGTTTGTGCTTTTGGTTGTTAATTGCTATGCATCCAAGGTGAGTTCTCAGCCCGTTTTACCTATTTTCGTTGGGGTGAAAGAAACGTGTGTTCCAAACGTATTTTCACCTGATGAGTATTACTTTAATATCACTTGCTTACTAGTGTGACACCATGCTTAAGTCCTCACTTTCGAACCGTTAATATATGTACTCTAGCAAGGTAATTCTGAGTAGATCTACTGGGTTTGACAAACCCCACCCGGGCTAGTCGCGCTAGCACAACGTTCGTCAAACGGGTGTTTAATTGACCTATTTCTGTTGCTGCGACTGGTGTTCATAGCCGAGGCATTCTTTACATTGTCAGCGTCGGTTGCGAACTTCATACCCTTAGTAACTTGTTGAGTAGACTAGCTATCTACTGATATTATTTTGATTACTGCATCAGTTTATTGTTATGTTCAGTTTATCAAAACCTGTGGACTCACCAACCTTGTGTTGACACTTTAGCATGTTTCTTTCAGGTTCACAAGATGCGCACGCTTAGGGGCATTTCATTCATGCATTATTATCCACGTGATTTATTTATCGTTTTTCAGTGAATTTTATTTATTCGGTTTGCGCGTGTTGCGCCATTTAAACAACTAATATTTACTATGCTTCCGCGACTTTATTATGTCCATGTTTAAATAGTCTTTGATGATTCATGTTTTATAAGTAAATTATGTTTTATAAACAACGTGTTGTTTGGTGTAACTAGTGGCTGAGATCCTGGAAGTCACACGCCTAACGGTAATACCCCGTTTGTGGAATTTGAGGGTGTGACACCCTAGTTGTGAAATTGGCTTTCATGGAGTCGAAATTGATGTTGGTTGATGATGTTAGTATGTTAGTTAGATTGTATGCATGTTAGTTAACATCGATTATGCATGAATTCTATGTTTTTAGTGGATTGATCATGAACCTTGTGTATGAAACAAACCCTAGTTCGAAAATGCTATGATTATGCATGATGGATGATTGTTTGATGAATGTATGATGATTAGTAGGTTGTATGAATGTTAGGATACATTGATTTTGCAAGAAATTGGTGAATTGAAGTTGGTGTTCATAGGTACTAATAATAGTAACTTTATTTTGCATGTAATGATGATCTAGTGATGGATTGATGTATTGGATGCGTTCATGATGATGATTGGATGCTAGATTGTTGTTATGAATGATAGAAATCTTTGAATGGATGTTATTGATTCATAGCTTGCCAAAAGTAGAACTTTTGTTTATGAAGATTGTTAGATTATGGTGATTAGGTGATGTTGATCATGTCTAGATATTGTATGGAGCTTGAGATAGTATAAATATGTTGAATTCATGAATACATTGGATGGTTGATGTATGTTCGGATGTACTTTCCCAAAGGGAAACTTTATTTGCATAACGTCTGAAAATGATAGCTTGAACATGTTGGGATTTTATGAGCATGTTAGTATGATCATGGATGAATTCTAAGGTGATGAAACATGTTGAATTAGTTGTATGGGATGTTTTGGATAATCATGGATGATGTTTGGACTTTGATGGTCATGTATGATGTTGGTATTGATTAGTAGTTAGGACATCATGTTTGGGACTGGAAATTGATTGTTGTGAGGTTTGTTGAATGTAATGCATATGGTTGATGAATATAGTTATGATCATCATACACGCGTGCGAATCTGAGGCCCCTACTTAGTAGGATTGGCAGGGTTTAGGATGTGAAGTCGTGAGTGGCTTCACATGGCATGTAGTGAGTGGTTTGATCTTTGTGTGACATGTTAGTTGTGTATAACTAGTGAATATGTTAATGTTCTAGATTCGCATGACTTGTATGATACTTGGTTGTATGATGATCTAAGTGTTACACCTGGATGATATAGCATACTGATGATCTGTTGAATGTTGACTATGTATGATATGTGTATGATTACTTGAATGGTTTACAACACATAAAGTCAAACTCTGAAGGTTGTCTGTCTATTCTGTTTGACAAGTCAAACTCTGTGTATCTAAACGCATATCAGGTGAGTTCATGCCCCACTTTTTATATACTCTCTTTAGGGGAGATAACATACTGGTAAACCACGAACGCTTTATGTATTTAAGTTGTGTACAATATTATATAGTGTTGATATCATGGAAAAGTCCTCACACTTTCGAATTGTTAATATTGATTAGCGGGGAAATTTGGGTAGTACTACTGGTCTGACGAGCCCCCCTGTGTGACTCGAGGTCAACCGGGTGCAAGTTGTCCTAATGAACATTGTCACGACCTGTTAAGTCGTGGCAGGAGGCAACAACATAGCACTGTCAGCTTCAATTGCGAAATCACTATGAAATAATATTTATTGTTAATGGAATAGCTATCTGTTACAATACGCTACTTGTGCATCTCTATTATTGAACTGTTATATTTGAATATCTCTTGAACTCACCAACCATCGTGTTGACATTTTTAGTATGCTATTCTCAGGTCATTAGCTTGCTTGCCATAGGAGCACTGCATGGTCCACTGCATTCTATGACACGGTCTTCAAGACATTTTATCATTTTAATAGTTATTGATTTCTCTTTTGGGATTGGCACGTGTTTTGCCACAATTATACTTTATTTCTTTGGGTGTTTTCAAAACGCTTCCGCACTGTTTAATTTATTTACTTGGATTGATTCACTTAAATTATGGCATATAGAGTCGTTCTGAGTAACTATTGACTGTGATCCTGGTTTGTTCACACCCTCGCGGTAAAACTCCGCAAGTGGATTTGGAGGGTGTGACAGATCCTCTCGTTTGCAATATGCATCCAAAACACTCCACAAACATCTTTCAACACTCTTGGCTCACAAATCTACTATTTCTATCCAAATGATGACTCTTGATCCATGAAATCCTTCATTAAGCTCTAGACCATGTATATGAGTTGTAAATTATCAAAAACCAGTCTTATCACTCAATAAGAAGCACGAATCAAACTATCGCTATGGAATGAAAGTAATTACACGTGTAAAATAAAACTCAAGGTGATTGATGAAAAATAAGTCAAATCAAGGTAACACCACCAAGAAGATAAGATTTATTATTTCAATTGAAAATGGGCGATTATAGATTATGCATCAAAGTATTTGTTAAACTTTAATAGAATACATGAAAAAAGAACTACTAATACAAAAACGTATATTATAATAGTTATCGCATTGATAGTTTTTGCTAACCGTATCGACCTTTTTTACTCTAGCATATCGATTTTCAAGCCTTCTAAACACCCTCCTAAACTAAACTAATCAAATTCGATGGTAATTGTCAATGTAATCTAACTAAACAACCACAAAGGGCCAATAGTATCTACATTCAAATAGAAATCAAACCCGAACATGAAAATAAACAAATCACCTCTGAAATAGATCCTCATATGCACAAAATACATCCACAACACACCACATACATCTTTGAACACTCTTGCTTCACAAATCTACTAATTCTATCAATATGATGACTTTTGATGCATGAAATCCTTCATTAATCTCTAGACCATGGATACATGTTGAAATGATCAATAAAACCACTCTCATCACTCAATAAAATAAAGAATCAAACTATGTTAGGGAATGGAAGTTATTACACGTCAAACGTAAAACTCAATGTGCGACTGATGAAAATAAGTCAAATCAAGGTAACACGAGCAAGAACATAAGATATCTTATTACTTTAATCAAAATTGGGGGAATATAGATTGTGCATCAAAGTATTTGTGAATGCTTAAAGAATACGTGAAAAAAGAACAAGTTATACAAAAACGTTATACAATAATAGGTATTGCATGGATAGTTTTTGCTAACCGTATCAACCTTTTTTACTCTACTGTTTTGATTTTCAAGCCTTCTAAACACCCTCCTGAACTAACTAATCATATTCGATAGTAATAATCAATGTAATCAACTAAACAACCATAAATGGATATTGTATCTACATTCAAACATAAACGAAAACCAAACATGAATATGAACAAATCACCTTTGAAATCGATCATCTCGTTTGCAAAATGCATCCAAAACACCCCATAAATATCTTTTAACACTCTTGGCTCACAAATCAACTAAATTCTATCCAAATGATGACTCTTGATCCATAAAATCCTTCATTAAGCTCTAGACCACGGATACGAGTTGTAAATGATCAATAAAACCAGTCTTATCACTCAATAAGAAGCACAAATTAAACTATCGCTATGGAATGAAAGTAATTACACGTGTAACATAGAACTCAATGTGTGATTGATGAAAAATAAGTCAAATCAAGGTAACACCACCAAGAAGATAAGATTTCTTATTATTTCAATTCAAAATGGGCGATTATAGATTTATGCATCAAAGTATTTGTTAAACATTAATAGAATACATGAAAAAGGAACTAGCAATACAAAAACGTTATATAATAATAGTTATCGCATGGATAGTTTTTGCTAACCGTATTGACCTTTTTTACTCTAGCATATCGATTTTCAAGCCTTCTAAACACCCTCCTAAACTAAACTAATCAAATTCGATGGTAATGGTCAATGTAATCTAACTAACCAACCACAAAGGGCTAATAGTATCTACATTCAATTAGAAATCAAAACCGAACATGAAAATAAACAAATCACCACTAAAATCGATCCTCTTATGCACAAAATGCATCCACAACACTCCACAAACATCTTTGAACACTCTTGTCTCACAAATCTACTAAATTCTATCAATATGATGACTTTTGATGCATGAAATCCTTCATTAAGCTCTAGACCATGGATACGAGTTGAAAATGATCAATAAAATCACTCTCATCTCTCCATAAGAATCAAGAATCAAACTATCATTATGAAATGAAAGTATTTACACATCAAACATAAAACTCAATGTGCGATTGATGAAAATAAGTAAAATCAAAGGTAACACGACCAAGAAGATAAGATTTCTTATTATTTTAATCAAAATTAGGGGAATATAGATTTATGCATCAAAGTATACATGAAAAAGGAACAAGTTATACAAAAACATTATACAAAAGTAGTTATCGCATGGATATTTTGCTAACCATTTCAACCTTTTTTACCCTACCATTTTGATTTTCAAGCCTTCTAAACACCCTCCTGAACTAAACTAATCATATTCGATGGTAATGATCAGTGTAATCAACTAAACAACCACAAAGGGCAAATTGTATCTACATTCAAACGGAAACCCAAACCGAACATGAATATAAACAAATCACCTTTGAACTCCATCCTCTCGTTTGCAAAATGCATCCAAAACACTCACAAAATCATTCAACACTCTTGGCTCACAAATCTGCTAAATTCTATCCAATGATGACTCTTGATCCATGAAATCCTTCATTATGCTCTAGACCATGGATACGAGTTGTAAATTATCAATAAAACCAGTCTTATCACTCAATAAGAAGCACGAATCAAACTATCGCTATGGAATGAAAGTAATTACACGTGTAACATAAAACTCAATGTGTGATTGATGAAAAATAAGTGAAATCAAGGTAACACCACACAGATGATAAGATTTCTTATTATTTCAATTGAAAATGGGCGACTATAGATTTATGCATCAAAGTATTTGTTAAACTTTAATAGAATACATGAAAATAGAACTAGTAATACAAAAACGTTATATTATAATAGTTATCGCATGGATAGTTTTTGCTAACCGTATCGACCTTTTTACTATAGCATATCAATTTTCAAGCCTTCTAAACACCCTCCTAAACTAAACTAATCAACTTCTATGGTAATTGTCAATGTAATCTAACTAAACAACCACAAAGGGCCAATAGTATCTACATTCAAATAGAAATCAAACCCGAACATGAAAATAAACAAATCACCTCTGAAATCGATCCTCATATGCACAAAATACATCCACAACACTCCACATACATCTTTGAACACTCTTGGTTCACAAATCTACTAAATTCTATCAATATGATGACTTTTGATGCATGAAATCCTTCATTAATCTCTAGACCATGGATACATGTTGAAATGATCAATAAAACCACTCTCATCACTCAATAAAAATAAAGAATCAAACTATCGTTAGGAATGGAAGTTATTACACGTCAAACGTAAAACTCAATGTGCGACTGATGAAAATAAGTCAAATCAAGGTAACACGTGCAAGAACATAAGATATCTTATTACTTTAATCAAAATTGGGGGAATATAGATTGTGCATCAAAGTATTTGTGAAAGCTTAAAAGAATACGTGAAAAAAGAACAAGGTATACAAAAATGTTATACAATAATAGGTATTGCATGGATAGTTTTTGCTAACCGTATCAACCTTTTTTACTCTACTGTTTTGATTTTCAAGCCTTCTAAACACCCTCCTGAACTAACTAATCATATTCGATAGTAATGATCAATGTAATCAACTAAACAACCATAAATGGCAAATTGTATCTACATTGAAGCAGAAACAAAAACCAAACATGAATATAAACAAATCACCTTTGAAATCGATCATCTCGTTTGCAAAATGCATGCAAAACACTCCACAAACATCTTTCAACACTCTGGGCTCACAAATCTACTAAATTCTATCCAAATGATGACTCTTGATCCATAAAATCCTTCATTAAGCTCTAGACCACGGATACGAGTTGTAAATGATCAATAAAACCAGTCTTATCACTTAATAAGAAGCACGAATCAAACTATCGCTTTGGAATGAAAGTAATTACACATGTAACATTGAACACAATGTGTGATTTATGAAAAATAAGTCAAATCAAGGTAACACCACCAAGAAGATAAGATTTCTTATTATTTCAATTGAAAATGGGCGATTATAGATTTATGCATCAAAGTATTTGTTAAACTTTAATAGAATACATGAAAAAGGAAATAGTAATACAAAAACATTATATAATAATAGTTATCGCATGGATAGTTTTTGCTAACCGTATTGACCTTTTTTACTCTAGCATATCGATTTTCAAGCCTTCTAAACACCCTCCTAAACTAAACTAATCAAATTTGATGATAATGGTTAATGTAATCTAACTAACCAACCACAAAGGGCCAATAGTATCTACATTCAAATAGAAATCAAAACCGACCATGAAAATAAACAAATCACCACTGAAATTGATCCTCTTATGCACAAAATTCATCCACAACACTCCCAAACATCTTTGAACACTCTTGGCTCACAAATCTACTAAATTCTATCAATATGATGACTTTTGATGCATGAAATCCTTCATTAAGCTCCAGACCATGGATACGAGTTGAAAATGATCAATAAAACCCACTCTCATCACTCCATAAGAATCAAGAATCAAACTATCATTATGAAATGAAAGTATTTACACATCAAACATAAAACTCAATGTGCGATAGATGAAAATAAGTCAAATCAAGGTAACACGACCAAGAAGATAAGATTTCTTATTATTTTAATCAAAATTGGGAGAATATAGATTTGTGCATCAAAGTATTTGTGAAAGCATAAAAGAATAGATGAAAAAGGAACAATTTATACAAAAACATTATACAAAAGTAGTTATCGCATGGATAGTTTTTGCTAACCGTATCAACCTTTTTTACTCTACCATTTTGATTTTCAAGCCTTCTAAACACCCTCCTGAACTAAAGTAATCATATTCGATGGTAATGATCTGTGTAATCAACTATACAACCACAAAGGGCAAATTGTATCTACATTCAAACGGAAACCAAAACCGAACATGAATATAAACAAGTCATGTTAGAAATCGATCCTCTAGTTTGCAATTTGCATCCAAAACATTCCAAAAACATCTTTCAACACTCTTGGCTCACAAATTTACTAAATTCTATCCAAATGATGACTTATGATCCATGAAATCCTTCATCAAGCTCTATACTATGGATACGAGTTGTAAATGACCAATAAGCCCAATCTTATCACTCAACAAGAAGCACGAATCAAACTATTGTTATAGAATTCAAGTAATTACACGTCAAACATAAAACTCAATGTGTGATTAATCAAAAATAAGTCAGATCAAGGTAACACCACCAAGAAGGTAATATCTAAATTCAAATAGAAACCAAAACCGAACATGAAAATAAACAAACCACCTCTAAAATCTATCCTCTTGTGCACAAAATGCATCCACAACACTGCACAAACATCTTTGAACACTCTTGGCTCACAAATCTACTAAATTCTATCCGTATGATGACTTTGGATACATGAACTCCTTGATTAAGCTCTAGACCAAAGACACGAGTTGAAAGTGATCAATAAAACCACTCTTATCACTCAATAAAAACCAAGAATCAAACTATGGTTATGGAATGAATGTAATTACACGTCAAACATAAAACTCAATATGCGATTGATGAAAATAAGTCAAATCAAGGTAACACGACCAAGAAGATAAGATTTCGTATTATTTCGATCGAAATTGGGCGATTATAGATTTGTGAATCAAAGTATTTGTGAAAGCTTAATAGAATACATGAAAAAGGAAAAAGTTATACAAAAATGTTATACAATAATAGTTATCACATGGATAGTTTTTGCAAACCGTATCAACCTTTTTTACTCAACCATTTTGATTTTCAAGCCTTCCAAACACCCTCCTGAACTAAACTAATCATATTCGATGGTAACAATCAATCTAATCAACTAAACAACCACAAAGGGCAAATAGTATCTACATTCAAATAGAAACCAAAACCAAACATGAAAATAAACAAATCACCTCAGAAATCGATCCTCTTATGCACAAAATGCGTCCACAACACTCCATAAACAACTTTGACCACTCCTGGCTCACAAATCTACTAAAATCTATCCATATGATGACTTTTGATACATAAATTACTTTATTAAGCTCTAGACCATGGATATGAGTTGAAAGTTATCAATAAACCACTCTTATCACTCAATAAAAACCAAGAATCAAACTATCGTTTTCAAATGAATGTAATTACATATCAAACATAAAACTCAATGTGCGATTGATGAAAATAAGTCAAATCAAGGTAACACGGCCAAGAAGATAAGATTTCTTATTATTTCAATCAAATTGGGCGATTTGTGCATCAAAGTATATATGAAAGCTTAATAGAATACATGAAAAAGGAACAAGTTATACAAAAATGTTATACAATAATTGTTATCGTATGGATAGTTTTTGCTAACCGTATCAACTTTTTTTACTCTACCATTTTGATTTTGAAGCCTTCCAAACACCCTCCTGAACTAAAACAACCATAAAAGGCAAATAGTATCTACATTCAAATAGAAACCAAAACTAAACATGAAAATAAACAAATCACCTCAGAAATCAATCCTCTTATGCACAAAATGCATCCATAACATAAAACTCAATATGCGATTGATGATAATAAGTCAAATCAAGGTAACACGACTAAGATGATAAGATTTCTTATTATTTCAATCGAATTGGGTGATTACAGATTTGTGCATCAAAGTATTTGTGAAAGCTTAATAGAATACATGAAAAAGGAACAAGTTATACAAAAATGTTATATAATAATAGTTAACGCATGGTAGTTTTTGCTACCCGTATCAACCTTTTTTACTCTACCATATCGATTTCCAAGCATTCTAAACAGCCTCCTAAACTAAACTAATCAAATTCAATTGTAATGGTCAATGTAATCAAACTAAAAGAACCACAAAGGGCAAATATTATCAACATTCAAATAGAAACCAAAACCAAACATGAAAATAAACAAATCACCTCAGAAATCGATCCTTTTATGCACAATATGCATCCACAACACTCAATAAACAACTTTGAACACTCCTGGGTCACAAATCTATTAAAATCTATCTATATGATGACTTTTGACACATAAATTACTTCATTAAGCTCTAGACCATGGAAACGAGTTGAAAATGATATATAAAACCACTCTTATCACTCAATAATAATCAAGAATCAAACTATCATTATAGAATGAATGTAATTACATGTCAAACACAAAACTCAATGTACGATTGATGAAAATATGTCAAATCAAGGTAACATGACCAAGAAGATAAGATTTCTTTTTATTTCAATTAAAATTGGGTGATTATAGATTTGTGAATCAAAGTATTTGTGAAAGCTTAATAGAATACATGAAAAAGGAACAAGTTATACAAAAATATTATACAATAATAGTTATCGCATGGATAGTTTTTGCTAGCCATATCAACCTTTTTTACTCTACCATATCGATTTCCAAGCATTCTAAACAGCCTCCTAAACTAAACTAATCAAATTCAATTGTAATGGTCAATGTAATCAAACTAAAAGAACCACAAAGGGCAAATATTATCAACATTCAAATAGAAACAAAACCAAACATGAAAATAAACAAATCACCTCAGAAATCGATCCTTTTATGCACAATATGCATCCACAACACTCAATAAACAACTTTGAACACTCCTGGGTCACAAATCTATTAAAATCTATCTATATGATGACTTTTGACACATAAATTACTTCATTAAGCTCTAGACCATGGAAACGAGTTGAAAATGATATATAAAACCACTCTTATCACTCAATAATAATCAAGAATCAAACTATCATTATAGAATGAATGTAATTACATGTCAAACACAAAACTCAATGTACGATTGATGAAAATATGTCAAATCAAGGTAACATGACCAAGAAGATAAGATTTCTTTTTATTTCAATTAAAATTGGGTGATTATAGATTTGTGAATCAAAGTATTTGTGAAAGCTTAATAGAATACATGAAAAAGGAACAAGTTATACAAAAATATTATACAATAATAGTTATCGCATGGTAGTTTTTGCTACCCGTATCAACCTTTTTTACTCTACCATTTTGATTTTCAAGCCTTCTAAACACCCTCCCAAACTAAACTAATCATATTCGATGCTAATGATTAATGTAATCAACTAATCAACCACAATGGGCAAATAGTATCTACATTCAAATAGAAACCAATACCAAACATGAATATAAACAATTCACCTTTGAAATCGATCCTCTCGTTTGCAAAAATGCATCAAAAACATTCCACAAACAACTTTCAACACTCTTGGCTCGCAAATCTACTAAATTCTAACCAAATGATGACTCATGATCCTTGAAATCCTTCATTAAGCTCTAGACTATGGATACGAGTTGTGAATGATCAATAACTCCAGTCTTATCACTCAATAAGAAGCACGAATCAAACTATCGTTATAGAATTCAAGTAATTACACGTCAAACATAAAACTCAATGTGTAATTAATGAAAAATAAGTAAAATCAAGGTAACACAACCAAGAAGATAAGATTTCTTATTACTTCAATTGAAACTGGCCGATTATAGATTTGTGCATCAAAGTATTTGTGAAACTTTAATAGAATACATGAAAAAGGAACTAGTTATATAAAAAAGTTATATAATAATAGCTATCGCATGGATAGTTTTGCTAACCGTATCAACTTTTTTTACTCTACCATATCGATTTTCAAGCCTTCTAAACACCCTCCAAAACTAAACTAATCAAATTCGATGGCAATGGTCAATGTAATCAAACTAAACAACCACAAAGGGCCATTAATATCTACATTCAAATAGAAACCAAAACTGAACATGAAAACCAACAAATCACCTCTGAAATCGATCCTCTTATGCACAAAATGCATCCACAACACTCCATAAACAACTTTGAACACTCCTGGATCACAAATTTACTAAATTCTATCCATATGATGACTTTTGATACATGAAATACTTCATTAAGCTCTAGACCATGGATACGAGCTGAAAATGATATATAAAACCGCTCTTATCACTCAATAATAATCATGAATCAAACTATTGAAAAGACCTAATCTGCCCAATATGCATATTAAGTTTATGTGGCTAGTGTGATATGATCCAAGTCGGGTCATACCCAATAACAAGCTAAACAAACACCAATAAATTATGACACCAATTTAGAAAATGGGTTTTCTAAATCATTGCCTTTGTAGATGAACATCATTATATGGATAACTGTTCATATGGTACCTTTTGTTTTTCATTATTTTGTCTTACTAAATAATAACAAATAAAAGTACTAAGTTTATAAAGTTTAAACATGTTTTAACTTTATAAACATAAGGGTTTAGTGGGTATTTAATTGTGTAACAAAACAAAGAGTGGGAATCTATTTTTCAAATAGATTTTCGGCCGCCCACTTGCTTGTGGGGACCCCTCTTTGTCTTGTAAATACACAAGATTAAATGCTTGACAATCAATCCTTCTTGGTTGCACTTCTCTCCTACATGCAAAGGCAGCTTTGTGCTCTCATCTCTCTCTCTCTTACCTTTCGAATTTGATAGAGAAGAAGGCAAAAGAAAAGCTGAAAGTTTCAGCATCAAAAAGGGGTTTTGTTGCTGAAAGTTGGTGTCAAGAAACCTAGCATTCTAGAGGTTCGTTTGTGGCTTGGGGTATCACCATCTTAAGGTCTTCTTGCTTGAAGATTCAGCCACGAAACTCATCTTTTTCACCTCTTCTATATCGATTTTCTGCTGCTCCAAAGGTTGTTTTTAACTTCATATACATATATCTTTTGTATGCATCTCGTATAATGATCCATGGTTTGGGGTTTGCTTATGAAATGGTTTTAATCATAATCATATTAGCAAGTTTTAAAACTAATTATCCGCTGCGTTTTTCATATATACAAGCTTATATGAACTTTGATAAACTTGTTAAATCCCTTCAATGGTATTAGAGCCACTTATACGAATGCATACATGTATTAGACTTTGTTGTTCACGGTTTTGTGGTGTGTGACACCATATGGCCGTGAGTTTGTGGGCTGTAATGGTTACCCCTTTTGGTTTTAAAGATTCTATTTTATATGCATGTTAGGATCTTTAAAATTTAAGTCATGTTTGTTTGTTTGTTTGGACAAAACCCATTTGTTCTTGGACAAAACCCATTTGTTCATGGATTGATTGATTGGTTGTAATGATATATTCATTTGGCTATGTAATAATTTAATTTTATGTTTCAAGTCCCGTTTTGTAATTATTTATTCATTTGGTTTGTAATAAATAGATTAAGAGTTTTTCCTTTACTAGAAAAATTGTATTAGGATACATTTTGTAAGGATGCTCAAGATCAAGATTTGAAGAAAAGATGGACAAAGAGGATGCTTGAAGATGTGGTTTGAAGTGGGAGTCCTTTTGCCATCCTTGTGTCATGTTCTTAACCCTTAGGACAAGACCTTTTGACACACTTGTTTTGGCTAACAAGTGTGCTCAATTTAGTATGCTTTGTTATGCATATGTGGATGGATTGTTTATGCTTGGTTGATTGCTTATGTTGATGTTTGTTTTGAATATTTGGATGTGATTTACAAACCGTCAATTAAAACATACTATAACAAGTAATGGTTCTCTAATCATTAAGCACATATAGAATGGTTTTATAAAAGGGTTAATGATTTGCAAAATAAAATGGGTTTTATTTAAAAGAACTTATTGGGTACCATATGGTTGAATGCATACAATCATATGATACATAGGACTTTCCAACCAAACTAAATCCCTTTTGAAACAAGTTTAACACCATCCTTTTACACAACACTTAGGTTACTTGCAAACTCTTAGTGGGATAAAGGTCACC
The DNA here is from genome assembly GCA_025506515.1 of Flaveria trinervia. Classification (NCBI taxonomy): domain Eukaryota; kingdom Viridiplantae; phylum Streptophyta; class Magnoliopsida; order Asterales; family Asteraceae; genus Flaveria; species Flaveria trinervia. The sequence continues at coordinate 47,531,840 of CM046446.1, forward strand.
TAACCATTTTGAGGGAACTTGTAACTTGAGGTGAGAATACCATGTTTGTGGGATAAAGGTCACCTAACCACTTATGTAGTAAACTCACACGTGTGTGTAAGTAGGACGACTTGATTTGTGAAATATATTGAATGGATCACCTAAAATATACTTTACAAAGGTGTTGATGGGATAAACATGCCGTTTCAAACATAAGATGTTCAAACGATCCCATACCATTAGAAGTTGCAATAGGTTGCAATTGTCATTCATGACTACCTTGTTAATTTAAATAATAGGATAAAGGTCACCTAACCAATATTTAAAAATAACGTTGGATTCTAAAAATTTTATTTATTATCGTCTATGAGACAAAAAAGGGTATTAATAAATGAAATATTATTATATCAATGAATACTAAAATGGAACTTTGTAAAATCTTGTAGATGGCCGACAACAACAACGCTAATAACGATGTACCAACCCAAAACAACTAATCTCTTAGGGCGATCCTTCAAAGGGATCGTCTAACACCTAACAACTTCATGGATTGGTACCGCAACTTGAGAATTGTTCTCAAGCAAGAAAAGCGGGCCTACATCCTTGATGATCCCATCCCCGATGAACCCAACGAGGAGGATATAACGATTGGGTTAAATATATGGAAGACTCCATCCAAGTCTCTTGCCTAATGTTAGCAAGTATGACACCCGACCTCCAAAAGGAATATGAGCTCCATGGAGCTTATGACATGATCACCCAGTTGCGGGAAACATTCCAGCAACAAGCTAGGGTGGAGCGCTTCGAAACGGTTCGAGCGCTTCATGCCTGTCGGATGGAGGAATCCCAATCGGTTTCATCTTATGTTCTCAAGATGAAAAGCCATATCGACTGCCTTCAAAGGCTAAATTGTCCTGTCTCAAAGGAGTTGGCCACGGATTTAATCCTTAATGGCCTAACTAAAAGGTTTGAGGCATTCATCATGAACTACAACATGAACGGATGGGAGAAGAGCATAAATGAACTTCATTCAATGCTCAAAACGACCGAGGCGGGAATGGGTAAAAGGGTTTTACCCGTTCTCACCATCAATGAAGGTGGGAGGAAGAAAAGGCCTCAACCCCCTCCTAAGGCAAATGTTGCCAAAGGGAAGGGGCACGTTTGGGGAAAAGGGAAGATGGTTGTTAGGGCGTAACCTCCAAAGCCCAAGGAGAAAAAGCAAAAGGTTGCTGCAAATGACCCATGCTTCAAGTGTGGTGAGATGGGCATTGGATGAGAAATTGTCCAGTCTATCTCAAAGAGTTGAAGGAAAAGAGGGATGCGGGGCAAACCTCAGGTACCATTTACATGATTCATATTGATCTTAATGTCATATCTTCCAACACATGGGTATTGGATACAGGATGTGGAACTCATATTTGCAATTTGTTGCAGGGGTTCAAAAGAAGTAGGGACTTCAATCAAGGGGATGTTAGCCTCTTCATGGGCAATGGAGCCAAAGTCAATGTAGAAGCTCGTGGGGACTACATCCTAAAACTTCCAAGTGGTTTGGAAGTGACTTTGAAGAATGTTTTGTATGCTCCTAGTTTGACTAGAACATTATCTCTCTATCTCAATTAAGACATTATGATTATGTATTATCTTTTGTTGAAAATGATATTATGTTTCTTTAAATGATATGTTCTATTTTAAACCTATTCCCATTAATGGTATTTATGAATTGGTTCATGAAAATACTTTAAATAGTTCATTGTACCATACTAACACCAAGAAACTCAAGTTGGATTTGAGTGATACCTATCTTTGGCATTGTCGTCTTGGTCATATAAACAAGAAACGTATACAAATACTTCAAAAGAATGGTCTTTTAAAAACAAATGAATGTGATTCATTTGATATATGTGAATCTTGTTTACATGGAAAAATGACTAAGGCACCCTTTAGTGGAACTAACAAAAGGGCAAAAGATTTATTAGGCATCATACATTCGGATGTATGTGGTCCTTTTAAGCCAATGACTAGAAATGGTGAAAGATACTTCATTACCTTTACCGACGATTATAGTCGCTATGGATATGTGTACTTATTAAGACACAAAGATGAAGCTTTTGAAACGTTCAAAATCTTCAAGAATGAAGTAGAAAATCAACTCAACAAGTCGATTAAAGTTCTTCGTACCGATAGAGGAGGTGAATACCTAAGTGATGCCTTTCAAGATCATCTTAGGAGTTGTGGGATTGTCTCACAACTCACTCCACCTGGAACACCACAACATAATGGTGTATCTGAAAGGAGGAATTGAACCTTATTGGATATGGTCCGATCTATGATGGCTAGAAGCACATTAGCTCTATCATTTTGGGGTTTCGCTTTGCTCTCCGCGGCCCGTATTTTAAATATGGCCCCAACCAAAAAGGTGGAAAGGACACCTTTTGAGATATGGAATGGAAGAGTTCCATCCCTATCATACTTAAGGATTTGGGGTTGTGAGGCTTATGTTAAGACTCCCACCCCAAACAAATTGGAAGTCCGATCCACCAAGTGCATTTTTGTAGGATACCCTAGAGATTCTATGGGATATTATTTCTATGATCCACTGGAACAAAAGGTGTTTGTTGCCAGAAAGGGTGAGTTCTTAGAAGCAAAGTTCCTTATGGAAGGAACTAGCAGTAGAACAGTGGATCTTGAGGAGGATCAAGAACCACAACCCAGTGCATGTTTGGTTGAAACCAGCACTCAACATGAGGATGTTGAAGATAATCAAGTGGTTGATCGATACACACAAAACGTTCCAGAAGTGGCAGAACTAGTAATCCACCTGAAAGATACGGATCCTTCATGGATGGATGCTATGTGGTAGAATCAGATGAACCAACCACATACCATGATGCAGTGTCCAATTCGGATTGTGACAAATGGCTTGAATCCATGAACGTTGAGATGCAATCCATGCATGACAATCAAGTTTGGGGAACTTGTTGTACCACCTCCCAACTCCAAGGTAGTTGGAAGTAAGTGGATTTTCAAGAAGAAAACTGACATGCATGGAAACTTGGATACTTATAAGGCTAGACTTGTAGCAAAGGGTTTTACTCAAACTCATGGAGTTGATTATGATGAAACTTTCTCACCTGTTGTGATGCTAAAGTCAATAAGGATATTGTTTGCCATAGCTGCTCATTATGATTATGAGATTTGGCAAATGGATGTCAAAACCGCTTTCCTAAATGGATATCTTGAGGAAGATGTCTATATGGTTCAGCCTGAAGGTTTTGTTAATCCAAAACATCCTAATAAAGTATGCAAGTTAAAGAAATCAATCTATGGATTGAAACAAGCGTCAAGAAGCTGGAATCACCGTTTTGATGAGGAAGTCAAGAAATTTGGCTTCATCAAAAACGCTGATGAGGCTTGTGTGTATAAGAAGGCTAGTGGGAGCATAATAACTTTCCTAGTATTATATGTCGATGACATTCTACTGTTTGGGAATGACGTTCCAACAATGGAAGGTGTAAAAGCCTGGCTTGGAAGCTGCTTTTCCATTAAGGATCTTGGTGAAGCTGCCTATATTCTGGGAATAAAGATCTATAGGGATAGATCGAGGCGGCTGATTGGTTTGAATCAAAGTGCATACATTGACAAAATCTTGAAAAGGTTCAAGATGGAAAACTCTAAGAAAGGTACTGTACCTATTCAGAGAGGGACAATATTGAGTACGACTCAATGTCCAAGCTCAAAGGAGGAGCAGAATAAAATGAAGGCAATCCCATATGCATCTACTATAGGATCCATCATGTATGCAATGATATGCACTAGACTGGACGTGTCATACGCTTTAAGCATGACAAGTAGATACCAGCAAAATCCTAGTGATGGTCATTGGATGGCTGTCAAGAACATCCTAAAGTACCTAAGGAGGACTAAGGACATGTTCTTGATCTACGGGTCTGGTGAAGAGGAACTCGTTGTAAAGGGATACACGGATGCGAGTTTCCAAACCGATCGAGATGATTCACGATCTCAATCAGGGTACATCTTTATCCTGAATGGGGGAGCTGTTTCTTGGAAAAGCTCAAAGCAAGAAGTCGTAGCATTGTCCACTACAGAGTCAGAATACATCGCCGCTTCATTGGCAGCACAGGAAGCTGCATGGTTGAAGAAATTCATAGCTGATCTAGGGGTAATCCCTTCCATTCACGATCCTCTGGAGATTCTTTGTGATAACGAGGGTGCGATTGCACAAATCAAGGAACCCCGTGCACATCAGAAAACAAGGCACATTGAGCGGAGATTCAACTACATAAGGGATGAAGTTGAAAAGGGAAAGATATGTATTCGCAAAGTTCACACTGATAAAAACATTGCGGATCCACTCACAAAACTCCTTGAAAAGGCAAAGCATGAAGGTCATGTTTGTGCCATGGGACTTCGATATTCTAGTGACTGGATTTGATTTTATATTTTGTATTTGGATATTGGAACTTATGTTTTTTTTGGGCTTAATTATATGGCTATAACTTTCATTTGTTCTTCTATTTTAGCATGTTTTAAATCTGTGAATAAATAAGTTGTTCTAAACGTCCGTAGTCGATCATGCTTGTGGGAACAATTGTGAATGTAAGACTATAATGAACTTGGATTGGTTGATATTCATAAGGTATGAATATAAAGCAAGAGGTTGCTACCAAAGTTCATTGATATCTATGGGATATAGGTATAGGACTGACCCGCTCTCAATTATTTCTTCATGGAATCCTTGTGATTAGTCATAAGAGATATTGAGTAAAGGCGAATATCATTTTATCCTCAGACCTGAGATACATATTGGGTCTTGATATTCACCAAGTATTGTACTTTGACTTAGTTCTTTGCTGTTCTGAAATATTGGCAGTACATAAGGCTGAGTTCACGTATGACATGAGCTGATTGTGAGAGACATATGTAGTCAAGATGGAATTTGTTCCTCTTATTCGTTGAGAGTTAGATGTCTAAGGCTTGTTAAAGTTAAATCAACGGAGAATTACGATTCTGTGTCTCTGGGATTTAACATGACATCTGAAACAAAAGGATAGATGATTAATTCACCTAAAACATTTCAGGTAAGGTACTTGAGGAGGATGATGTTATTGAATGGCACTTAATCATATACATTAGGGGTAGCAAACCGTTGCTAGGCGTTATTTTCTACTTGCGTCAACCTTCTATGAATCTTGTGCAAGTGGGAGATTGAAAAGACCTGATCTGCCCAAGATGCATATTAAGTTGATGTGGCTAGTGTGATATGATCCAAGTCGGGTCATACCAATAACAAGCTAAACAAACACCAATAAATTATGACACCAATTTAGAAAATGGGTTTTCTAAATCATTGCCTTTGTAGATGAACATCATTGTATGGATAATTGTTCATATGGTACCTTTTGTTTTCATTATTTTGTCTTACTAAATAATAACAAATAAAAGTACTAAGTTTATAAAGTTTAACATGTTTTAACTTTATAAACATAAGGGTTTAGTGGGTATTTAATTGTGTAACAAAACAAAGAGTGGGAATCTATTTTCAAATAGATTTTTGGCCGCCCACTTGCTTGTGGGGACCCCTCTTTGTCTTGTAAATACACAAGATTAAATGCTTGACAATCAATCCTTCTTGGTTGCACTTCTCTCCTACATGCAAAGGCAGCTTTGTGCTCTCATCTCTCTCTCTCTTACCTTTCGAATTTGATAGAGAAGAAGGCAAAAGAAAGGCTGAAAGTTTCAGCATCAAAAAGGGGTTTTGTTGCTGAAAGTTGGTGTCAAGAAACCTAGCATTCTAGAGGTTCGTTTGTGGCTTGGGGTATCACCATCTTCAGGTCTTCTTGCTTGAAGATTAAGCCACGAAACTCATCTTTTTCACCTCTTCTATATCGATTTTCTGCTGCTCCAAAGGTTGTTTTTAACTTCATATACATATATCTTTTGTATGCATCTCGTATAATGATCCATGGTTTGGGGTTTGCTTATGAAATGGTTTTAATCATAATCATATTAGCAAGTTTTAAAACTAATTATCCGCTGCGTTTTTCATATATACAAGCCTATATGAACTTTGATAAACTTGTTAAATCCCTTCAAACTATCATTATAGACTGAATGTAATTAAACGTCAAACATAGAACTCAATGTGCGACTGATGAAAATAAGTCAAATCAAGGTAACACGACCAAGAAGATAAGATTTCATATTATTTCAATCGAATTGAGCGATTATAGATTTGTGCATCAAAGTATTTGTGAAAACATAATAGAATACATGAAAAAGGAACAAGTTATACAAAAATGTTATACAATAATTGTTATTGTATGGATAGTTTTTGCTAACCGTATCAACCTTTTTTACTCTACCATTTTGATTTTCAAGCCTTCCAAACACTCTCCTGAACTAAAATAATCATATTCGATGGTAATGATCAATGTAATCAACTAAACAACCACAAAGGGCAAATAGTATCACATTCAAATAGAAACCAAAACCAAACATGAAAATAAACAAATCACCTCAGAAGTCAATCCTCTTATGCACAAAATGCATCCACAACACTCCATAAACAACTTTGAACACTCTTGGCTCACAAATCTACTAAATTCTATCCATATGATGGCTTTTGATACATGAAATCCTTCATTAAGCTCTAGACCATGGATACGAGTTCAAAATGATATATAACACCACTCATATCACTCAATAAAAATCAAGAATCAAACTATGGTTATAGAATGAATATAATTACATGTCAAACATAAAACTCAATGTACGATTGATGAAAATAAGTCAAATCAAGGTAACACGACCAAGAAGATAAGATTTCTTATTATTTCAATCGAGTTGGGCGATTATAGATTTGTTCATCAAAGTATTTGTGAAAGATTAATAGAATACATGAAAAAGGAACAAGTTATACATAAATGTTATACAATAATAGTTATCGCATGGATAGTTTTTGCTAACCGTATCAACCTTTTTTACTCTTCAATTCTGATTTTCAAGCCTTCTAAACACCCTCTTGAACTAAATTAATCATATTCAATTGTAATGATCAATGTAAGCAACTAAACAACCACAAAGAAATCGATTTTCTTGTGTACAAAATGCATCCACAACACTCCACAAACATCTATGAACACACCTAGCTCACAAATCTACTAAATTCTATCCGTATGATGACTTTTGATACATGAAATCCTTCATTAAGCTCTAGACCATGGATACGAGTTGAAAGTAATCAATAAAACAACTCTTATCACTCAATAAAAACCAAGAATCAAACTATCGTTATGGAATGAATGTAATTACATGTCAAACTTAAAACTCAATGTGCGATTGATGAAAATAAGTCAAATCAAGGTAACACGACAAAGAAGATAAGATTTCTTATTATTTCAATCGAAATTGGGCGATTATAGATTTGTGAATCAAAGTATTTGTGAAAGCTTAAAAGAATACATGAAAAAGGAACAAGTTATACAAAAATGTTATACAATAATAGTTATCGCATGTATAGTTTTTGCTAGCCATATCAACCTTTTTTACTCTACCATTTTGATTTTCAAGCCTTCTAAACACCCTCCTGAACTAAACTAATCATATTCGGTACTAATGATTAATGTAATCAACTAATCAACCATAATGGGCAAATAGTATCTACATTCAAATAGAAACCAATACCACACATGAATATAAACAATTCACCTTTGAAATCGATCCTCTTGATTGCAAAATGCATCCAAAACATTCCACAAACATCTTTCAACACTCTTGGCTCGCAAATCTACTAAATTCTATCCAAATGATGACTCCTGATCCTTGAAATCCTTCATTAAGCTCTAGACAATGGATACGAGTTGTAAATGATCAATAACTCCAGTCTTATCACTCAATAAGAAGCACGAATCAAACTATCGTTATAGAATTCAAGTAATTACACGTCAAACATAAAACTCAATGTGTAATTAACGAAAAATAAGTAAAATCAAGGTAACACAACCAAGAAGATAAGATTTCTTATTACTTCAATTGAAACTGGCCGATTATAGATTTGTGCATCAAAGTATTTGTGAAACTTTAATAGAATACATGAAAAAGGAACTAGTTATACGAAAAAGTTATATAATAATAGTTATCGCATGGATAGTTTTTGCTAACCGTATCAACCTTTCTTACTTTACCATATCGATTTTCAAGCCTTCTAAACACCCTCCTAAACTAAACTAATCAAATTCAATGGCAAAGGTCAATGTAATCAAACTAAACAACACAAAGGGCCATTAATATCTACATTCAAATAGAAACCAAAACCGAACATGAAAATCAACAAATCACCTTTGAAATCGATCCTCTTATGCACAAAATGCATCCACAACACTCCATAAACAACTTTGAACACTCCTGGCTCACAAATTTACTAAATTCTATCCATATGATAATTTTTGATACATGAAATACTTCATTAAGCTCTAGACCATGGATACAAGCTGAAAATGATATATAAAACCACTCTTTTCACTGAATTATAATCAAGAATCAAACTATCATTATAGAATGAATGTAATTACATGTTAAACATAGAACTCAATGTGCGATTGATGAAAATAAGTCAAACCAAGGTAACACGACCAAGAAAAAAAGATTTCTTATTATTTCAATCGAATTGGGTGATTATAGATTTTGTCATCAAAGTATTTGTGAAAGCTTAATAGAATACATTAAAAAGGAACAAGTTATAGAAAAATGTTATACAATAATAGTTATCGTATGGATAGTTTTTGCTAACCGTATCAACCTTTTTTACTCTACCATTTTGATTTTCAAGCCTTCCAAACACCCTCCTTAACTAAAATAATCATATTTGATGGTAATGATCTATGAAATCAACTAAACAACCACAAAGGGCAAATAGTATCTACATTCAAAAAGAAACCAAAACCAAACATGAAAATAAATAAATCACCACAAAAATCAATCCTCTTATTCACAAAATGCATCCACAACACTCCATAAACAACTTTGAACACTCTTGGCACACAAATCTACTAAATTCTATCCATATGATGGTTTTTGATACATGAAATCCTTTATTAAGCTCTAGACCATGGATACGAGTTGAAAATGATATATAAAACCACTCATATCACTCAATAAAAATCAAGAATCAAACTATCGTTATAGAATGAATATAATTACATGTCACACATAAAACTCAATGTTCCATTGATGAAAATAAGTCAAATCAAGGTAACACGACCAAGAGGATAAGATTTCTTATTATTTCAATCGAGTTGGGCGATTATAGATTTGTGCATCAAAGTATTTGTGAAAGATTAATAGAATACATGAAAAAGGAACAAGTTATACAAAAATCTTATACAATAAGAGTTATCGCATGGACAGTTTTTGCTAACCGTATCGACCTTTTTTACTCTACAATTTTGATTTTCAAGCCTTCTAAACACCCTCTTGAACTAAGCTAATCATATTCGATGGTAATGATCAATGTAATCAACTAAACAATCACAAAAAAATCAATCCTCTTCTGCACAAAATGCATCCACAACACTCCACAAACATCTTTGAACACTCCTAGCTCACAAATCTACTAAATTCTATCTGTATGATGACTTTTGATACATGAAATCCTTTATTAAGCTCTAGACCACGGATACGAGTTGAAAGTGATCAGTAAAACCACTCTTATTACTCAATAAAAACCAAGAATCAAACTATCATTATGGAATGAATGTAATTACACGTCAAACATAAAACTCAATGTGCGATTGATGAAAATAAGTCAAATCAAGGTAACACGACAAAGAAGATAAGATTTCTTATTATTTCAATCGAAATTGGGCGATTATAGATTTGTGAATCAAAGTATTTCTGAAAGCTTAAAAGAATACATGAAAAAGGAACACGTTATACAAAAATGTTATACAATAATAGTTATCGCATGGATAGTTTTTGCTAACCGTTTTTTTACTCTACCATTTTGATTTTCAAGCCTTCTAAACACCCTCCTGAACTAAACTAATCATATTTGATGCTAATGATTAATGTAATCAACTAATCAACCACAATGGGCAAATAGTATCTACATTCAAATAGAAACCAATACCAAACATGAATATAAACAATTCATCTTTGAAATCGATCCTCTTGTTTGCAAAATGCATCAAAAGCATTCCACAAACATCTTTCAACACTCTTGGCTCGCAAATCTACTAAATTCTATCCAAATGATGACTCCTGATCCTTGAAATCCTTCATTAAGCTCTAGACGAAATCCTTCATTAAGCTCTAGACGATGGATACGAGTTGTAAATGATCAATAACTCCAGTCTTATCACTCAATAAGAAGCACGAATCAAACTATCGTTATAGAATTCAAGTAATTACACGTCAAACATAAAACTCAATGTGTAATTAATGAAAACTAAGTAAAATCAAGGTAACACAACCAAGAAGATAAGATTTCTTATTACTTCAATTGAAACTGGCCGATTACAGATTTGTGCATCAAAGTATTTGTGAAACTTTAATAGAATACATGAAAAAGGAACTAGTTATACAAAAAAGTTATATAATAATAGTTATCGCATGGATAGTTTTTGCTAACCGTATCAACCTTTCTTACTGTACCATATCGATTTTCAAGCCTTCTAAACACCCTCCTAAACTAAACTAATCAAATTCGATGGCAAAGGTCAATGTAATCAAACTAAACAACCACAAAGGGCCATTAATATCTACATTCAAATAGAAACGAAAACCGAACATGAAAATCAACAAATCACCTCTGAAATCGATCCTCTTATGCACAAAATGCATCCACAACACTCCATAAACAACTTTGAACAATCCTGGCTCACAAATTTACTAAATTCTATCCATATGATAATTTTTGATACATGAAATACTTCATTAAGCTCTAGACCATGGATACAAGCTGAAAATGATATATAAAACCACTCTTATCACTGAATTATAATCAAGAATCAAACTATCATTATAGAATGAATGTAATTACATGTTAAACATAGAACTCAATCTGCGATTGATGAAAATAAGTCAAACCAAGGTAACACGACCAAGAAGATAAGATTTCTTATTATTTCAATCGAATTGGGCGATTATAGATTTTGTCATCAAAGTATTTGTGAAAGCTTAATAGAATACATTAAAAAGGAACAAGTTATAGAAAAATGTTATACAATAATAGTTATCGTATGGATATTTTTTGCTAACCATATCAACCTTTTTTACTCTACCATTTTGATTTTCAAGCCTTCCAAACACCCTCCTTAACTAAAATAATCATATTTGATGGTAATGATCTATGAAATCAACTAAACAACCACAAAGGGCAAATAGTATCTACATTCAAATAGAAACCAAAACCAAACATGAAAATAAAGAAATCACCTCAGAAATCAATCCTCTTATTCACAAAATGCATCCACAACACTCCATAAACAACTTTGAACACTCTTGGCACACAAATCTACTAAATTCTATCCATATGATGGTTTTTGATACATGAAATCCTTCATTAAGCTCTAGACTATGGATACGAGTTGAAAATGATATATAAAACCACTCATATCACTCAATAAAAATCAAGAATCAAACTATCGTTATAGAATGAATATAATTACATGTCACACATAAAACTCAATGTTCCATTGATGAAAATAAGTCAAATCAAGGTAACACGACCAAGAGGATAAGATTTCTTATTATTTCAATCGAGTTTGGCGATTATAGATTTGTGCATCAAAGTATTTGTGAAAGATTATTAGAATACATGAAAAAGGAACAAGTTATACAAAAATGTTATACAATAATAGTTATCGCATGGATAGTTTTTGCTAACCGTATCGACCTTTTTTACTGTACAATTTGATTTTCAAGCCTTCTAAACACCCTCTTGAACTAAGCTAATCATATTCGATGGTAATGATCAATGTAATCAACTAAACAACCACAAAAAAATCAATCCTCTTGTGCACAAAATGCATCCACAACACTTCATAAACATCTTTGAACACTCCTAGCTCACAAATCTACTAAATTCTATCTGTATGATGACTTTTGATACATGAAATCCTTTATTAAGCTCTAGACCATGGATACGAGTTGAAAGTGATCAGTAAAACCACGCTTATTACTCAATAAAAACCAAGAATCAAACTATCATTATGGAATGAATGTAATTACACGTCAAACATAAAACTCAATGTGCGATTGATGAAAATAAGTCAAATCAAGGTAACACGACAAAGAAGATAAGATTTCTTATTATTTCAATCGAAATTGGGCGATTATAGATTTGTGAATCAAAGTATTTGTGAAAGCTTAAAAGAATACATGAAAAAGGAACAAGTTATACAAAAATGTTATACAATAATAGTTATCGCATGGATAGTTTTTGCTAACCGTATCAACCTTTTTTACTCTACCATTTTGATTTTCAAGCCTTCTAAACACCCTCCTGAACTAAACTAATCATATTTGATGCTAATGATTAATGTAATCAACTAATCAACCACAATGGGCAAATAGAATCTGTTGTAAATGGACCTTTCATACCCAGCACCCCCTCTGCTACTGGTGCTGGTATGATCCCTAAAGATATGGCCAACTACTCAGATGAAGATAGGAAAAGAGTAGAGATTGATAGGAAGGCCATGACTGCTCTTCAGACTGCTCTCCCAAACTCTGTATACAGAGGTTTTAAGAAGTGCAAAACAGCTAAACAGCTGTGGGATGCACTGAAGCTGATGTATGAAGGCTCCTCTGAAGCCAAGGAGAACAAGAAAGATCTTCTGAAGCAGCAGTTTGAAAATTTCACCTTCAAAGCAGGTGAAACCATGACCCAACAATACTTCAGGTATGTTGAGATTGTGGATACCCTAGTGGATGGAGGAGTACCTTTTGAGAACAGGGACATTGTAAGGAAGTCATGTCCTCACTTCCTAGGCAATGGACACACTATTGTGTGGTGATCAAGAGGACTGAGAACCTTAAAACTCTTACTCTGACAGAGTTGTATGGGATTCTCAGTGGATACCAGATGGAAATGAACATGCAAGGTTCATCTGGAAACTCCAACAATCAAATGGGTTCAGCCCTTCATGTAGTTGAAAGGGACAGCATAGAACCCCAACATCATCTCATATGCTACCCTGACGACTCACATAAGGGTCCTTTCATCACCTTCCCGGAGACACCAAGAGAGAACTTTACTCAAGGAAGTCCATTCCAAGAGACAAGTTCTTCTCAAGCCTTTGTGTCTACTGATGAAAGCTGTGGGAATTATCTCTTCACTCTTGAAGACCTGGACTGTATTCATCCAGATGACCTGGAATACATGGAGATAGTTCAGCAGATGGCTCTCCTCACTCACAGAGCCAAGAAGTTCTACAAGAGAACAGGAAGAAGATTTCCAAGCAATGCTATCAGTGGAAAGTTTGGGCTGGATAAAAGCAAAGTTAAGTGTTACAACTGTAATCTTATGGGTCACTTTGCTAGGGAGTGTAAGGCACCTAAAGAAAATGGGGGCCAAACATAACCCAGACCAAACTACACTGACAAAACTCCTCAGTCTGAGAAGACTAAGCAACATGTTGCTGTTGCTGTTGAAGAAGGAGGTTTTGACTGGAGTTTTCAGGTGGAAGATGCTTCTCCAAACCAAGCACTGATGGCTGATCATGATGAAGCCAAGGTATTGGAACATCTCTGTATTCCTGAATGCATTGCTAAAGTAAATAGATACAGGTCTTACAACTTGGAGATGAGATCTGATCTTGAGTCCTTAAACATTTTAAAATCTGATTTTAGAAAGTCTGAAAATGATTATAAACTGAAAATAGAGGACTTAGAGAAAACCATTTCAGCTCTAAAACATGAACACACAGACTTTAGAACTCAAATTCAAGATCTCATAACCAAGCTAACTGAGTGCCAGGCTGAGCTTGTGATCAGCAAAGCCAGGGTAGAAAAGAGTGTTCTTGAAGAAGAGACCTTCAAGAACATGATATCCTCATCCCTACACAACAAAGTGTGCTATCAAAACAGACAGGGACTGGGATCAAATGAGATAGCTCCTCCACACACAATCTTGTCTGTAAGATCTCCTAGATGTGGAACTTGTGAAGATGAGCTTCCTCTCATAGATCCTATAAGTGAGGATGATGAAGAAGTGATAGTGAAGAATTCCTCTGAGAAGAGTGAAGATGAGGATTCTTCCAAGGGCCACTATCCTTCTGAGGAAAAGAAATCAACTGTGATGACCAAGTCTAAGAGAAAGAACTTGATCAGGAAGAGCAAAAGGAAAGCAAAGAAGGCTCAAGAAATCAAGGCTACTTTTGATGCTAAGCAGAAACAAGTTTTTATCTCTGCAGGTTTCAAAGTAGTAAAGACTGAAGACATCAACCAAGACTCCTCAGCTAAGAGTACTGGTTCATGTTCAAATCATCACAGTGCAAAGAAGAAGACTGAGCTGCTGTGTACCACTGCTGCACAGCCTGGACCATCAAACTCCAAAAACAGTTCACAACCCAAAAGAATTGTCTCAGCATCTACCAAGATGAAGGTGGAGAAGGAATAAGCCAGTCTTGCTCTCAAAAGGAGACTCCTTTGAAGAAGAAAATGTTATGTGTCATGTGTGAAAGTACTTCTCACATTGCCAAGGATTGCCCATACAATCCTAAAAGTACCATCCACATGACCAATTCAAAGACTTCAAAGAATCTCAAGAAGTCTCAAGCTTCGGAAGGAAAGTCTGTTTCCTTCGGAAGCTCCAAATCAAAGAAGAAGGTAAATGGAAAATTACCTTCGGAAGTAAAATTGGTCTCGGAAGAAAGGAGTTCTTTCAAAGCACTAAAGTCTGCTGCAGTGACTGTAGAATCTTCCGAAGGTTCAGTCATCAAAATGTGTGAAGTTCCAAAAGCTTCTAAGGTTTTGAAGGTCAAGTCCAAGACTCCAAAGGTGGTGTGGAAGTCTAAGAAAGACCAAATGACTGAAATTTCTCCATCAACAACAGTTGAAGATCCCCATAGTACAACCATAGGATCTATTACTGTTGCATTACCTTCTACTACACTTAGTGAGCCCAAGACAAGTAAGGCTTGGGTTTCCAAATGTAACTAATCATTTTCTTTGTGCAGGAACAGCTCAAGACAAACAGGAATGTCTGGATAATTGACAGTGGCTGTTCCAGGCACATGACAAGCAATAGGTCTCTACTCCATAATTTTAAGAGATTGATGGAGGACCAGTTGCTTTTGGAGGACATGAAGGTGGTTACATTTTTGGAAGGGGCAAGGTCACAAATGGTAAGCTCAGCATCGAGAAGGTAAACTTTGTTAAGGAGCTTGGGTACAATCTTTTGAGTGTATCCCAATTTTGTGATCAGAGTCATAACATGCTCTTTACTGAGCATGAGTGCATTGTTCTCAAGCCAGGAGTGGTCATTCCTCATGAGCATATCCTGCTCAGAGCCCCCAAGAAAGGGAACATGTACAAGATGGATTTGCAAGAAACATCTCCTTCTGGAGAAGTTTCATGCTTTCTATCTAAAGAAAATAGTGATGAGTCTTTCCTATGGCATAAAAGAATGTGCCATGTAAACTTTAAGAACATAAATAAATGATTAAACATGATCTGGTAACTGGAATGCCAAAGAAAGAGTTTACAAGTGATGATCTTTGTGTTGCATGCCTGAAAGGGAAGCAACACAAGGTATCTCACAAGCCTAAGGAAAAGAACTCCATCACTACTCCCCTACACTTGTTACATATGGATCTCTTTGGCCCCACCAGTGTAATGAGTTTAGGAAGGACCTCTTATTGTTTGGTGATCACAGATGACTTTACAAGATTCACTTGGGTCTTTTTCCTTAGAACTAAGGATGAAACCCTGAGATTCTGAAGAATTTCATCTTAAAAGTTGAGAATCAATGTGATCATAAGGTCAAAACCATAAGATGTGATCAAGGAACTGAATTCAAGAACCAAATCCTTGATACATTTTGTGATGAAAAAGGTATTACAAGACAATATAGTGCTCCAGGACTTCTCAGCAAAACAGAGTTGCTGAGAGGAGAAACATGACACTTATTGAAGCTGCAAGAACTATGTTGTCTGACTCTAAATTGCCTATCACCATCTAGGCAGAGGCAGTTAATACTGCTTGCTATGTGCAGAACAGAGTTTTAGTAGTTAAGACACATGGTAAGACCCCTTATGAACTTTGGCACAAGAGGAAACCTTTCATTGGTTTTCTCAGGTCATTTGGATGTCCATGCACCATCTTGAATACCAAAGATCAAATCACCAAGTTTGCTGAGAAATCAGACGATGGACACTTCATTGGATACTCCTCTCAAGCTAAAGCTTATAGAGTATACAATCTCAGAACTAGAATAGTTAAGGAGTCAGCCAATGTGAATTTCAATGAACACACACCATGTGTTGCTGGTTCTGCTCTGGATTGGTTGTTTGATCTTGATTTAGTTACCAACTGTTTTAACAAATCTTGTGAGCATGTTTCAGGATCTGCAGAAAATTTAAAAATAGGTGATCCTGACCCAAGATTTGAGCTAGGAAGATCTTCAAGTCATACATCTTCAGCTCCAGTTGAAACTACTTCAACAAATGAAGTTTCTATCAGCACAACAATGACAAATTCAGCTGATACATCTGGTATGCCTTCAAATTCCAGCTCAGAGGCTTCTCAACCAGATAAAGATACCTCAATTGTAGAAGACAACAATGGTGATGGTGATAGTGATCAGGAATTTCTTGATGCTAATAACCATACCATAAATGACAACATCAATGATGTCACACACTCATTGGATCAAGTTAATTTTGATAAGTGTGATAATGTGGAGGGTAAATCTTTAAGCCCAGATCTAAATTTCTCAAATTTGGATCTCTCTCAGCAACTTGCTGTGATCCCTCAGCTAAGGATCCACAGGTCTCACCCCACCACAAACATCATTGGAGATGTGACACAGGGGTAAGAACAAGAGGACAAACTCATGAATCAAATATTTGTCTTCACTCTTATTTCTTATCTCAGATAGAGCCAAAGAAAGTTGATGAAGCTCTAAAGGATGGAAGTTGGGTTGAAGCTATGCAACAAGAGCTGCTTTAATTCAAAAGGCAGAAAGTTTGGAACCTTTGTCCACTTCCTCATGGGAAGAGTACCATTGGCACCAAATGGGTTTTTAGGAATAAGAAGGATGATAGAGGAATCATCATCAAGAACAAGGCAAGACTAGTTGTTCAAGGATATACACAAGAAGAAGGGATTGACTACACTGATGTGTTTGCTCCTGTAGCGAGACTAGAAGCTGTTAGGATATTCCTGGCATTTGCTGCATCCAAGAACTTCAAAGTCTATCAACTTGATGTAAAGTGTGCTTTCTTATATGGAGTGATTGATGAGGAGGTTTATGTCAAACAACCACCTGGTTTTGTAGACCCTGATCATCCTGATTATGTCTGCAAGCTTGACAAAGCTCTTTATGGGCTGCATCAGGCACCCAGGAAGTGGTATGAGACACTTTCTGAGTATCTCTGTAAACATGGTTACAGGAGAGGTGCTATAGATGGAACTCTCTTCATCAAAGGACAGGGAAATGACTTATTGCTGGTTCAAGTATATGTAGATGACATCATCTTTGGTTCAACCAATCCAAAGCTCTATAAAGACTTTGAGAAGCTGATGAAAGACAGATTTGAAATAAGTTCAATGGGAGAACTCAACTTCTTTCTGGAATGCAAGTGAAGCAGGTTGAGGATGGCATCTTCATAAGTCAGTCAAAGTATGTTCAAGACATACTCAAGAGGTTCAACATGACTGATTGTAAGATTGCTAAGACACCCATAGCCAGAAACCACTCCCTTGGTCCAGATCTTGAGGGGCAGTGTGTAGATGAACACTTATACAGGGCTATGATTGGGTCTCTTATGTATCTTACAGCTAGCAGGCCTGATATCATGTTTGTTACATGTATTTGTGCAAGATATCAAGCCAACCCTAAGATGTCTCACTTAATCACTGTGAAAAGAATTTTAAGACACCTCAAAGGTGCTTCAACACTTGGTCTATGGTATCCAAAGAATCCTAATTCCAATCTGTATGCCTATACAGACAGTGATTATGGTGGTTGCAACATGACTGCAAAGTCTACATCTGGGGGATGTCAATTCCTTGGTGGAAGGATTGTCTCATGGCAATGCAAGAAACAATCCTGTGTGTCTGCATCAACTGCTGAGGCTGAATACATTGCTGCTGGAAGCTGCTGTGCTCAAGTGCTTTGGATTCAAAATCAGATGCTGGACTATGGATTTAACTTCAAAGAGACTCCTATCCACATAGACAACAATAGTGCTATCTCTATCACTGAGAACCCTGTGCAGCACTCAAGGACCAAACACATCAACATCAGGTATCATTTAATAAGAGATAACTATGAAAAGAGATTAATTAAACTAGTCAAAGTTCATACAGATGAACAATATGCTGATCTGTTCACAAAAGCTTTTGATGAACAGAGATTTAAGTATCTGATATTAGCTATTGGAATGATTAACTTTGAGTAGACTTTTTCTTAAAACTGATTCTAATTATTTCTTCTTAAAATAAGTGTGTCCTAAGTTGTCTAGTTTATCACTTTCATAAGCTCATGTTTTCTTTGGATGAAAAACTTTTTTTTTTGAAAACTTTCCTTAGATTCTTGAAAATTTTCTGATACTTTGGAAGATAAAGTTTTATGTCTTCAAAATAAATAACTGTCTAAGAGAGTTTACCTTCGAAAGAATTCAAATTCATCTTCCGAAGCTTAAAATTCTTAACTCAGACACTTATTCATTTTAAGGATTTTTTCCTTCCGAAGCACAATTAACCTTCGGAAGCTTTGTTCATTCTTATACAAAGCATCCAAGGGTTTATTTCTCTTCCGAAGCATAAATCTTCAAGACTCTCAGAAAATTCTTCCGAAGCCATTTTAGCTTCGGAAGCTTTTTCCAAAACTTCCGAAGACAAATTACCTTCGGAAGCTTTTCGAATTCCAAGAAAACTACTTTTTGAGCAAAAGAAAACTATCTTTTCAGAGGTGGGACCGACTTCCGGATTTCAAAGTTTATCCTCTTTCATTAACTTGGTTCAAATCACTTTATATAAATACCCAACGGTTCCCCCTCTCTCCCACTATCTTCCTCCATTCCTCTATCCCTCTAACCTAATTCTCTAAACCGCTTTCGCTTTCTACCTTTCTTCACCCTTAAGCTTCTGAAATGGCTAACCTTAACCACAGAAACAACCCAGATTTCTCCATGCAACTTCACAGGCAACATAATCAAGTTGCTCTGTTAAGCTCTGAGAAAGATGCGAGTTTCTCAGAGATTTGCCAATTCTTGACTCTGTCAAACTATTTCACCTCCTGAGAACCCTGTGCAGCACTCAAGGACCAAACACATCAACATCAGGTATCACTTAATAAGAGATAATTATGAAAAGGGATTAATTAAACTTGTCAAGGTTAACACAGATGACCAATATGCTGATTTGTTTACAAAGGCTTTTGATGAACAAAGATTTAAATATCTAATATCAGCTATTGGGATGATCAACCCTGAGTAAATTTTTCTTAAAACTAATTCTTATTATTTCTTAAAAATGTGTGTTCTAAGTTGTCTAGTCAATCATCTTCATAAGCTCATGTTTTTCCTTGGATTGGAAGATTTTCTTTAGATTAATTGATGATTTTATACTTAAATAGTTATCTTAGACACTTACTTATTTTCAAGGACCATTTCCTTCCGAAGCAATAATTAACTCTCGGAAGCTATATTGATCCCTATACAAAGCTTTCAAGTCTTAAATTTTTCTTCCAAAGCAAAATCATCAAATACTCTCAGGAAATTCTTCCGAAGTCATTTTAGCTTCGGAAGCTTTTTCATTAAAACTTCTGAAGATAATTTACCTTTGGAAGCTTTTCGAATTCCAAGAAAACTACTTTTTGAGCAAAAGAAAACTACTTTTTCAGAGGTGGGACCGACGTTCGGATTTCAAAGTTTATCCTCTTTCATTAAACTTTATCTGAAATCCCTCTCTCTCATATAAACCCAACGGTTCCCCCTCTTCTCTCATCTGCTTTTCATCCAAACCTAAAACCCAAAATCTTCTCTCTGAATTTCTTCTTCATCTCTAAGCTACCTCACAATGGCTAACCTTGCTCACAGAAATGATCCCAACTTTACCATGCAGCTACACAGACAACATAATCAAGTTGCTCTGTTATGCTCTGAGAAAGATCCTCATTTCTCAGAGGTTTGCCGTTTCTTGTCTCTGTCTCACTACTTCACCTCCCTAACCATTGATCCTCCACTCTATGAGGATCAGTTGCTTGAATTCTGGAAGACCTACAAGAGGTCATTATGGACGGGGAGAAGGCACTGTCTGCCACAGTGCAAGGGAGAACAATCTTCATCACTCCGGCGATCATCAACCGACATCTTCAGCTGGATGATGAAGAAGGTGAGGTGTTCTTCCCAAAGGAAGCTGTAAATCATTCCTTTGAGCAGATGGGCTACGAAGGAGATTTCTCTGTAAAGACCTTCAGGAAAGGGAAGGTCTCATCCCAGTGGAAATACCTGCTCCACGTGGTTATCCACAGCTTATCAAACAAGCATTGTGGATGGGACCAGATTCCTGAGGATCTCTCCTTTATAGTTCATGGAATGGTTCAGGGGGTTAAGTTCAGGTATTCACAATTTGTTTATACTAATTTACTTGCAAACTTAGACTCCTTAAAGTATTACATGTTTCCTAGATATGTTCAACACATTCTCAACTATGAACTGGGCTCACAGTTGAGGGAAACAAGTAATATTATTAAATTGGGACAGATGAAGCCCGACATCTTTAAAATAATGAAGAAGCCCACTATAGGCTTCTCAGGGGTAGAAACAGCCCTAGTCCCAAAAATGTTAGAGCTCATTGCTCAAGGTGACAACCTAGCAGCACAAGCTAGTGTTGAACCCACACCTGCTGCTTTCCAACCACCTACACAGCCCCAAATATCCATCACCTACCAAAGAAAATACAAACGAACCCCTGCTCAGACTATTCAGTCTGAGGAGGCACCCATATACTCACTCATACAGGAAGAAGTGGATAATGGAGCTCCCACTTCTCCTGAGGAGCAGACCACTCCATTTTTCCAAGAATCAGTGCTGAGGTTCCTCATGCTCAGCCTGATGAGCTCACTAGCCCAACAGCCTTAAGCCTTCACTCTGAGTCTCAACACTCAAGTGAACAACCTTCCGGGGACAGCTACTATCCCCAGCCTTTGGATCTCAACCAACCAATTCCCAACCTATCCTTCTATACTGATGAAGACTTAGGATTCAGTGAGTACCATGAGTCTCTCTTCCCATCACCTACTCAAAGAGAGATGAGTACCTCTGACTCTCCTCAGTCTATCCCATATCAGTCACCTATTACTGAGGTGGACACTTCTGAACTTGTTCAGGATGTCCATATGGAAGAGGCTCTCAATTTTGAAAGTAATTACATCATTAAGACCTCCAACATGGCAACTCAGCTCCCTGGCATCTCAACTGAGGCTGCCAGTGAGCAGAGAAAACCAGCAGCCAAGAAACTCAAGCTGGTGGTGAGCGAGAGGACTTTGGTCCAATCATCTCATCCCCCACTGATTCTTCTGATGAAGATGAGGGAATTTGAGACTAAAGGTGCAGAAATTGTCAAAAACATGCACCTATTTAGTCTCTAAGGTTAGTCACTTGGAATCTCAGGTGACTACCTTACAAAACCAGGTCAATGATCAGCAACTTCAGATTTCATATCTGCAGGAACAACTAGCTGAGAGACCTTTAAGGACAACTCAACCAGGAACACAAGAACCTGTGGAAGTAATTGACTTATCCTCCAGCTCACCTATGCAAGTGGTGCTGCTACCAAAAAGGGGGAGAAAGTTGTTACAACCACAGAACCTGGGAGTTCTTCAAAGAGAATGGACATAGAGGACTCACCATCCTCACTTGCTGTTGTGCATTCTCAGCAACTTCCTCAAGTTCACATTAATGTGGACTCTATAGACTCAATCATGAGGAGTCTCTTTGAGGAAGGTATACCAAGGGCTGTCTCATCTCCACCACAAGGAACTGGCAACTACATCATAAGGTGGAGGTATGATGAGGATAGAAGAGCCCTTATACTTCACAGAGTTCAAGGCCAACAAGAATTTTTTCAGTTCCAAAGCCTGAGCTTCTATGAAAGACTGGATTTAGTCAACATGCCACTTGTCAATCCAAGCAATTCAAGACAAGCTGACAGGCTGGCTCAAAGAATCCAAGAAAGGATCCTTGCAGAGTTTTCTCTAAGAAGGAGACATAGGCAATCAGGCAATGTCATCGGTCAACTGGATGTTGAGGTGGACCCTAAGATTAGTTTCATAGGGGAAACCTTGACTGAAGGCCCAGTGGCAGAACCTGAGACCCCTGTCTCATCATCAACAACTGCTGCAGAGGTCCAAACTCCATCTGAAACACCTGCTGGTGAAGGTGTTTCTCAGCCTCTCTCTGGCCAGAGCATGGAAGCTACACCAAGCAATGAAGGGCAAGCCTCAATCCACCCTGAGTCATAAAGGTCTGTTGGTGACAAAGGGAAAAGGAAAATGACTCCTGAGGAATTGAGGAGGAAGAGAGAGAGAGGAAAAGGAGGCTAAGGGGAGAAAGTTCTTCTGGGTCATCTACCTTCATGCAAGCTGCAATCAGGGCTACCCCCAGACCAAATACTCAAGATGATGAGTTAAGGGTAGTCAGGATAACCTATTTACAAACTAGGAACTATGATATTGATGAAATCATCTCCCTCCCCTTAGAAGAGTTAAATGAACTAGCTGACATGGAAGTGTCAAGAGAGATGAAGGAGAAAGAGGATGCAAGGTTACTTCTCCAATTCAAAGAGGAGGAGACAGAAAAGGCTTTACAAGCATGCTCCCACTCTCTCTCTAGTTCAAGAAAGTCCTGCACAGGAAGATGTGGCTCCACAAGAACCTCAGGTAGATAAAGAAGAAGATAGGATCAAGATGATGAACTACCTGAGTGCCACAGGCTTCTATCAGGCAAATGCACTTCTTCCCCTGTCCTATGACTTCATTGAGTTCGAGTACCTAAAGCAACTTGAGCTTGAGCTAGTCAAAGAAAGAAAAACAACCAAAAGGAAGCTAAGGGAAGAAGCTGCAAAGTCAAGAGCCATCATTCAAAAGAATGCAAAGAAGTCTGCTGACAAACAAAGAATGATGAGCTTCTTGAAGCTATATGGATTCTCCGGAAGGAGACTTGGCCCCATGTCTCTATCTACAATGGATGAGCATATAAGGGTGATCAAGCAGAAGATTAAAAGTGGAGATCTGATTAACTTGCACTCTTTTCCAAGTCAAGTCCCACCTGAAGTGGAGGTCAAGTTTGAACAACCTGAGACACCTCAACCAGAACCTCCAGCTAAGCCTCAGCAAACTTCATCTTCTGATCCAAGACAGGGTCAAACTCCCTCTCCTTCTGAACCTGTGAGGGAGGAACACCCAACTGAGAAAGACACTGATGATCAACATGGTGCTGCAGACCAGTCTTCTTAGTTAAAGACATCTAAGAGGAAGAAGAAAATGGCTTCTAAACCAAAGACTAAGAAGAAGAAGCCAAAGTCATCTACCTCTACACCTCAGGCTGAATCAGATCAACCTGAGGAAGTGCATGATGATGCAGCCCAATCAACTCCTATGCAAGTGGCTCCTCTAACAACTGAGACACCCATCTTGTCCTGGACTTATTCTACCAATCCAGAAAGATGGCATGTTATCAGAGATCAAGGTGTTGAGAATGTCTACTCCTGGCAAGACATAATCAACTTACCTCTGCATGATCTCTTTGAGATGAGAAGATACTATAAGAATCTTGATGATCCTGACCATCTAATGAAGAAAGGAATGGTCTTGATTGTACTGAAGACTACCAACATCTGAAGATCTTCTAAGTGTTTTGGTAGCATCAGCCTAGGGGAGTTTGTAAGGATTCCTTAAGTCTGATGCAACCCAAAACATCCAAAGTGTCTCAGCAACATGCACTAAGTAGTGAAGTGAAGAATGCTTTGGAAGTTTTACACAATGCATTAGAAAATACTCTAAGTGTAAAAACTTCTGAAGCCAGACCAATATCTTCCGAAGCCAAAGATGAAGTCTTCCGAAGCCTCAGAGACAAAGTCTTCCGAAGCTGCAAGTTATGAAGACAGATTTCTTCCGAAGACTTTTAAGACATGCTTTTTCTGATGTACTTTTCTGTAAAGCTGGACACCTTTCCGCTGTACCTCTGCAAGTCACCAACTTACATGAGTTGGTGAAAAGGTCCATGCTTTTGGTAACTGTACATTGAGGTCTTGAGTCTGTATACTTTCTACTTTATGTACTTATCCTTTTTGTAATAGATAAGGATGTGAGCTATGGCATGTCAGTCACAAGTCAAAAGGCAATCTGCCTTTTGACTCTATAATTGATTTTGTTTGTGTGTCTAGTCAATTGTATCCAGCTGGCTTTCAAAGTATAGCCAGCTGTAGGATGTAGTATAAGTATCTCATGTTCTTGTATCTTTTATCTTATGCTTTGAAACACTTGTAATAGAACATAAAGAAAGCAATATACTGCATTCTTGAAAACCATACTCTCTTGTTCTGTCTCTTACTTTACTTGTGCTCTTTGTATCACTTTGGTTAACCCCAGTTCACTGTTTGATTAAAGTTTAGTTAATCTTCTCTTTTTGTGTCGTTATGTTGTAATTGTGTTAAAGCCCTTAAACGGTCCTGCATAACACTTGGTGAATATCAAAACCCAATATGTATCTCAGGTCGGAGGATACCAAATGATATTCGCCTTTACTCAAATTTACCTATGATCAATCAATGAGATTCTATGTAGTAAAATTTGAGACGCGGGTCAGTCCAATATTGCATCCCCAAATATCTATGAACCTTGGTAGCAACCAATTGCTCTATATTCATACCTTATGAATATCTACCAATCCATGTTCATAATAATCTTACATTCATATTTGTTCCCACAAATATGACCGACTACGGACATTTAGAATAATAAACATATTCATGGATGTAAACATGCTAAAAAATATAACTCAATATATAAAAGAGTTAATGTTACAATTGTTCCATATTTTATATGCTAAACAGATCAATTCCAATCACCAGAATATCGAAGTCCTAAGGCACAACTATGACCCTCATACCTTGCCCTCACAAGGAGCTTCGTGAGAGGATCCATAATGTTTTGATCTTTATGAACTTTACGAATACATATCTTTACCCCTTTTCAACTCCATCCTTATGATGTTGAATCTCCGCTCAAGGTGCTTAGTCTTTTGATGAGTACAGGGTTCCTTGATTTGAGCAATCCCACCCACGTAATTACCAAAGATTTCTAGGGGTTCTTGAATGGTAGAGACCACCCCTAGATAAGCAATGGACAAATTTATCAATGCAGCTTCCCAAGCTGCTAATGAAGCGGCTATGTATTCAGATTTTGTAGTGAACAATGCTACCGTGTCCTGCTTTGAACCTTTCAGGACACTTCTCCTCCATTCATAATGGAAGTATACCCCGATTGTGATCGAGAATCATCTCGATCATTTTGGAAGCCTGCATCCGTGTAACCCTTTACAACGACTTCTCTTCAATAGATTCGTATATTAGAACATATCCTTAATCCTACTAAGGTATTTCAATATACTTTTAATAGCCATCCAATGGTTATTTCTATTGGTATCTACTTTGTCATACTTAATAAGCATGACTCGTCCGGTCTAGTGCATATCATCACACAAATGATGGATCCTATAACAGATGCGTATGGGTGCAAAGCCGCTCGCCCTAATGAATAAGCGGGAGAGGGAGAGTGAAAGGAGCACACTTCTCGACTAAGGCAATCTCATCTGAAAGCTCAAGCTCAACTTGCCGGTCTGAAAAGAGGCTCAACATTCGGACATATCTTTTCGATTGTTAGCAGGAAGAGAAAGCAGACTAGATTGAAAGAGGAGAAAGGCAAGCGGAAAGCTGCAACTTCCTCGCTAGAAGGCCTTCCTCGCTAGAAGTACGATTGGAAGGCAGGGTAAAGCGGTAGCAAGCGAGGGCTTTCGTGGATCCTGGAATTCTTTTTTTTGAAATCCTTCATTTGATTTTGCTCATCCTATGAGCTTGGACATTGAGACGTAGTCAATTGTCCCTCTCTGAATAGGTACCATACCTTTCTAAGAGTTTTCCATCTTGAGCCTTTTCAAGATTTTATCAATATATGCACTTTGGTTTAACCCTATCAACCACCTCGATCTATCCTTATAGATCCTTATTCCAAATATGGGCGGCTTAAACGAGATCTTATATGGAAAAACATATTCCAAGGTAGGTTTCACACCTTCCAAGGTTGGAATATCACTTCCAAATAGTATGTGTGTCATCAACAACAACATTAGGATACAATTATGCTCCCACTAACTTTCATATATACACAACCTTCTTGATGGTTGTTTCAATCCATAGATTTATCACTTTAACTTGTATACTTTATTAGGATGTCGTGGATCGACAAAACCATCATGCTGAACTACATGAACAGTCTCTTCGAGATGTCCATTAAGAAAAGCGGCTTTGACATCCATTTGCCAAAACTCATACTCAGAATATGCAGTTATGGCACATAAAATCCTAATCGACTTTAGCATTGCCACGGCGTAAGAGTTTCATCATAATCAACCAATTGAGTTTGATGAAACCTTATGCTATAAGTCTTGACATATAAGTATTCAAGTTTCCATGCATATCTGTTTTCATCTTGAAAAACCCACTTGTGTCCAACCGGTTTGGAGTTAAGTGGAGGGTCAACCATTTCCCAAACTTAGTTGTTATACATGGATTGCATCCTTACGTTCATGGTTTCTAGCCATTTGTCCCAATCCAAATTGGACATAGCATCTTGGTATATGGTTAGCCTATAGGGGGCAACCACATAGCATCCATCTTGGAATATTCATATCTTTTAGATGGAATACTAACTTTACCAGATTTGTGAATGTTTTGTGTGTATTGATCAACCTCTTGATTATCATCAACAACCTCTTATTGATAGCTAGTGTCAACCATAAGTGTATCGGCTTGTGGATCTTGATCCTTATCAAGTTCCATAGTTCTATATATCATTCCTTCGATAAGAAACTCGGTTTCCAAGAACTTAGCCTTTCGAGCAATAAATACTTTTGCTCTGTTGAGTCAAAGAAATAGTATCCTATACAGTCTCTAGGACTTTCAACTAATCTACACTTTCTTGGTCGGGTTCATATTCATAATATGAGCCTTAAAGAGCAATGCAAAAACCCAAAATGATAAAGATGGTAAGCTCATAGCCATAATAAATTGAACCATATCCAAAAAGGGTTCAGTTTCTCCTTTATCAGAATGAAGAACATAGATAGTTATATGAGTTGATTTTCTACTTCATTATTAAAGATTTTGAACATTTCAAAAAGCTTGGTAATTATGTGTCATCAAGTGCACATAATAATAGCGACTGTAATTGTCGGGTTAAGTAATAAAGTATCTTTCACCAATCTTTGTCGTTGTCTTAAAAGGACCACATACATCCAAATGTATCATTCCTAATAAGTCTTTTGGTTCACACTTATCAAATGAAACATTTCATTTGTTTCGAAAAGACCATTCTTTTGAAGTGTTTGAATCCGATTCTTGTTTATGTGACCAAGATGATGATGTCAAAGATAATAATAACTTAAACCCATTTTAAGTTTGTTGGTGCTTAATGTGTATAATGAGTTATTAGGACGAACTATCATGAACCAATTCATGGATATCATTAAAAGCATATCCTTAAAATGAAATACATCATCCATAAAACCTAATATCATTATTTACAAACTTTAAATCATGATCATATTGTTTTAATAGGAAACATTAGTTATGTTCCTAGTCAAACTAGGTGCATACAAAATATTTTGAGAACAACTTCCAAACCATTTGAAAGTCTCAAAACAGAGTTTCCCGCCTTGAAGCGTACATTTCTTTGAACCCCTTTGCAACAATTGCAAGTATGAGTTTCACATCCAGTATCCAATACCCATGTGTTTGAAGAAATGACATTTAATACAATGTGTGAATCATGGAGATTGTATTTGAGGTTTGCCCAACATCCCTCTTGTCTTTCAACTCCTTGAGATAGGAATTATCCTATCTCTCCATACTCAAAGCATGGATCGTTCTCTGTTACCTTAGGCTTCATAAGCTTAGGTTTTTCGAGGTTTCTCTTTAACCTTTGCTTTGATGTATCCCTTTCCTTTGGCAACAATTGCCTTAGGATCGGGATTGGCCATTTCTTATAGCCTCCCTTATTGATCGAGAGAATAGGTAGAACCTCTCTACCCATCCCTGCCTCGGTTGCTTCGAGCATTGCGTGAAGTTCACCAATGCTCTTGTCCTACCCATTCATATTATAGTTTATTATGAATGTCTCAAACCTTTAGTTTGGCAATCAAGGATCAAATCCTTGGCCAACTACTTTGAGATAGGACATTTAAGCATCTTGAGGCTATCAATGTGGCTTTTCATCTTAAGAATATATAAGATGATATCGATTGGGTTTCTTCCATGTGACATGCATAAAGTGCCCGAACCGTTTTGAAGCAATCTACTAAAGTTTGTTGAAAGACATTTCCTTCAACTAGTTATCATGTCATACATATGCCCCATAATGCTCCAAACCCTTTTGGAGTTCGGGAATCATATTCCCAACATGAGGTAGGATACTAACACAGAATCCTTAGTGTGCCTAAGCCAATCGTCAAAAAGCCTTAACATCAACAGTGTTGGTTGGTGAGGTATGGGATCGTCAAGGACATAGGCCTATACTCATTCTTGAGAACGATTCTCAAGTTTCAAAATTGAGTCCATAAGGTAATTATGGTTAGGACTATCCCTCTCAAGAATAAATCTCAGTGATAGGGAAGGGACGATCGGGGTGGTAGCGTAATAGTTAGCGGTCATCACTACAATAATTGACAATGTTCATTTTAGTATTTCTGATAAATTTATTTTAATTGTTAATACCCTTAAATGTCTCATAGACAATTAACGATTAAAATCTAGAATCCAACGTTACATTTAAATGATGGTTAGTGACCTTTATCCTATTATTTAATTAACAAGGTAGTCAACAGTTGACAATTGCAACCTATTGCAACTTCTAGTCTTATGGGATCGGTTAAAACATCATATGTTTAGTCGGCATGTTTAATCCCATCAACACCATTGTATGCCATGCTTCGGTGACCCTAATCACATGATTTCCAATTCAAGTCGTCCTACAACACACATGTGAGTTTTCACATACAAGTGGTTAGTGACCTTTATCCCACGAGTACGTTAGACTCACCTCAAAGATACAAGTTCCCTACAAGTGGTTAGGTGACCTTTATCCCACAAATAGTTCCCAAGTGATTCGAGTGTCGTGTAAAAGGATGGTGATAGACTTGTTACCAAAGGGATTTAAGTTTCCATTAATTCTAGACATGAAAACTCTATGTACCTTGTATTCGCATGCTTTCAAATACATGGTACCCTATGGTTCCTTTTTATAAAACCCATTTTATTATGAAATCATTAATCCTTTTAATAACCATTTATAAGTCACTTAATGTTTAGGAACCAAAAATTCAGCTTGTTATGATAATTTATTTAGATTGTCAAGCATATCCATATATCAAACAATCAACATAAAAGGAATAATCAAACAAGCATATATCTAACAATCATATATGCATAACCATAGCTACTATTGTGACCATACTTGTTTGCCATTACAAGTGTGGTCATTAGGTCTTTCCTAAAGGTTAATCACAACACAAAATTGAGATCACAATGGATCTCCCACTTGATGTCGCATCCGTATGCTTCAAGTCCACTTTGTGTCTTCCTTTTGTGCTTCCTTCTCGAGCATCTTCATTTACATAATATATATCCTAATACATATTTCTAGTAAAAGAGAAATACTCCTAATCTATTATTACATCCCAATGAATAAATAGATAAATTACAAGCACAAAACTTACAACCCAATTGAACGAAAATGACCGAAACAACCAAGCAACCAAACCAAAACAACACAAGGTCTAAGCTAGTTATGCACCATCAAATGAACAATCACAAACATCATTCAACAAACAAATAAACCCCATCAAACCCCAAATTTTCAGCCAACATAAACTGAAATTAGGGTTTGTTTGTCCAAACAAACAATAACCAAACATATCAACCATTGACATTCCTATCTTTCAAAGTTTAATCATAAGCATCAAGATATAACTTTGAAAGACACGGGTTTATTAAATCAACCAAAATCAGTCTCTAATGAGAGATAAACATCCTTTAAAACCAATATTACAAGGATAATGATGCTAGTTTCCACATAACCGGCTCTAGATGCCATTGAAGGGGTTTGTTGGTCCATTTACATCTTGTTTAAACATTTAAACATATGAAACGCAGCGGAATACAACTTAATTCATGTTAAAGTTTCTGAAAATTAACATGATTATGTGTAAACAACAAACCCATAACAAGAGGATCTTTATTATGTGAAGAACTAGCATACAAAAAGAAATAACAACCCAATAACAAACCAAAACAGTCATACAAACTACCTTTAACAAAGCTGCTTAAAACTGATGATGAACTACCTTCCAAAGGCTGCTGAAAAACGGGATTTGGATGAAGATGGGGCTGCTCTTGAATGACCAAAACATCAAGGTAGATTTCCTCAAGCTTCCATACCCACAAGCATGATGCAAAACACCTTTCTTGCTAGGATTTGTGCACTAAATCGCAAGAACATGGCTGCTGAAAACCGATTTTCAGCCTATTTTTCCTTCTTGGATGAGAGAAAAATAAATGGATCTTGCAAGTATGAGAGAGAGTGCTGAATGGGAGAGTGTAACTAGTGTTAATTTGGAGAGTAGTTTCAAGACACAAAATGACCAATAATGCCCCCAAAGGGGGCGGCCAAATCTTGTGTTTAAAATGGGTTCCCCCCATTTTTAAACACCCACTAATATGTTAACTAGTTGTATTGTTAGTTATATAATTAACCTTTTAAATATATAACTTAAACACACACTCTTATTATTTGATGTTATTTAACAAACTTAAATAACATTACAAATAATGTCCATGAACAAAATATCCTTATAGTTGTTCTTTCTCACATATAAATTATTTAGAAAACCCATTTTCTAAATTGGTGCAATGATTTAATTGAATGATCATATCATCAATTAAATACATATTGGTGTTTGCTAAACTTGTTATTGGGTATGACCCGACTTGGATCATGACGTACTAACCACATCAATATTCTATGTATCTTGGGCATAAAGAATCCAACAGATAATTGTAAATGATCAATAACTCCAGTCTTATCACTCAATAAGAAGCACGAATCAAACTATCGTTATAGAATTCGAGTAATTACACGTCAAACATAAAACTCAACGTGTAATTAATGAAAAATAAGTAAAATCAAGGTAACACCACGAAGAAGATAAGATTTCTTATTACTTCATGTGACACCCTACACATTCCCACATCGGTCGCGGACAGGAGAGATTCCTGGTTCATAAGGAATGTCTGGCTTTTAACATTAACAACGCGTTTTGGGCGTATTGGCTGTGGATGAGAGGAGAACTCCACAGTTAAGCCTGCTCAGGTGGGAGCAATCCAGGGATGGCTGACCTCCGTGAGAAGTTTTCATCCGGGCAACCAAAAGCGAATCCGTGAGCTCTTCGTGGGTAAAGCGGACAATATTGTTGATGCGAGGGGCCGGGTGTTACACCACAACACTCCATAAACAACTTTGAACACTCTTGGCTCACAAATCTACTAAATTCTATCCATATGATGGCTTTTGATACATGAAATCCTTCATTAAGCTCTAGACCATGGATACGAGTTGAAAATGATATATAAAACCACTCATATCACTCAATAAAAATCAAGAATCAAACTATCGTTATAGAATGAATATAATTACATGTCAAACATAAAACTCAATGTACGATTGATGAAAATAAGTCAAATCAAGGTAACACGACCAAGAAGATAAGATTTCTTATTATTTCAATCGAATTGGGCGATTATAGATTTGTGCATCAAAGTATTTGTGAAAGCTTAAAAGAATACATGAAAAAAGAACAAGTTATACAATAATGTTATACAATAATAGTTATCGCGTGGATACTTTTTGCTAACCGTATCAACCTTTTTTACTCGACCATTTTCATTTTCAAGCCTTCTAAACACCCTCTTGAACTAAGCTAATCATATTCGATGGTAATGATCAATGTAATCAACTAAAGAACCATAAAGAAATCAATCCTCTTGTGCACAAAATGCATCCACAACACTCCACAAACATCTTTGAACACTCCTAGCTCACAAATCTACTAAGTTCTATCCGTATGATGACTTTTGATACATGAAATCCTTCATTAAGCTCTAGACCATGGATACGAGTTGAAAGTGATCAATAAAACCACTCTTATCACTCAATAAAAACTAAGAATCAAACTATCGTTATGGAATGAATGTACTTACACGTCAAACATAAAACTCAATGTGTGATTGATGAAAATAAGTCAAATCAAGGTAACACGACCAAGAAGATAAGATTTCTTATTATTTCAATCGAAATTGGGCGATTATAGATTTGTGCATCAAAAGTATTTGTGAAAGATTAATAGAATACATGAAAAAGGAACAAGTTATACAAAAATGTTATACAATAATAGTTATCGCGTGGATACTTTTTGCTAACCGTATCAACCTTTTTTACTCTACAATTTAGATTTTCAAGCCTTCTAAGCACCCTCTTGAACTAAGCTAATCATATTCGATGGTAATGATCAATGTAATCAACTAAAGAACCATAAAGAAATCAATCCTCTTGTGCACAAAATGCATCCACAACACTCCACAAACATCTTTGAACACTCTTAGCTCACAAATCTACTAAATTCTATCCATATGATGACTTTTGATACATGAAATCCTTCATTAAGCTCTAGACCATGGATACGAGTTGAAAGTGATCAAGAAAACCACTCTTATCACTCAATAAAAACTAAGAATCAAACTATCGTTATGGAGAATGTAATTACACGTCAAACATAAAACTCATGTGCGATTGATGAAACAAGTCAAATCAAGGTAACACGACCAAGAAGATAAGGTTTCTTATTATTTCAATCGAAATTGGGCGATTATAGATTTGTGCATCAAAGTATTTGTGAAAGATTAATAGAATACATGAAAAAGGAACAAGTTATACAAAAATGTTATACAATAATAGTTATCACGTGGATTTTCAAGCCTTCTAAACACCCTCTTGAACTAAGCTAATCATATTCGACGGTAATGATCAATGTAATCAACTAAAGAACCATAAAGAAATCAATCCTCTTGTGCACAAAATGCATCAAAAACACTCCACAAACATCTTTGAACACTCCTAGCTAACAAATCTACTAAATTCTTTCCGTATGATGACTTTTGATACATGAAATCCTTCATTAAGCTCTAGACCATGGATACGAGTTGAAAGTGATCAATAAAACCACCCTAATCACTCAATAAAAACCAGGAATCAAACTATCGTTATGGAATGAATGTAATTACACGTCAAACATAAAACTCAATGTGCGATTGATGAAAATAAGTCAAATCAAGGTAACACGACCAAGAAGATAAGATTTCTTATTATTTCAATCGAAATTAGGCGACTATAGATTTGTGAATCAAAGTATTTGTGAAAGCTTAAAAGAATACATGAAAAAGGAACAAGTTATACAAAAATGTTATACAATAATAGTTATCGCATGGATAGTTTTTGGTAACCATATCAACCTTTTTTACTCTACCATTTTGATTTTCAAGACTTCTAAACACCCTCCTGAACTAAACTAATAATATTCGATGCTAATGACTAATGTAATCAACTAATCAACCACAAAGTCCAAATAGTATCTACATTCAAATAGAAAACAACCAACATGAATATAAACAAATCACCTTTGATATCTATCCTCTCGTTTGCAAAATGCATCAAAGACATTCCACAAAAATATTTCAACACTCTTGGCTCACAAATCTACTAAATTCTATCCAAATAATGACTCCTGATCCATGAAATCCTTCATTAAAATCTAGACTATGGATACGAGTTGTAAATGATCAATAACTCCAGTCTTATCACTCAATAAGAAGCACGAATCAAACTATCGTTATAGAATTCGAGTAATTACACGTCAAACATAAAACTCAACGTGTAATTAATGAAAAATAAGTAAAATCAAGGTAACACCACCAAGAAGATAAGATTTCTTATTACTTCATGTGACACCCTACACATTCCCACATCGGTCGCGGACACAGAGATTTTTGGTTCATAAGGAATGTCTGGCTTTTTACATTAACAACGTGTTTTGGGCGTATTGGCTGTGGATGAGAGGAGAACTCCACAGTTAAGCCTGCTCAGGTGGGAGCAATCCGGGGATGGCTGACCTCCGTGAGAAGTTTTCATCCGGCAACCAAAAGCGAATCCGTGAGCTCCTCGTGGGTAAAGCGGACAATATTGTTGATGTAAGGAGTCGGGTGTTACACCACACACTCCATAAACAACTTTGAACACTCTTGGCTCACAAATCTACTAAATTCTATCCATATGATGACTTTTGATACTTGAAATCCTCCATTAAGCTCTAGACCATGGATACGAGTTGAAAATGATATATAAACCACTCATATCACTAAATAAAAATCAAGAATCAAACAATTGTTATAGAATGAAGATAATTACATGTCAAACATAAAACTCCATGTACGATTGATGAAAATAAGTCAAATCAAGGTAACACGACCAAGTAGATAAGATTTCTTCTTATTTCAATCAAATTGGGCGATTATAGATTTATGCATCAAAGTATTTGTGAAAGATTAATAGAATACATGAAAAAGGAACAAGTTATACAAAAATGTTTTACAATAATAGTTATCGCATGGATAGTTTTTGCTAACCATATCAACCTTTTTTACTCTACAATTTTGATTTTCAACCTTCTAAACACCCTCTTGAAATAAAGTAATCATATTCGATGGTAATGATCAATGTAATCAACTAAACAACCACAAAGAAATCGATCCTCTTGTGCACAAAATGCATCCACAACACTCCAGAAACATCTTTGAAAACTCCTAGCTCACAAATCTACTAAATTCTATCCGTATGATGACTTTTGATACATGAAATTCTTCAGTAAGCTCTAGACCATGGATACGAGTTCAAAGTGATCAATAAAACCACTCTTATCAATCAATAAAAACCAAGAATCAAACTATCATTATGGAATGAATGTAATTACACGTCTAACATAAAACTCAATGTGCGATTGATGAAAATAAGTCAAATCAAGGTAACTCGACCAAGAAGAAATTTCTTATTATTTCATCGAAATTGGGCGATTATAGATTTGTGAATCAAAGTATTTGTGAAAGCTTATTGGAATACATGAAAAAGGAACAAGTTATACAAAAATGTTATACAATAATAGTTATCGCGTGGATTGTTTTTGCTAACCATATCAACCTTTTTTACTCTACCATTTTGATTTTCAAGCCTTCTAAACACCCTCCTGAACTAAACTAATCATATTCGATGCTAATGATTAATGTAATCAACTATTCAACCACAATGGGAAAATAGTGTCTACATTAAAATAGAAACCAATACCAAACATGAATATAAACAAATCACCTTTGAAATCGATCCTCTCGTTTGCAAAATGCATCAAAACATTCCAACAAACATCTTTCAACACTCTTGGCTCACAAATCTACTAAATTATGTCCAAATGATGACTCCTGATCCATGAAATCCTTCATTAAGCTCTAGACTATGGATACGAGTTGTAAATGATCAATAACTCCAGTCTTATCACTCAATAAGAAGCACGAATCAAACTATCGTTATAGAATTCAAGTAATTACACATCAAACATAAAACTCAATGTGTAATTAATGAAAAATAAGTAAAATCAAGGTAACAACACTAAGAAGATAAGATTTCTTATTACTTCAATTGTGTGACATCCAGTAAATTTCCGTTATCAAACTTCGTTAGTTCCGTTAAGTCTTGCATACACGTGTCGTAAACACACACTAGTTGTCGTTAAACGTTGGTGACCTAATAATAATAATTAATAATGTTACATTATTGTTAATCTAATTGATTAGATGATTATTGTGTTATGCTTATGTGTTTACACAATTTAAATGTTAACAGTGAATTTTATCACGTAACGCGGAAACATGCCTATTTATTCGTATGTCTTGTGTTTTTATAAAGATAAATATATTTATTGTCATTAGTTTATATATTTATATTATTAAGTTAAAAGCACTTTACAAAGAGTTTAAAACCTAGTTTTTATAAATACAAATACAAAGGTTAAAGGGTAAACATGGAAATTTAATTAATTAAAACAAAAACCCTAGCCCCATACCCCCCCCTTCGGCCGCGATTCCACTCCACACACCCTCTTGTTGGATCTTGTATGCCCAAGACACATAGAAGATTGATGTGGTTAGTGTGTTATGATCCAAGTCAGGTCATACCCAATAACGAGCTTAACAAGCACCAACAAATATTTAATTGTTGATAAGATCATACAATAAATATTAGCACCTATTTAGCAAATTGGTTTTCTAAATATTGCTTTTGTGATAAGAACAATATTATATGGATAATTTTGTTCATGGGATTTTATTTGATACTTTTTTAAGTTGGCTAAAAAGTGTCAAATAAAAGTGTGACATGTTATAAAATTAGACTTGTTTTA
This sequence comes from Flaveria trinervia, assembly GCA_025506515.1. Classification (NCBI taxonomy): domain Eukaryota; kingdom Viridiplantae; phylum Streptophyta; class Magnoliopsida; order Asterales; family Asteraceae; genus Flaveria; species Flaveria trinervia. The sequence continues at coordinate 47,568,898 of CM046446.1, forward strand.
ATTTTATAACTAAAATGCATGAAAGAGTGTTATTTTTTTTAAATTGAAAATGGGTGGGAAACCCTTTTGGGTTTGGCCTTGCGGCCGCCCAAGGGTCCCTTGGAAACCCCATTTTGTGTCTTGTAACAATGAGTTTTCATTTTTACACACACTCTTCCATCTTTTCACCTCTCTCTCTCTCAAAACTCACAAGGCAAGAACTCCCATTCTTACCACAAGAATTCGGATTTTGGCTGCATTTTGGGGCTGGATTTCGAACTTGAAAGAAAGATTGGAAGATCATTTTGGTGCAATAGGCTCCCTAGCATAGCAAGGTGTTTGAAAGAAAAAGCTTGTGGGTATTACTACTTGAGGTTCTCTTCTTTGAGGGCTGCATAAAAGACATCATCATCTTCTTCATCTCATTCTTGTCATCCACGTTTTTGAGGTTGCTGGAAGGTATTTTGGCAGCCCTTTTATGGCTGTCATATTGTGTTCATTTTATGCATACATAGCATGTTCATACACATAATGATCCTTGATACATGGGTTTGCTTTTACATTTAAATGGTCATCTAAAGGGCACATATTTCAGCTTATAAAATCATGTTTTAAGTTGTTATTCCGCTGCGTTTTCAGAATGTTTAAGTGGTTAACCCTGATTTTGGTGTTCCTTAAAACCCATCAATGGCATCTAGAGCCGGTTATGTGGATAGCATGCTTGTTAGAATCCTTTAAAATTTGTTTTATAGGATGTTATAACCCTTTAAAGGGCTGAAATATTCTTGCTTGTTGAATCCCCAAACTTTCAAGGTTATGTCACACATGCTTGTGACTAAACCTTGAAAGATATGTATGATGATATATATTATTGTTTGGACAATGTATAAAACCCAAAATTTCAGTTTATGTTGGCTGAATTTGGTGTTTTAAGTGGGGTTTCATTGTATGTTTGGATGATAAGATCCTTGTTCTTGGTGGTGCATAACCTAGCCTTGACCTTATGTTGATTTGGTTTGAAATGGATGATTGTTTTGGTTGTTTTTCATTTGGGTTGTAATATTATTCTTTTGTGTTTCTTTTGGGATGTAATTTATTTATTCATTCATTTGAAATGTAATAGATAGATTAAGTGCACTTTCTTTATTAGAATATTTGTATTAGGATACAATTTTGTAAATGGAAATGCACTAGATGGAAGCACAAGAGGAAGACACAAAGAGAAAGACTTGGAGCATATGGATGCAAGTTCAAGTGGGGACAATAAAGACCTCAAATTTTGTGTTGTATTCAACCCTTAGAAAGACCAAATGACCACACTTGTGATGGCAAACAAGTGTGGTCACAATAGTAGCTATGGTTATGCACATATGGATGTTTATTTTATGCTTGGTTATATGTTTGTTATTTGATTGTATGGTTGATATTTTGACATGCATAACAAAATTAACAAACTAAATATGATGGTTCTTGATCATTAAAGTTATAAAAGGTTATTAAAGTTAATATTAATGATTTTAAAGATTTTAAAGATTAAAATAGGTTTTAATCAAAGGACCATAGAGTACCTTGTATTTGAAAGCATGCAAATACAAGTACATAGAGCTTTCTTAACCGAATTGTGTAATTGTAACCCCTTTTGAAAATAAGTTAACACCATCCTTTTACACAACACTTAAATTACTTGCAAACTCTTAGTGGGATAAAGGTCACCTAACCACTTTGAGGGAACTTGTAACTTGAGGTGAGAATACTATGTTTGTGGGATAAAGGTCACCTAACCACTTATGTAGTAAACTCACACGTGTGTGTAAGTAGGACGACTTGATTTATAAAATATATTGAATGGATCACCTAAAATGTTTTATAAAAGGTGTTGATGGGATAAACATGCCGTTGTTAACATAAGATGCTCAAACGATCCCATACCACTAGAAGTTGCAATAGGTTGCAATTGTCATTCATGACTACCTTGTTTATTTAAATAAAGGGATAAAGGTCACCTAACCAATATTTAAATATAACGTTGGATTCTAGAATTTTATTTATTAATAGTCTATGCGACATAAAGGGTGTTAATAAATGAAATAAATTTTATCACAATTACTAAAATGGATCTTTGTAAAATCTTGTAGATGGCCGACAACAACAACACTAATAACGATGTACCAAACCAAACAACCAATCTCTGAGGGCGATCCTTCAAAGGGATCGTCTAACACCTAACAACTTCATGGATTGGTACCGCAACTTGAGAATCGTTCTCAAGCAAGAAAAGCGGGCCTACATCCTTGATGATCCCATCCCCGATGAACCTAACGAGGAGGATGGAGGCCTATAATGATTGGGTTAAATATATGGAAGACTCCATCCAAGTCTTTGCCTAATGTTAGCAAGTATGACACCCGACCTCCAAAAGAGTATGAGCTCCATGGAGCTTATGACATGATCACTCAGTTGCGGGAAACGTTCCAGCAACAAGCTAGGGTGGAGCGCTTCGAAACGGTTCGAGCGCTTCATGCATGTCGGATGGAGGAATCCCAATCGGTTTCATCTTATGTTCTTAAGATGAAAAGCCACATCGACCGCCTTCAAAGGCTAAATTGTCCTGTCTCAAAGGAGTTGGCCACGGATTTGATCCTTAATAGCCTAACTAAAAGGTTTGAGGCATTCGTCATGAATTACAACATGAACGGATGGGACAAGAGCATAAATGAACTTCATTCAATGCTCAAATCAGCCAAGGCGGGAATGGGTAAAAGGTTTTACCCGTTCTCACCATTAATGAAGGTGGGAGAAAGAGAAGGTCTCTACCCCCCTCCTAAGGCAATTGTCGCCAAAGGAAAGGGGCATGTTAGGGGAAAAGGGAAGGTTTGTTAGGGCGGAACCTCCGAAGCCCAAGGAGAAGAAGCAAAAGGTTGCTGTAAACGACCCATGCTTCAAATGTGGTGAGATAGGCACTGGATGAGAAATTGTCCAGTCTATCTCAAAGAGTTGAGAGAAAAGAGGGATGCGGGGCAAACCTCAGGTATAATTTATATGATACATGTTGAGCTAAATGTTATTTCTTCTAACACATGGTATTAGATACCGGATGTGGAACTCACATTTGCAATTTGTTGCAGGGGTTCAAAAGAAATGAGCATTATGAGAAGGGGAAATAAGTCTTTTCATGGGCAATGGTGCAAAGGTTCACGTGGAAGCCCAAGGAGACTACATTTTGAAGCTTCTAAGTGATTTGGAAGTCATTTTACATAATGTATTATATGCTCCTAGTTTGACTAGGAACATTATCTCTGTTTCCCGTTTAAGACAATATGATTATGATTTCAAGTTTGTTGACAATGACATTCATGTTTCTTTAAATCATATGTTTTATTTTAAGGCTATACCTTGTAATGGTATTTATGAATTGGTTCATGAAAACACAACATATGATAGCTCAATATACCAAGCAACCACCAAAAGGCTCAAATTAGATTTGAGTGATACCTACCTTTGGCATTGTCGTCTTGGTCATATAAACAAGAAACGTATACAAACACTTCAAAAGAATGGTTCTTTTAAAAACAAATGAATGTGATTCATTTGATGTATGTGAATCTTGTTTACAAGGAAAAATGACTAAGGCACCCTTTAGTGGAACTAACGAAAGGGCAAAAGATTTATTAGATATCATACATTCAGATGTATGTGGTCCTTTTAAGCCAATGACTAGGAATGGTGAAAAATACTTCATTACCTTTACCGACGATTATAGTCGCTATGGGTATGTGTACTTATTAAGGCATAAAAATGAAGCTTTTGAAATGTTCAAAATCTTCAAAAATGAAGTAGAAAATCAACTCAACAAGTCAATTAAAATTCTCCGCACCGATAGAGGTGGTGAATACCTAAGTGATGATTTTCAAGATCATCTTAGAAGTTGTGGGATGTCTCACAACTCACTCCACCTGGAACACCACAACATAATGGTGTGTCTGAAAGGAGGAATCGAACCTTATTGGATATGGTTCGATCTATGATGGCTAGAAGCACATTGCCTCTATCATTCTGGGGTTTCGCTTTGCTCTCCGCGGCCCGTATTCTGAATATAGCCCCAACCAAAAAGGTGGAAAAGACACCTTTCGAGATATGGCATGGAAGAGTTCCATCCCTATCATACTTGAGGGTCTGGGGTTGTGAGGCTTATGTTAAGACTCCCACCCCAAACAAATTGGAAGTCCGATCCACCAAGTGTATCTTCATTGGATATCCTAGATTCTTTAGGATATTATTTCTATGATCCACCGAACAAAAGTGTTTGTTGCCAGAAAGGTGAGTTCTTAGAAACAAAGTTCCTTATGGAAGGAACTAGTAGTAGAACAGTGGATCTTGAGGAAGATCAAGAACCACAGCCCGATGCACCTCTGGTTGAAACTAGCACTCAACATGAGGATGTTGAGGATGATCAAGTGGTTGATCAATACACCCAAAACGTTCGCAGAAGTGGTAGAATTAGTAATCCACCTGAAAGATACGGATTTTTCATGGATGGATGCTATGTGGTAGATTCAGATGAACCAACCACATATCATGATGCAGTGTCCAATTTGGATTGTGACAAATGGCTTGAAGCCATGAGCGTTGAGATGCAATCCATGTATGACAATCAGTTTGGGAACTTGTTGTACCACCTCTTAATTGCAAAGTAGTTGGAAGTAAGTGGGTTTTCAAGAAGAAAACCGATATGCATGGAAACTTGGATACTTATAAAGCTAGACTTGTAGCAAAGGGTTTCACTCAAACTCAAGGGGTTGATTATGATGAAACTTTCTCACCTGTTGATGCTAAAGTCTATAAGGATATTGTTTGCCATAGCTGCTCATTATGATTATGAGATTTGGCAAATGGATGTCAAAACCGCTTTCCTAAATGGATATCTTGAGGAAGATGTCTATATGGTTCAGCCTGAGGGTTCGTCGATCCAAAACATCCTTATAAAGTATGTAAGTTAAAGAAATCAATCTATGGATTGAAACAAGCATCGAGAAGCTGGAATCACCGTTTTGATGAGGAGGTAACGAAATTTGGCTTCATTAAAAACGCTGATGAGGCTTGTGTGTATAAGAAGGCTAGTGGAGCAAAATAACCTTCCTAGTATTATATGTTGATGATATACTACTATTTGGAAATGACATTCCAACCATGGAAGGTGTAAAAACCTGGCTTGGAAGTTGTTTTTCCATCAAAGATCTTGGTGAAGCCGCCTATATTCTGGGAATAAAGATCTATAGGGATAGATCAAGGCGGCTAATTGGTTTGAATCAAAGTGCATACATTGACAAAATCTTGAAAAGGTTCAAGATGGAAAACTCTAAGAAAGGTACTGTACCTATTCAAAGAGGGACAATATTGAGTACGACTCAATGTCCAAGCTCAAAAGGAGCAAAATAGAATGAAGGCAATCCCATATGCATCTGCTATAGGATCCATCATGTATGCAATGATATGCACTAGACCGGACGTGTCATGTGCCTTAAGCATGACAAGTAGATACCAGCAAAATCCTGGTGATAGTCATTGGATGGATGTCAAGAATATTCTGAAGTACCTTAGGAGGACTAAGGACATGTTCTTGATCTACGGGTCTGGTGATGAGGAACTCGTTGTAAAAGGTTACACGGATGCGAGTTTCCAAACCGATCGAGATGATTCACGATCTCAATCAGGGTACATCTTTATTCTGAATGGGGGAGCTGTTTCTTGGAAAAGCTCAAAGAAAGAAGTCGTAGCGTTGTCCACTATAGAGTCAGAATACATCGCCGCTTCAATGGCAGCACAGGAAGCTGCATGGCTGAAGAAGTTCATATCGGATCTAGGGGTAGTCCCTTCCATTCAGGATCCCCTAGAGATCTTTTGTGAAAACGAGGGTGCGATTGCACAAATCAAGGAACCTCGTGCACATCAAAAGACTCGGCACATTGAACGGAGATTCAACTACATAAGGGATGAAGTTGAAAAGGAAAGATATGTATTCGCAAAGTTCACACGGATCAAAACATTGCGGATCCACTCACAAAACTCCTTGAAAAGGCAAAGCATGAAGGTCATACTTGTGCCATGGGACTTCGGTATTCTAGTGATTGGATTTGATCTGTAAATCTAATATTTGGATATGTGGAACTCTTTAATTATTTAAATAAAATTACTCGGTTATAATGTTTCAATTAATGTTCCAATTAAGCATGTTTAATCCATGAGTAAAATTGTTTACTCTAAATGTCCGTAATCGTTCATACTTGTGGGAACAAGTGTGAGGTAAGATTATTATGAACTTGGATTGGTTGATATTCATAAGGATGAATATAAAGCATGGGTTGCTACCAAGGTTCATAGATATTTGTAGGATGCAAATATTGGACTGACCTGCATCTCAAATATTACCACATGGAATCTTCCTGATTGATCACAAGTAATTTTGAGTAAAGGCGAACATTTGTATCCTCTGACCTGAGATACATATTGGGTCTTGATACTTACAAATGTTATACTTTGACTCAGTTCTTCGCTGTTCTGAAAATGGCAGTACAAAGTCTGAATTCATATATATAGGTATTATGAGAGACTATGTAGTCAAGATGGGATTTGTCCTCTTATTCGTTGAGAGTAAGATGTCTAAGGCCTCATAAAGTTAATCATCAATGAGATGATCACTCCGTGTCTCTAGATTTTAACATGACATCTGTGATAAAAGGATAGATGATTGTTTCACCTAAAACATTTCAAGTATGGTACTTGAAGAGGATGATGTTATTGAATGACACTTAGTCATACGTACTAAGGGTAGTAAACTGTTGTTAGGCAGTATTTACAGCTTGCATCATCTTTTATGAATCTTGTGCAAGTGGGAGATTGTTGGATCTTGTATGCCCAAGACACATAGAAGATTGATGTGGTTAGTGTGTTATGATCCAAGTCAGGTCATACCCAATAACGAGCTTAACAAGCACCAACAAATATTTAATTGTTGATAAGATCATACAATAAATATTAGCACCTATTTAGCAAATTGGTTTTCTAAATATTGCTTTTCTGATAAGAACAATATTATATGGATAATTTTGTTCATGGGATTTTATTTGATACTTTTTTAAGTTGGCTAAAAAGTGTCAAATAAAAGTGTGACATGTTAAAAATTAGACTTGTTTTAATTTTATAACTAAAATGCATGAAAGAGTGTTATTTTTTTTAAATTGAAAATGGGTGGGAAACCCTTTTGGGTTTGGCCTTGCAGCCGCCCAAGGGTCCCTTGGAAACCCCATTTTGTGTCTTGTAACAATGAGTTTTCATTAACACTCTTCCATCTTTTCACCTCTCTCTCTCTCAAAACTCACAAGGCAAGAACTCCCATTCTTACCGCAAGAATTCGGATTTTGGCTGCATTTTGGGGCTGGATTTCGAACTTGAAAGAAAGATTGGAAGATCATTTTGGTGCAATAGGCTCCCTAGCATAGCAAGGTGTTTGAAAGAAAAAGCTTGTGGGTATTACTACTTGAGGTTCTCTTCTTTGAGGGCTGCATAAAAGACATCATCATCTTCTTCATCTCATTCTTGTCATCCACGTTTTTGAGGTTGCTGGAAGGTATTTTGGCAGCCCTTTTATGGCTGTCATATTGTTTCATTTTATGCATACATAGCATGTTCATACACATATAATGATCCTTGATACATGGGTTTGTTTTTACATTTAAATGGTCATCTAAAGGGCACATATTTCAGCTTATAAAATCATGTTTTAAGTTGTTATTCCGCTGCGTTTTCAGAATGTTTAAGTGGTTAAACCTGATTTTGGTGTTCCTCAAAACCCATCAATGGCATCTAGAGCCGGTTATGTGGATAGCATGCTTGTTAGAATCCTTTAAAATTTGTTTTATAGGATTTTATAACCCTTTTAAGGGCTGAAATATTCTTGCTTGTTGAATCCCCAAACTTTCAAGGTTATGTCACACATGCTTGTGACTAAACCTTGAAAGATATGTATGATGATATATATTATTGTTTGGACAATGTATAAAACCCAAAATTTCAGTTTATGTTGGCTGAAATTTGGTGTTTTAAGTGGGGTTTCATTGTATGTTTGGATGATAAGATCCTTGTTCTTGGTGGTGCATAACCTAGCCTTGACCTTATGTTGATTTGGTTTGAAATGGATGATTGTTTTGGTTGTTTTTCATTTGGTTGTAATATTATTCTTTTGTGTTTCTTTTGGGATGTAATTTATTTATTCATTCATTTGAAATGTAATAGATAGATTAAGTGCACTTTCTTTATTAGAATATTTGTATTAGGATACAAATTTTGTAAATGGAAATGCACTAGATGGAAGCACAAGAGGAAGACACAAAGAGAAAGACTTGGAGCATATGGATGCAAGTTCAAGTGGGGGTCAATAAAGACCTCAATTTTGTGTTGTATTCAACCCTTAGGAAAGACCAAATGACCACACTTGTGATGGCAAACAAGTGTGGTCACAATAGTAGCTATGGTTATGCACATATGGATGTTTATTTTATGCTTGGTTATATGTTTGTTATTTGATTGTATGGTTGATATTTTGACATGCATAACAAACTAATTAACAAACTAAATATGATGGTTCTTGATCATTAAAAGTTAATAAAAGGTTATTAAAATGATTTAATGATTTTAAGATTTTAAAGATTAAAATAGGTTTTAATCAAAGGACCATAGAGTACCTTGTATTTGAAAGCATGCAAATACAAGTACATAGAGCTTTCTTAACCGAATTGTGTAATTGTAACCCCTTTTGAAAATAAGTTAAACACCATCCTTTTACACAACACTTAATTACTTGCAAACTCTTAGTGGGATAAAGGTCACCTAACCACTTTGAGGGAACTTGTAACTTGAGGTGAGAATACTATGTTTGTGGGATAAAGGTCACCTAACCACTTATGTAGTAAACTCACACGTGTGTGTAAGTAGGACGACTTGATTTATAAAATATATTGAATGGATCACCTAAAATATGTTTTATAAAAGGTGTTGATGGGATAAACATGCCGTTGTTAACATAAGATGCTCAAACGATCCCATACCACTAGAAGTTGCAATAGGTTGCAATTGTCATTCATGACTACCTTGTATTTAAATAAAGGGATAAAGGTCACCTAACCAATATTTAAATATAACGTTGGATTCTAGAATTTTATTTATTAATAGTCTATGCGACATAAAGGGTGTTAATAAATGAAATAAATTTTATCACAATTACTAAAATGGATCTTTGTAAAATCTTGTAGATGGCCGACAACAACAACACTAATAACGATGTACCAAACCAAACAACCAATCTCTGAGGGCGATCCTTCAAAGGGATCGTCTAACACCTAACAACTTCATGGATTGGTACCGCAACTTGAGAATCGTTCTCAAGCAAGAAAAGCGGGCCTACATCCTTGATGATCCCATCCCCGATGAACCTAACGAGGAGGATGTGGAGGCCTATAATGATTGGGTTAAATATATGGAAGACTCCATCCAAGTCTCTTGCCTAATGTTAGCAAGTATGACACCCGACCTCCAAAAGGAGTATGAGCTCCATGGAGCTTATGACATGATCACTCAGTTGCGGGAAACGTTCCAGCAACAAGCTAGGTGGAGCGCTTCGAAACGGTTCGAGCGCTTCATGCATGTCGGATGGAGGAATCCCAATCGGTTTCATCTTATGTTCTTAAGATGAAAAGCCACATCGACCGCCTTCAAAGGCTAAATTGTCCTGTCTCAAAGGAGTTGGCCACGGATTTGATCCTTAATGGCCTAACTAAAAGGTTTGAGGCATTCGTCATGAATTACAACATGAACGGATGGGACAAGAGCATAAATGAACTTCATTCAATGCTCAAATCAGCCGAGGCGGGAATGGGTAAAAGGGTTTTACCCGTTCTCACCATTAATGAAGGTGGGAGAAAGAGAAGGTCTCTACCCCCTCCTAAGGCAATTGTCGCCAAAGGAAAGGGGCATGTTAGGGGAAAAGGAAGATGGTTGTTAGGGCGGAACCTCCGAAGCCCAAGGAGAAGAAGCAAAAGGTTGCTGTAAACGACCCATGCTTCAAATGTGGTGAGATAGGGCACTGGATGAGAAATTGTCCAGTCTATCTCAAAGAGTTGAGAGAAAGAGAGATGCGGGGCAAACCTCAGGTATAATTTATATGATACATGTTGAGCTAAATGTTATTTCTTCTAACACATGGGTATTAGATACCGGATGTGGAACTCACATTTACAATTTGTTGCAGGGGTTCAAAAGAAATGAGCATTATGAGAAAGGGGAAATAAGTCTGTTCATGGGCAATGGTGCAAAGGTTCACGTGGAAGCCCAAGGAGACTACATTTTGAAGCTTCTAAGTGATTTGGAAGTCATTTTACATAATGTATTATATGCTCCTAGTTTGACTAGGAACATTATCTCTGTTTCCCGTTTAAGACAATATGATTATGATTTCAAGTTTGTTGACAATGACATTCATGTTTCTTTAAATCATATGTTTTATTTTAAGGCTATACCTTGTAATGGTATTTATGAATTGGTTCATGAAAACACAACATATGATAGCTCAATATACCAAGCAACCACCAAAAGGCTCAAATTAGATTTGAGTGATACCTACCTTTGGCATTGTCGTCTTGGTCATATAAACAAGAAACGTATACAAACACTTCAAAAGAATGGTCTTTTAAAAACAAATGAATGTGATTCATTTGATGTATGTGAATCTTGTTTACAAGGAAAAATGACTAAGGCACCCTTTAGTGGAACTAACGAAAGGGCAAAAGATTTATTAGATATCATACATTCGGATGTATGTGGTCCTTTTAAGCCAATGACTAGGAATGGTGAAAAATACTTCATTACCTTTACCGACGATTATAGTCGCTATGGGTATGTGTACTTATTAAGGCATAAAAATGAAGCTTTTGAAATGTTCAAAATCTTCAAAAATGAAGTAGAAAATCAACTCAACAAGTCAATTAAAATTCTCCGCACCGATAGAGGTGGTGAATACCTAAGTGATGATTTTCAAGATCATCTTAGAAGTTGTGGGATTGTCTCACAACTCACTCCACCTGGAACACCACAACATAATGGTGTGTCTGAAAGGAGGAATCGAACCTTATTGGATATGGTTCGATCTATGATGGCTAGAAGCACATTGCCTCTATCATTCTGGGGTTTCGCTTTGCTCTCCGCGGCCCGTATTCTGAATATAGCCCCAACCAAAAAGGTGGAAAAGACACCTTTTGAGATATGGCATGGAAGAGTTCCATCCCTATCATACTTGAGGGTCTGGGGTTGTGAGGCTTATGTTAAGACTCCCACCCCAAACAAATTGGAAGTCCGATCCACCAAGTGTATCTTCATTGGATATCCTAGAGATTCTATGGGATATTATTTCTATGATCCACTGAACAAAAGTGTTTGTTGCCAGAAAGGGTGAGTTCTTAGAAACAAAGTTCCTTATGGAAGGAACTAGTAGTAGAACAGTGGATCTTGAGGAAGATCAAGAACCACAGCCCGATGCACATCTGGTTGAAACTAGCACTCAACATGAGGATGTTGAGGATGATCAAGTGGTTGATCAATACACACAAAACGTTCGCAGAAGTGGTAGAATTAGTAATCCACCTGAAAGATACGGATTTTTCATGGATGGATGCTATGTGGTAGATTCAGATGAACCAACCACATATCATGATGCAGTGTCCAATTTGGATTGTGACAAATGGCTTGAAGCCATGAGCGTTGAGATGCAATCCATGTATGACAATCAAGTTTGGGAACTTGTTGTACCACCTCTTAATTGCAAAGTAGTTGGAAGTAAGTGGGTTTTCAAGAAGAAAACCGATATGCATGGAAACTTGGATACTTATAAAGCTAGACTTGTAGCAAAGGGTTTCACTCAAACTCAAGGGGTTGATTATGATGAAACTTTCTCACCTGTTGTGATGCTAAAGTCTATAAGGATATTGTTTGCCATAGCTGCTCATTATGATTATGAGATTTGGCAAATGGATGTCAAAACCGCTTTCCTAAATGGATATCTTGAGGAAGATGTCTATATGGTTCAGCCTGAGGGTTTCGTCGATCCAAAACATCCTTATAAAGTATGTAAGTTAAAGAAATCAATCTATGGATTGAAACAAGCATCGAGAAGCTGGAATCACCGTTTTGATGAGGAGGTAACGAAATTTGGCTTCATTAAAAACGCTGATGAGGCTTGTGTGTATAAGAAGGCTAGTGGGAGCAAATAACCTTCCTAGTATTATATGTTGATGATATACTACTATTTGGAAATGACATTCCAACCATGGAAGGTGTAAAAACTGGCTTGGAAGTTGTTTTTCCATCAAAGATCTTGGTGAAGCCGCCTATATTCTGGGAATAAAGATCTATAGGGATAGATCAAGGCGGCTAATTGGTTTGAATCAAAGTGCATACATTGACAAAATCTTGAAAAGGTTCAAGATGGAAAACTCTAAGAAAGGTACTGTACCTATTCAAAGAGGGACAATATTGAGTACGACTCAATGTCCAAGCTCAAAAGAGGAGCAAAATAGAATGAAGGCAATCCCATATGCATCTGCTATAGGATCCATCATGTATGCAATGATATGCACTAGACCGGACGTGTCATGTGCCTTAAGCATGACAAGTAGATACCAGCAAAATCCTGGTGATAGTCATTGGATGGATGTCAAGAATATTCCAAAGTACCTTAGGAGGACTAAGGACATGTTCTTGATCTACGGGTCTGGTGATGAGGAACTCGTTGTAAAAGGTTACACGGATGCGAGTTTCCAAACCGATCGAGATGATTCACGATCTCAATCAGGGTACATCTTTATTCTGAATGGGGGAGCTGTTTCTTGGAAAAGCTCAAAAAGAAGTCGTAGCGTTGTCCACTATAGAGTCAGAATACATCGCCGCTTCAATGGCAGCACAGGAAGCTGCATGGCTGAAGAAATTCATATCGGATCTAGGGGTAGTCCCTTCCATTCAGGATCCCCTAGAGATCTTTTGTGAAACGAGGGTGCGATTGCACAAATCAAGGAACCTCGTGCACATCAAAAGACTCGGCACATTGAACGGAGATTCAACTACATAAGGGATGAAGTTGAAAAAGGAAAGATATGTATTCGCAAAGTTCACACGGATCAAAACATTGCGGATCCACTCACAAAACTCCTTGAAAAGGCAAAGCATGAAGGTCATACTTGTGCCATGGGACTTCGGTATTCTAGTGATTGGATTTGATCTGTAAATCTAATATTTGGATATGTGGAACTCTTTAATTATTTAAATAAAATTACTCGTTATAATGTTTCAATTAATGTTCCAATTAAGCATGTTTAATCCATGAGTAAAATTGTTTACTCTAAATGTCCGTAATCGTTCATACTTGTGGAACAAGTGTGAGGGTAAGATTATTATGAACTTGGATTGGTTGATATTCATAAGGATGAATATAAAGCAATGGGTTGCTACCAAGGTTCATAGATATTTGTGGGATGCAAATATTGGACTGACCTGCATCTCAAATATTACCACATGAATCTTCCTGATTGATCACAAGTAATTTTGAGTAAAGGCGAACATCATTTAGTATCCTCTGACCTGAGATACATATTGGGTCTTGATACTTACCAAATGTTATACTTTGACTCAGTTCTTCGCTGTTCTGAAATATGGCAGTACAAAAGTCTGAATTCAGGTATAATATAAGGTAATTATGAGAGACATATGTAGTCAAGATGGGATTTGTCCCTCTTATTCGTTGAGAGTAAGATGTCTAAGGCCTCATAAAGTTAAATCAATGAGAATGATCACTCCGTGTCTCTAGATTTTAACATGACATCTGTGATAAAAGGATAGATGATTGTTTCACCTAAAACATTTCAAGTATGGTACTTGAAGAGGATGATGTTATTGAATGGCACTTAGTCATACGTACTAAGGGTAGTAAACTGTTGTTCGGCAGTATTTACTGCTTGCATCAATCTTTTATGAATCTTGTGCAAGTGGAGATTGTTGGATCTTGTATGCCCAAGACACATAGAAGATTGATGTGGTTAGTGTGTTATGATCCAAGTCAGGTCATACCCAATAACGAGCTTAACAAGCACCAACAAATATTTAATTGTTGATAAGATCATACAATAATATTAGCACCTATTTAGCAAATTGGTTTTCTAAATATTGCTTTTGTGATAAGAACAATATTATATGGATAATTTTGTTCATGGGATTTTATTTGATACTTTTTTAAGTTGGCTAAAAAGTGTCAAATAAAAGTGTGACATGTTATAAAATTAGACTTGTTTTAATTTTATAACTAAAATGCATGAAAGAGTGTTTTTTTTTTAAATTGAAAATAGGTGGGAAACCCTTTTGGTTTTGGCCTTGCGGCAGCCCAAGGGTCCCTTGGAAACCCCATTTTGTGTCTTGTAACAATGAGTTTTTCATTTTTACACACTCTTCCATCTTTTCACCTCTCTCTCTCTCAAAACTCACAAGGCAAGAACTCCCATTCTTACCACAAGAATTCGGATTTTGGCTGCATTTTGGGGCTGGATTTCGAACTTGAAAGAAAGATTGGAAGATCATTTTGGTGCAATAGGCTCCCTAGCATAGCAAGGTGTTTGAAAGAAAAAGCTTGTGGGTATTACTACTTGAGGTTCTCTTCTTTGAGGGCTGCATAAAAGACATCATCATCTTCTTCATCTTATTCTTGTCATCCACGTTTTTGAGGTTGCTGGAAGGTATTTTGGCAGCCCTTTTATGGCTGTCATATTGTGTTCATTTATACATACATAGCATGTTCATACACATATAATGATCCTTGATACGTGGGTTTGTTTTTACATTTAAATGGTCATCTAAAGGGCACATATTTCAGCTTATAAAATCATGTTTTAAGTTGTTATTCCACTGTGTTTTCAGAATGTTTAAGTGGTTAAACCTGATTTTGGTGTTCCTTAAAACCCATCACCTCTCCCCTTGGAGTTCGACCAAGAACAAGCAAGTAGTTGCGATTTTGGTTCGATTACAAGCAATACAAAAAGTTAGCAACATCAAATCGTGTTCCTTTGCAAGAATTAAGGTTAGTTTTGATGGTTTTGTGGGAGTTTTCTTGTTGGCCGAAACCCTAGGTCGAACTTGGTGAATTGGGTGTTAATTTGTGATCGTTTGATGATGTTATGTTGCTAGTAAGGTTAGATTGATGTGGTTTACGTTGATTATGTAACAAAACTATGTTCTTGATGCGTGGTTCATAGGTTACTAAGATTAGTAACTTTATTTTGCATGAAAGAGTGATTTGATCATGGATTGATGTTTTTGATGTGTTCATGATGATGATTAGATGTTAGATTGTTAATATGAATGCTAGAAATCTTAGAATGAATGTTGTTGTTCACATGTTGCCAAAAGTGGAAACTTTTGTTCATGATGATTGTTAGATTATGATGATAGCATTGTTGATCTTGGCTAGATGTTGTTATGAGCTTGAAATGGTATAATTGTGATGAATTCATGAATACATTGAGTGTTTGATAGATGTTGGAATGTACCTTCCCAAAAGGGAAACTTTATTTGCACAAAGTTTGATGGATGATAGTTTGAACATGTTTGGGATATTAGGAGCATGTTAGTATGTTCATGGATGAATTCTAATGTGATAGAACATGTTAAATTAATCATATGGGATGCTTGGATAATCATGGGTGATGTTTGGACTTTGATGATCATGTATGATGTTGATGTTGATTAGTAGTTAGGACATCATGTTTGGGACTGGAAATTGATTGTTGTGATGTTTGTTGAATGCAATGAACATGGTTAATGAATATGATTATGATCATCATACACGCGTACGAATCTGAGGCCCCTACTTAGTAGGATTGGCAGGTTTTAGGATGTGAAGTCGTGAGTGGCTTCACATGGAATGTGGTGAGTGATTTGATCTTTGTTTGGCATGTTAGTTGTGTTATAACTAGTGGACATGTTAATGTTCTAGATTCGCATGACTTGTATGATACTTGGTTATATGATGATCTAAGTGATACACCTGGATAATATAGCATACATATGATCTATTTGAATGTTAACCATGTATGATATATGTGTATGATTGCTTGAATGGTTTACAACACATAAAGTCACCAACGGGTCAAACGGGTCAACTGGGTCAAATGTGTCTGTTTTTCTAAAATCTTGAGTCCTTGGTTGTAGTGTACTTAGGGTTTCACATGTTCTCTATTTACACATGCTCACGTACTTATATGATCTAGGTAACCTCTGAAGGTTGTCTGTCCATTCTGTCTGTCAAGTAAAACTCTAAGTGTCTATCATGTATATCAGGTGAGTTCATGCTCCACTCTTTATTTAATCTCTTTTGGGGGAGATAGCATACTGGTAAATCACAAATGCTTTATATATTCAAGTTGTGTATAATATTAATATAGTGTTGATATAATGGAAAAGTCCTCACACTTTCGAATTGTTAATATTGAATAGCAGGAAAATTTGGGTAGTACTACTAGGTCTGACGAGCCCCACCTATGTGACTCGAGGTCAACTGGGTGCAATTTGTCCTATTGAACATTATCATGACCTGTTAAGTCGTGACAGGAGGCAATAACGTAACAGCTTCAATCGCGAAATCACTATGAGTTAATATTTGTTGTTAATGGACTAGCTATATGTTACAATGCACTACTTTTATATCTATGTTATTAAACTGCTTATGTTTGAATATCACTCTTGAACTCACCAACCATTGTGTTGACATTTTAGTATGTTATTCTTAGGTCATTAGCTTGCTTGCCATTAGGAGCACTACATGGTTTCACTTGCATTCTAAGACTCGGTCTTCAACATTTTTTATCATTTAATGGTTAATGTTTACTCTTTTGGGTTGGCGCATGTTTTGCCATAGTATACACTTTTATTTCTTTGGTTTGTTTTACAAAATGCTTCCGCACAGTTTAAAGTTTATACTTGGGTTGATTTTATTTAAATTATGGCATATAGAGTCATTCTGAGTAACTATTGACTATGATCCTATTTTGTTCACACGCCTCGCGGCAAAACTCCGCACGTGGATTTTGAGGGTGTGACAAATTGAAACTGGCCGATTATAGATTTGTGCAACAACGTATTTGTGAAACTTTAATAGAATACATGAAAAAGGAACTAGTTATATAAAAAATTATATAATAATAGTTATGCATGGATAGTTTTTGCTAACCGTATCAACCTTTTTTACTCTACCATATCGATTTTCAAGCCTTCTAAACCCGTCCTAAACTAAACTAATCAAATTCGATGGCAATGGTCAATGTAATCAAACTAAACAACCACAAAGGTCCATTAATATCTAAATTCAAATAGAAACCAAAACCGAACATGAAAATCAACAAATCACCTCTGAAATCGATCCTCTTATGCACAAAATGCATCCACAACACTCCATAAACAACTTTGAACACTCCTGGTTCACAAATGTACTATATTCTATCCATATGATGACTTTTGATACATGAAATACTTCATTAAGCTCTAAACCATGGATACGAGTTAAAAATGATATATAAAACCACTCTTATCACTCAATAATAATCAAGAATCAAACTATCATTATAGAATGAATGTAATTACACGTCAAACATAGAACTCAATGTGCGATTGATGAAAATAAGTCAAATCAAGGTAACACGACCAAGAAGATAAGATTTCTTATTATTTCAATCGAATTGGGCGACTATAGATTTGTGCATCAAAGTATTTGTGAAAGCTTAATAGAATATATTAAAAAGGAACAAGTTATACAAAAATGTTATACAATAATAGTTATCGTATGGATAGTTTTTGCTAACCGTATCAACCTTTTTTACTCTACTATTTTGATTTTCAAGCCTTCCAACACACTCCTCAACTAAAATATCATATTCGATGGTAATGATCATTGTAATCAACTAAACAACCACAAAGGGCAAATAGTATCTACATTCAAATAGAAACCAAAACCAAACATGAAAAAAAAAATCACCTCAGAAATCAATCCTTTATGCACAAAATGCATCCACAACACTCCATAAACACCTTTGAACACTCTTGGCTCACAAATCTACTAAATTCTATCCATATGATGACTTTTGATACATGAAATCCTTCATTAAGCTCTAGACCATGGATACGAGTTGAAAATGATATATAACCACTCATATCACTCAATAAAAATCAAGAATCAAACTATGGTTATAGAATGAATATAATTACATGTCAAACATAAAACTCAATGTACGATTGATGAAAATAAGTCAAATCAAGGTAACACGACCAAGAAGATAAGATTTCTTATTATTTCAATTGAATTGGGCGATTATAGATTTGTGCACCAAAGTATTTGTGAAAGATTAATAGAACATGAAAAATGAACAAGTTATACAAAAATGTTATACAATAATAGTTATCGCATGGATAGTTTTTGCTAACCGTATCAACCTTTTTTACTCTACAATTTTGATTTTCAAGCCTTCTAAAGACCATCTTGAACTAAACTAATCATATTCGATGGTAATGATCAATGTAATCAACTAAACAACCACAAAGAAATCAATCCTCTTGTGCACAAAATTCACAAATCTCCACAAACATCTTTGAACACTCCTAGCTCACAAATCTACTAAATTCTATCCGTATGATGACTTTTAATACATGAAATCCTGCATTAAGCTCTAGACCATGGATACGAGTTGAAAGTGATCAATAAACCACTCTTATCAATCAATAAAAACCAAGAATCAAACTATCATTATGAAATGAATGTAATTACACGTCAAACATAAAACTCAATGTGCGATTGATGAAAATAAGCCAAATCAAGGTAACACGACCAAGAAGATAAGATTTCTTATTATTTCAATCGAAATTGGGCGATTATAGATTTGTTAATCAAATTATTTGTGAAAGCTTAATAGAATACATGAAAAAGGAACAAGTTATACAAAAATGTTATATAATAATAGTTATCGCATGGATAGGTTTTGCTAACCATATCAACCTTTTTTACTCTACCATTTTGATTTTCAAGCCTTCTAAACACCCTCCTGAACTAAACTAATCATTTTTGATGCTAATGATTAATGTAATCAACTAATCAACCATAAAGGGCAAATAGTATCTACATTCATAGAGAAACCAATACCAAACATGAATATAAACAAATCACCTTTGAAATCGATCCTCTCGTTTGCAAAATGCATCCAAAACATTCCACAAACATCTTCAACAATTTGGCTCACAAATCTACTAAATTCTATCCAAATGATGACTCTTTATCCATGAAATCCTTTATTAAGCTCTAGACTAAGCATACGAGTTGTAGGTGATCATAATCCCAGTCTTATCACTCAACAAGAAGCACGAATCAAACTATCGTAATAGAATTCAAGTAATTACACGTCAAACATAAAACTCAATGTGTGATTAATGAAAAATAAGTAAAATCAAGGTAACACAACCAAGAAGATAAGATTTCTTATTACTTCAATTGAAACTGGCCGATTATAGATTTGTGCACCAAAGTATTTGTGAAACTTAATAGAATACATGAAAAAGGAACTAGTTATACAAAAAGTTATAATAATAGTTATCGCATGGATAGTTTTTGCTAACCGTATCAACCTTTTTTACTCTACCATATCGATTTTCAAGCCTTCTAAACACCCTCATAAACTAAACTAATCAAATTCGATGGTAATGGTCAATGTAATCAAACTAAACAACCACAAAGGGCCATTAATATCTACATTCAAGTAGAAACCAAAACCGAACATGAAAATCAACAAATCACCTCTGAAATCGATCCTCTTATGCACAAAATGCATCTCTACAAACATCTTTGAACACTCTTGTCTCATAAATCTACTAAATTCTATCCATATGATGACTTTTAATACATGAAATCCTTCATCAAGCTCTAGACCATGGATACAAGTTGAAAATGACCAATAAAACCACTCTTATCACTCAATAAAAATCAAGAATCAAACTATCATTATAGAATGAATGTAATTACATGTCAAACATAAAACTCAATATGCGATTGATGATAATAAGTGAAATCAAGGTAACACGACTAAGAAGATAAGATTTCTTATTATTTCAATCGAATTGTACGATTACAGATTTGTGCATCAAAGTATTTGTAAAAGATTAATAGAATACATGAAAGAGGAACAAGTTATACAAAAATGTTATACAATAATTGTTATGGCATGGATAGTTTTTGCTAACCGTATCAACCTTTTTTACTCTACCATTTTGATTTTCAACCCTTCCAAACACCTTCCTAAACTAAACTAATCATATTCCATGGTAATGATCAATGTAATCAACTAAACCACCACAAAGGGCAAATAGTATCTACATTCAAATAGAAACCAATACCAAACATGAATATAAACAAATCACCTTACAAATCGATCTCTCGTTTGCAATATGCATCAAAAACATTCCACAAACATCTTTCAACACTCTTGGCTCACAAATTTACTATATTCTATCTAAATGATGACTCCTGATCCATGAAATCCTTCATTAAGCTCTACACTATGGATTCGAGTTGTAAATGATCAATAACTCCAGTCTTATCACTCAATAAGAAGCATGAATCAAACTATCATTATAGAATTCAAGTAATTACACGTCAAACATAAAAGTCAATGTGTAATTAATGAAAAATAAGTAAAATCAAGGTAACTCCACGAAGA
The DNA here is from genome assembly GCA_025506515.1 of Flaveria trinervia. NCBI lineage: Eukaryota > Viridiplantae > Streptophyta > Magnoliopsida > Asterales > Asteraceae > Flaveria > Flaveria trinervia. The sequence continues at coordinate 47,589,714 of CM046446.1, forward strand.
AGATAAGAATTCTTATTACTTCAATTGAAACTGGCCGATTATAGATTTGTGCATCAAAGTATTTGTGAAACTTTAATAGAATACATGAAAAAGGAACTAGTTATACAAAAAAGTTATATAATAATAGTTATCGCATGGATAGTTTTTGCTTACCGTATCAACCTTTTTTACTCTACCATATCGATTTTCAAGCCTTCTAAACACCCTCCTAAACTAAACCAATCAAATTCGATGGCAATGGTCAAGTAATCAAACTAAACAACCACAAAGGGCCATTAACATGTACATTCAAGTAGAAACCAAAACCGAACATGAAAATCAACAAATCACCTCTGAAATCGATCCTCTTATGCACAAAATGCATCCACAACACTCCATAAACAACTTTGAACACTCCTGGCTCACAAATCTACTAAATTCGATCCATATGATGACTTTTGATACATGAAATACTTTATTAAGCTCTAGACCATGGATACGAGTTGAAAATGATATATAAAACCACTCTTATCACTCAATAATAATCAAGAATCAAACCATCATTATAGAATGAATGTAATTACACGTGAAACATAAACTCAATGTGCAATTGATGAAAATAAGTCAAATCAAGGTAACACGAACAAGAAGATAAGATTTCTTATTATTTCAAACGAATTGGGCGATTATAGATTTGTGCATCAAAGTATTTGTAAAAGATTAATAGAATACATGAAAGAGGAACAAGTTATAAAAAAATGTTATACAATATTGTTATGGCATGGATAGTTTTTGCTAACCGTATCAACCTTTTTTACTCTACCATTTTGATTTTCAAGCCTTCCAAACACCCTCTTGAACTAACATAATCATATTCAATGGTAATGATCAATGTAATCAACTAAACAACCACAAAGGGAAAAGAGTATCTACATTCAAATAGAAACCAAAACCAAACATTAAAATAAACAAATCACCTCAGAAATCAATCCTCTTATGCACAAAATGTATCCACAACACTCCATAAACAACTTTGAACACTCTTGGCTCACAAATCTACTAAATTCTATCCATATGATGGCTTTTGATACATGAAATCCTTCATTAAGCTCTAGACCATGGATACGAGTGAAAATGATATATAAACCACTCATATCACTCAATAAAAATCAAGAATCAAAATATTGTTATAGAATGAATATAATTACATGTCAAACATAAAACTGAATATACGATTGATGAATATAAGTCAAATCAAGGTAACACGACCAAGAAAATAAGATTTCTTATTATTTCAATCAATTGGGCGATTATAGATTTGTGCATCAAAGTATTTGTGAAAGATTAATAGAATACATGAAAAAGGAATAAGTTATACAAAAAGATATACAATAATAGTTATCGCATGGATTTTTGCTAACCGTATCAACCTTTTTTACTCTACAATTTTGATTTTCAAGCCTTCTAAACACCCTCTTGAAGTAAACTAATCATATTCGATGGTAATGATCAATGTAATCAACTAAACAACCACAAAGAAATCGATCCTCTTGTGCACAAAATGCATCCACCACACACTCTACAAACATCTTTGCACACTCCTAGCTCACAAATCTACTAAATTTTATCCGTATGATGACTTTTGATACATGAAATCCTTCAATAAGCTCTAGACCATGGATACGAGTTGAAAATGATCAATAAAACCACTATTATCACTCAATAAAAACCAAGAATCAAACTATCGTTATGGAATGAATGTAATTACACGTCAAACATAAAACTCAATGTGCGATTGATGAAAATAAGTCAAATCAAGGTAACACGACTAAGAAGATAAGATTTCTTATTATTTCAATCAAATTGGGTGATTATTGATTTGTGCATCAAAGTATTTGTAAAAGATTAATAGAATACATTAAAAGGAACAAGTTATACAAAAATGTTATACAATAATTGTTATGGCATGGATAGTTTTGCTAACCATATCAACCATTTTTACTCTACCATTTTGATTTTCAAGCCTTCTAAACACCCTCCTGAACTAAACTAATCATATTCGATGCTAATGTTTAATGTAATCAACTAATCAACCACAAAGGGCAAATAGTATCTACATTCAAATAGAAACCAATACCAAACATGAATATAAGCAAATCACCTTAGAAATCGATCTCTCGTTTGCAAAATGCATCAAACCATTCCACAAACATCTTTCAACCTCTTGGCTCACAAATCTACTAATTCTATCCAAATGATGACTCCTGATCCATGAAATCCTTCATTAAGCTCTAGACTATGGATACGAGTTGTAAATGATCAATAACTCCAGTCTTATCACTCAATAAGAAGCAAGAATCAAACTATCATTATAGAATTCAAGTAATTACACGTCAAACATAAATCTCAATGTGTAATTAATGAAAAATAGGTAAAATCAAGGTAACACCACCAAAAAGATAAGACTTCTTATTACTTCAATTGAAACTGGCCGATTATAGATTTGTGCATCAAAGTATTTGTGAAACTTTAATAGAATACATGAAAAAGGAACTAGTTATACAAAATAGTAATATAATAATAGTTATCGCATGGATAGTTTTTGCTAACCGTGTCAACCTTTTTTACTTTACCATATCGATTTTCAAGCCTTCTAAACATCCTCTTAAACTAATCTAATCAAATTTGATGGCAATGGTCAATGTAATCAAACTAAACAACCACAAAGGGACATTAATATCTACATTCAAATAGAAACAAAACCGAACATGAAAATCAACAAATCACCTCTAAAATCGATCCTCTTATGCAAAAAATGCATCCACAACACTCCATAAACAACTTTGAACACTCCTGGCTCACAAATCTACTAAATTCTATCCATATGATGACTTTTGATACATGAAATACTTCATTAAGCTCTAGACCATGGATACGAGTTAAAAATGGTATATGAAACCACTCTTATCACTCAATAATAATCAAGAAAAAAACTATCATTATAGAATGAATGTAATTAAACGTCAAACATAGAACTCAATGTGCGATTGATGAAAATAAGTCAAATCTAGGTAACACTACCAAGAAGATAAGATTTCTTATTATATCAATCGAATTGGGTGATTATAGATTTGTGCATCAAAGTATTTGTGAAAGCTTAATAGAATACCTGGAAAAGGAACAAGTTATACAAAAATGTTATACAATACCTGTTGTCGTATGGATAGTTTTTGCTAACCGTATCAACTTTTTTTACACTACCATTTTGATTTTGAAGCCTTCCAAACACCCTCCTGAACTAAAATAACCATATCGATGGTAATGATCATTGTAATCAACTAAACAACCACAAAGGCCAAATAGTATCTACATTCAAATAGAAACCAAAACCAAACATGAAATAAACAATCACCTCAGAAATCAATCCTCTTATGCACAAAATGCATCCACAACACTCCATAAACAACTTTGAACACTCTTGGCTCACAAATCTACTAATTTCTATCCATATGATGACTTTTGATACATGAAATCCTTCATTAAGCTCTAGACCATGGATACGAGTTGAAAATGATATATAAAACCACTCATATCACGCAATAAAAATGAAGAATCAAACTATCGTTATAGAATGAATATAATTACATGTCAAACATAAACTCAATGTACGATTGATGAAAATAAGTCAAATCAAGGTTACACGACCAAGAAGATAAGATTTCTATTATTTCAATCGAATTGGGCGATTATAGATTTGTGCATCAAAGTATTTGAGAAAGATTAATAGAATACATGAAAAAGGAACAAGTTATATAAAAATGTTATACAATAATAGTTATCGCATGGATAGTTTTTGCTAACTGTATCAACCTTTTTTACTCTACAATTTTGATTTTCAAGCGTTCTAAACACCCTCTTGAACTAAACTAATCATATTCGATGGTAATGATCAATGTAATCAACTAAACGACGATAAAGAAATCGATCCTCTTGTGCATAAAATGCATCCACAACACTCCACAAACATCTTTGAACCCTCCTAGCTCACAAATCTACTAAATTCTATTCGTATGATGACTTTTGATACATGAAATCTTCATTAAGCTCTAGACCATGGATACGAGTTGAAAGTGATCAATAAAACCACTCTTTTCAATCAATAAACCAAGAATCAAACTATCGTTTGGAATGAATATAATTACATGTCAAACATAAAACTCAATGTGCGGATGAAAATTAGTCAAATCAAGGTAACACGACCAAGAAGATAAGATTTCTTATTATTTCAATCGAAATTGGGCGATTGTAGATTTTTGAATCAATGTATTTGTGAAAGCATAATAGAATACATGAAAAAGGAACAAGTTATACAAAATGTTATACAATAATAGTTATCGCATGGATAGTTTTTGCTAACCGTATCAACCTTTTTTACTCTACCATTTTGATTTTCAAGCCTTCTAAACACCCTCCTGAACTAAACTAATCATATTCGATGGTAATGATTAATGTAATCAACTAAACACACAAATGGCAAATAGTATCTACATTCAAATAAAACCCATATCAAACATGAATATAAACAAATTACCTTTGAAATCAATCCTCTCGTTTGCAAAATGCATCCAAAACATTCCACAACATCATTCAACACTCTTGGCTCAGAAATCTACTAAATTCTATCCAAATGATAACTCTCGATCCATGAAATCCTTCATTCAGCTCTAGACTATGGATACGAGTTGTAAATGATCAATAACTCCAGTCTTATCACTTAATAAGAAGCACGAATCAAACTATCGTTATAGAATTCAAGCAATTACACGTCAAACATAAAACTCAATGTGTAATTAATGAAAAATAAGTCAAATCAAGGTAACACCACCAAGAAGATAAGATTTCTTATTACTTCAATTGAAACTGGCCGATTATAGATTTGTGCATCAAAGTATTTGTGAAACATTAAAGGAATACATGAAAAAGGAACTAGTTGTACAAAAAAGTTATATTATAATAGTAATCGCATGGATAGTTTTTGCTAACCATATCAACCTTTTTTACTCTACCATATCGATTTTCAAGCCTTCTAACCACCCTCCTAAACTAAACTAATCAAATTTGATGGTATAGTCAATGTAATTAAACTAAACAACCACAAAGGGCAATTAATATCTACATTCAAATAGAAACCAAACAAAACATGAAAATCAACAAATCACCTCTGAATCGATCCTCTTATGCACAAAATGCATCCACAACACTCTACAAACCTCTTTGATAACTCTGTGTCTCACAAATCTACTAAATTCTATCCATATGATGACTTTTGATACATGAAATCTTTCATTAAGCTCTAGACCATGGATACGAGTTGAAAATGATCAATAAAACCACTCGTATCACTTAATAAAAATCAAGAATCAAACTATCATTATAGAATGAATGTAATTACACGTAAAACATAAAACTCAATGTACGATTGATGAAAATAAGTCAAATCAAGGTAACATGACCAAGAAGATAAGATTTCTTATTATTTCATCGAATTGGGCGATTATAGATTTGTGCATCAAAGTATTTGTGAAAGCTTGAATACATGAAAAAGGAATATGTTATACAAAAATGTTATACAATAATAGTTATCGCATGGATAGTTTTTGCTAACCATATCAACCTTTTTTACTCTACCATTTTGATTTTCAATCCTTTTAAACCCCTGTTATCACATCCCGGCGGAAGCGTGAAATGATTATTTTGGTGTGACTTGTTTGTACAGAACTCATTGATTAACATAGTTTCAGATAGCACAAAAACATATATTTAAACATAAGAAAACATACTTCATAAGATAATAATAAGGTTAGGATTACATTAAATCATGATAGTCAAAATTTGATCTAATTATAATCCTATTACAACATATTTTCTAACTGCTGCATCTTCAGTAACGGTGGAAATGAGCGCCACCGATATGCTGAGATCATACATATTCACAGTTAGATTCACACAGACTTTCCCCATAACTTCTCCCCAGCCATTATACGCATCCAAAGAGAACATTAAGCTGTTAGACATGATGATTCCTGAAAAAGCATACTCAAAATAGTCAACATAATGTTGGTGAGTCATAGGTTTATCTTACATAAATAATTATTGATGCATCAAATACAACCAAACCTTACTTAATAATGAGATCAACTATACTGTCATAAAATAATTCATAAATCAGATAATATAGCATCACAACACTCATCCTGTTGGTACAGGAAATTATTTCCTAAGTAGCGCTACCTATATTATCCAACGGTTCCACATCCGAATTAATGGTTGTAACATAAATGACAGTACATCTCAAAATTTGCATTAATCATAAAATCAATAGTATGCTTTTTCCCCAAAAGTTTATAAAAATAAAATGGGGCTATGAATCTCACCTTTACTCCAAGAAATCACCTATAAACAAAATATTTATAGTTTAGAAAACATAATTATTTTCTTCAAAATTTTCAGTACCTCAAATAAACCAAAAACTGTTACAATAAATAGGTAATGAAATAAAACATAACATACTCAGATTTCATATTTTAATTATTTACAGTTTAATTCCTAAAATTTTCATAATATTCCAATAATTTATTAAAAATACCTTCTTGTTTCTAAAAATTCCAAAATTTGATCAGAATATTTGGCACAATATTTATAACTCCTAAAAATTTTTCCAAATCTTAAATCACAGCAGAGTCAATTTATGATCTTCATCATTTTACTAATATTTAGTAAAAATATCAGAATATGTCCAAAAATTCCTATTTTCCTACAGAATGTTCTTCTCAACGTTTCATATTTTCTGTAATTTTCTCATAATTTATTTCAAAGTTATAGTAATTTTCCCGATTTTCATGTGACAGAAACTCTATAAATTCGTAACGTATTCAAAACTTCAAGTTAGGTCATGAAACTTTTTCTGTAATTCCTATAATTGGTAGGTTTAACTTATAATTTTCTCATATCATCCCAGGTTCAGTTCTTCCAGCATAAATTTTTCTTTCAAATACTAAAATAATTTATATAAATTATTTTATCTATAGGAATGGCATCAAAATCTGCAGAATTATAATTCTTAATATTCTACACATGCCTCCAATGTTTGTTCCCACAATCTAGTCTATAACACAATAAACTGAATTTAACAAGTTGCACATAAGATTTTAATCCTTAATTGATAATTCTTTTATATAAATTTGATTATCAGTTTCATTTTGTTTATTTCACATTCTTAAAATCTTCTTACTGACTTTTTAAATAAATTTGATATGTTTATAGGATTCATAAAGATCTTAGATGTAAAATCATAAGAAATAGTCATATGTTTGTTTAAACACATGTATAATCTTTGTAATCTGATTTAGACATGGTTTAGAGAGTGAAACCTTGATTTTGACAGAAGGAGAGGGTGATGATAGCTGATGGTAGCTTCTTCCTCTGGTTCTTCAACGTGTGTAAGTGTCTTGAGCTTTTAAAGTTGTGATCTTCTTGCAAAGGTTGGTTTGGAAGGTGATGATGTGGATTGTGGTAATGTTATAATGATGACCGTGAATGGTGATGTTAATGGTGTTCGGTTGAGAGGTGAAGGAGTGGTGTTTGTGGTGGTGACCGAGAGGTGGTGGTGTGAAGGTGAAGATGGTTGTGATGTTCGATTATGATGGTGGTGTCGCGGAAGTGATAACCGAGAGAACAAGATGAAACCGAGAGTTTGAGAGAGAGATTTAGTGTTTTGAATGATGTGTCTTGTGTTTCTAAACCATCGGCCGAGTTCTTCAATAATGGAGTTGGTTATAATTAAGCCTATTCCTAGAGTAGCTTAGTTGGTTTTTAGGGTGAGAGGTGGCGATTTTGTAGATACCCTTGGTGTCATGGTGAACCTATGGTCGAGTAAAGAAGCATATGAGTCATCATGCAATTATTACAAGGTTTAACTAAAGCTTAGAGTGTTTAATCAGTTTGCTTAAACGCCTAATGAACCGTGACATGTGTTTTCATAATGCTTAAGTTTGAGGTTATGTGAATAAGATTTGTTTTGATGTCAAGTTTCTTTGTTGTTATCTTGTATTGAGGTGTTTGTTTGGGGTTATGTTTTTGTATTATTTGGTGAATGTATGTTAAGTTGAAATATTAGATCATATTTGAGATCCATGACTTATGAATGGATACATGCACACGTACAGTTATACATGCATGCCACCATGCATACGTGCAACATATATAATATATATATATATCTATATATATATATCTATATATATATATATATATATATATATATATATATATTATATAGATATATATATATATAATATATATATGCATATGAACATATAATATACATATGTATTTAACAAAAGATGGCACATGCGTTTGTAAGGTATGCATGTAGACAGCATACGTATAATCTTAACATATAAGTGCACATAATAATTCATACTTATATATATAATATATTAATTTACTCGTAAACTATTTTTTGCCTACCCTATTTTTAGGGTCGTCACATTCTCCCCCCGTAAAAATAATTTTGTCCCGAAATTTACTTAGAAGATAATACCTAAAGTTGAGGGGACTTATCTGGTTATTGATTCCCAATAGATAGGGATACTTCCTCAAATCTCATCTTCTCTTTCCTAAGTGTATTTCGGACCTCTTTTGGCATTCCACTTAACTTTCACTATAGGAATCTTACTTCTTCTTAACCATTTCACCTCTTTATCCACTATGGCTATTGGTTCTTCTTGAAATGAAGCTTCTTGTCTATTTTATTTCTTGAACTGGAACTTTTAATGTCTCATCTGCTAGGCATTCTTTAGATGGACACATGAAGATATTGTGTACTTCACTTAATTCTGAAGGCAGATCTAACTTATATACTACTGAACCAACCTATCAGTGATTTCAAATGGACTAATAATCTAGGATTTAACTTATTCTTCTTTCAAATCGAACTATGCCTTTTGTGGGTGAAACCTTTAAATAGACTTGTCTCCAATTTGAAATTCCAATGGTTTTCTTCTTTTATCAGCATAACTTTTCTATCGATCCTGGTAGCTTTCAACTTGTTCTTAATTTCAAGAATTTTATCTGAGGTTTCTTGTATCAATTCAGGTCCTGTAATTGTCTGTCTCCTATTTCATCCCAACATAAGGGTGATCTACACTTCTTTCTGTATAGCTTCAAATGGGGCTGTCCAATACTGGAATGATAACTATTATTATAGAAAACTTATATTATAGGAAGATGTGTATCCCAATTTCCACCAAAATCTAATGCACAAGCTTATAACATATCTTCCAAAGTTTGTATTGTTTTCTCACTTTGACCATGTGTCTATGGATGATATGCTGTACTTAGATTTACCTGAGTCCCTAATGCTTTTTGTAATGTTTGCCAGAATCTGGATGTAAATCTACTATCTTTGTCTGATATGATAAAATAGGTATTCCATGTCTGGATACAACTTCTTTTATTAATTTTTGCCAGTTTTTTCCATTTATAATCTTCTCTAATTGGTAGGAAATATGCTGATTTTGTTAGCCTGTCCACTAAACCCATATAGTGTCATATCCATTTGAAGTCCTTGGTAATTTGGTTACAAATCCATAGTTATTTGATCCCATTTCCATTTTGGAATTTCTGGCTGTTGCAAGTATCCAGAGGGTTTTTGATATTGAGTTTTATCTTGAGCAAATATCACATTTGCCTACAAATTCTCCAACTGATTTCTTCATGCCTGCCACCAGTATTGGCTTTTAAATCTTTGTACATTTGTTATTCCCCTGGATGTACAGAATACCTTGATTTATGTGCCTCTTGTAGGACAAGCTTTCTAAGTATAACATTATCTGGTATCCAAGTTCTTCCTTTAAATTTCAGAACTCCATTTGTGTCTTCTTTTAATCTTTCAGATCGCCATCAAATAGGATTCCGCACTATTGGTTTGGTTTAACATGTTAATCAGTTGGTGTTTCATTCAAATACCAGATCCTAACAAGTGGTATCAGAGCTTTATCTCTTGATTACGTGTTGATTCAATAGTTTTGACACAAAAATTATGTTTTTGCATCAAAAATGCAATCTTTTTGTGTCTAACGGAGTCTTAGACGTTTCCTGATTGAAAGTTGAGTTTTTTCCGTATACGGCTATTAGGGTTTGCTAAAATTCGAGTTTTTTATGGAAAATCAAGTTAAATCTACGAATTATCAAACTTCAGCAAGTTCAGTCGCACGATAGACCAATTGCACGACTATGTTCATTCGCACTCTCCAACTGCACGATTGGACTCATTCGTACTTTAATCATACGACTAAGAACTTCATTCGGACTGTTCAATCGCATTTGCTCATTCGGGCGACTGACTCATCCACATTTATTCAGTCGCACAATTGAACCATCCGCATTGTTCAATCACACGAATAAGTTCAATCGCATACCTCCATTCGCATACATTAACATTTTGTTAAATAGTACAGTTAAACCTAATGGAGGACCAATTTTCAGCATACACAGCAAGTAGAGACACACGTATTCAGAATCTACTACTGTTGGTGAACGAAGCGTGGATTCACAATAAACCCTTTTGCCTTGAAAAAGGAGTTTGACAACTTCTCTTCTATGGGAAAAGAAAGCCTTGATGATGTGATCGATAGATTCTAGCACTTGATGAGTGAGATGCACACTCATGGAGTGGTTACATCAATGGAGGATAAGGTATCCAACTTCACTGATGGATTACCAAAAAAATGGGCTTTGTTTTTCTCTAATCTTAGACAGAATGAAATGCTCTTGAAGTTAGATGTAAATGACTTCATTCCGAAACTGAGAGAAGAGGAGCTTAGGATGAAGTATCGAGCCCAAAAGGCTAACTATGATCAGAATCCTGCACTCTACAATGCTACTCCTTCGGTCAAGACATCTGGAGCGACACTGCAAACCACCTTCATCTCAAGCGCAACAGTTCAAGCACAACCTCAACTTCAGGATCTGAAACATCAGGGTCGTCTAGCACGCAATATATGATACCTTAATCTAATGTGGCAAAGCTCAAAACCGACAACTTCGGGAATGTGACTGTGGAGGTGGCCAAAGAACATATGGACCTCTTAGCTGTGGTGGTTCAATCCTACGATCGGTTTGTTGCTGGAAAGATAGGAAACTGCCACTTGGCAGATGAAGATTATGAGCAGGTGGATGAGATGGAGTTGGAACGTACAGACATAATGTGAGCGTTGGCAAGTGCTGTCCGACGAGCTAAAAAGTTTGTCCGAAAGACCGGATAGAACTTGGTTGAAACAAAAGACACAACCTTTGGGTTCGATAAGACAAAGGTTACATGTTTCAACTGCGGTGAGAAGGGACACTTCAAGAGGGAGTGTGTAAAACCAAAGAAGACGGGTAATGGCAATCCCTTCTCGTCCATTAATCGTCAGGACAAGGCCACATCTAGTAGCTCTAACTCATCCAGTAAGGACCCAAAAGCCTTAACTGCTAATGAGGATGAAGGACAGGACTGGAGCTTTCGGTTCGTGTCACCAGGAGAGTCCAATATAGCTAGTGTGGAGGATATTGATGATGATTCTGCAAGTGAGGGAGATATAGTAGTAGAGCTCGCGGTGTCAAATTCTGAAGACACTGCAAATGTGGTCAACCACTTGCCTGAAGAAGAAAAATCTACTTCATCATCTGAATCACTAGAACCAAAGACAACCGAGTCTGCACTCATGGCTGATTCCTCTTCAACATCTTAGGTAAGTACTACTGACCAACTGTTTAATAATCATGCTTGCTTAGAATGTAATAAATTCAGATAAAGTATAGATTCAAAATTTGCTAGGCTATTAGATCATAATGATAGCTTAGTAAAGGATCTAGAACTATGCACAGAGGCAAATAGAGTGTTAAAACAAAACCAGCATAGTTACAAGGAAAAGATAGACCTATTAAATAAACAGCTTAGGCAAACTGAGGTAGTTGCTTTTAACCAAGCAAATGACATTAGGTACTATCTGAACTCTCTAGAGGATACTAAGAAGCAAAAAGCAGTTTTAGAAGTAGAAGTCAACTCATTAAAACAAAAACTGCATAGTTGGACAAGCTCATCACACATTGTCCAACACTTAGTGAGAGAGAGAAATAATGGGGAGGGACTGGGATACAAAGTGGTTGCACCACCACCTAAGATCTTGATGAACACCAAAAGTAAACCAATTAACAATAACCCTATCAAGGATCACGTGGTGTCTACTCCCCTTGTTAATGATCCAGATTCCATAAGTAAATCAAGTGAATCCGACTCTAAACAAAAGGAGGCCACTTCAAAGGCAATAGGAAAGATGCCTTTTGTTAACCTGGAAAAAGAATTTGAAAAGGTTAGTTTAAAGTCAGGGTCAAACAAAGTCAAACAAGAACCTAAAAAGAGTATAAAACCTAATCAATCATGTGCATCATGTCACAGTCCAGGTAAACAAGAGATCAAAGTTGTAAAATCAGGTAAAGCAATTAAGTTTGTAAAACCCTACCATACAACTAACAAAGAAGTGTCTCAATCTAAACATAATAAGGTTGACCGTATGACATCTACATCTCCACCAAAACATATAAACCGTAAAGTTGAAAGCAGATCCTGCTATAATTGTGGAGAGTATGGTCACATAGCGTCTCATTGTCCTTATTACCAGACACTAAGGAGAAAAGTTGAACTTTTTGCATCTACATCCAGATCTTTTAAGAGGAACTCAGTGACGCCTCATAAAAGGGATAGTGAACTCAAAGTTCAACCCATCAGCCAGTCGTCTGTTTATCACAAACAGGCCTTACACAAATCTGGATTATGGAAAGAAAAAACTTCTTAGTGCTTGAAAATGAGAACAAACAGAAATCTGATCAACCTTCAACCTCAAAGGGTCAGTGGGTTGAGTTTATGATATGTGATGCCTCAGGGAAACCCAAGCCAGTTAAGGCTTGGGCTCCTAACATGAACTAATGTTTTCATTAAATGTGCAGGGTGTTCGCTATAGTGCTGAGACTAACATGTGGATTGTAGATAGCGGAGCTTCCAGGCACATGACAGGGAACAAAGCTCTCTTATCAAATATCAGACAAATTAAAGGAGGGCATGTTTCATTTGCTGGAAACAAAGGTGGGTACATCACAGCCCAAGGAGAAGTGGGAAATGAGAAGGTTAAGTTTGATAAGGTAAACTATGTCCAACAATTACAAAATAACTTGCTTTTAGTCTCTCAAATCTGTGATAAAGGATTCAAGGTGGTTTTTGACAACAAGAGGTGTTGCGCTCTAAAGAAGGACTATGTGATCCCGGAGGACCAGATCCTAATGTCAGCTTCAAGATATAATGATCTTTATGTCTTGGATCTCTCAAAGGCCTCCACAACGGATCGTGAATTCCAATGCTTCTTGTCCAAAGCTACTGAGAAGGACTCCATCTCTGGCATAGGAGAATGGGACACATAAATCCTAGAAAAATGAATCACTTGATCCAGAATGATCTTGTGAGAGGAGTAAATGTCAAAAACTTTCAACTCCCGGATTTCTGTGTTGCATGCAAAAAGGGCAAACAAACGAAGAAATCTCATAAGGAAAAGAAAGTTCATTCTATAGAACTTCCTCTTGAGCTTCTTCACATGGATCTGTTTGGTCCAGTCAGTACAAGAAGCATCGTTGACGACTTGTATTGCTATGTAGTTACCGATGACTACTCAAGGTTCTCTTGGGTAATGTTTCTGAAATCCAAATCAGAAACATTTGAATCCTTCAAGGAATTGGTAACTACACTGGAATCCCTATACAAGCTGAAGGTACGACAGGTGCGCTCAGATAACGGAACAGAGTTTAAGAGTCAGAGGATGGAGGCCTATTGCAAGGAAAAGGGAATTATGCATCAATTTACCTCGGCTTATACCCCTCAGATGAACTGCGTTGCTAAACGGAATCAAATATCACTTCATACATGATTGTTTTGAAAAGAATTTAATCAATGTGATAAAAATAAACACTGATTTTCAACACGTTGACCTCTGTACAAAGGCTTTTGACAAACCACGTTTTCTATATCTCTTAGAGGTAAATGGCGTTAGAAAGTAAAGTGAGGTCATTCCTAAAGATGGCCGTGTATAGTCCGATGCGTCGTGTCTAGGTTCTTTAAATTTCTAAATTTTTAGTTCTCTTTTAATTTATTCTCTTGTTTTTGTTTAATTTTAATTCGTTTAACTACAATTAGTTTCTTCCTTGCCCGTTAAACTCTTAAAACGCAAATCCGTAGTGGTTTTATAATTTTAGGGGGAGAATAGGTCTAGGAAATAAATTAAAAAAACGAGGGAAAAGGAGAGGCAAGCTGAAAATAAATAAGATAATATGTGTGATACCGATTCAATGTTTGGAATATGATAGTACACAGGTACAAACCATTTGGGACTTTAAAATTCAAAATTGAAAAGGATGCAAAGTTCAAGTATAAGTCTGTGTAGTTTGAGCAATATAAAAGGAAATATGATAGATAAGCTAGCTACTACTAAGGTAACACAAAGAAAGTAGACCTAGAGGTTGCTAGACCACAGATGATATGTCGGTAGATTCAACACAATAGATGACTAGCCTATTGGTGATCTCAAGAATAAACTAAAATGTTCGACTAGCTATGGGTAACGCCTTATCCCTGGGTAACACAATCAACAAAATTCCAATAAGGGGTGACGGGCAAAATAAACGCCACAAAAGTGTGCGTAAGACCAAAGCATGAGCAAAAGCACATGAAAAATGCAAATATAATCAAACTGATAACCTATGGTGTTGGTGAGATCTATGAAAAAAGAAGAAAAGTTGCTCAAACAAGAAGATAGGTTATGTGCCTCGTTGTTGTGTGGTGGCACTGACCTGAGGATAAGCATAACCTATATATTCTAGAACTCATTATTGTTTGCCGCCTCTTTGCTGTGCGATGGCACTGACCTAAGGATTGGCTTCTCTTTGAAAATTCTAAGAATAGTGTCTTCTTGAACTCTACCCTAACAACGCTCAAAAATCTCCTGTGGAATGTTGATTACCATATAAGTGTGGGATCCACAAATGCTTGTTGAAATAAACAAACCTTTAAAACGATCACCCAACTGAGTTGAAAGTCTGTGTATGGATTTAAGAGGATAAGTATACTGACAATCACTATGGCTACAATTCTTGAAAGTTCAAATCAGTGTGGGGACCTAATAGTACTAGTATGATTTCCTAAATTTTCTAAATGGCTCTAGATGAAAAACACGAATAAAGCATCAAAGGTTTTAGCTAACTCGTCTCAAATGATTTGAATATCCTGTATGATTCCAGCTTGAGTTGGTCTATGTATGGTTTAAAAGATTAAGCCTGCCCTCTTAGAAAAATTATTCCTTAGAGTTACAGCTTAGGAATTAACTCTCACAAAACACAAAAACATATCTTAGTGTAATTTTCAGTGTTAATTCATTTTATGTAAGTACAACATTAGTCTATTTTAGTTTTGTGCAGTATCAGACTATGTCATGGAAATTGATAAGGGAACTTATCACCTAAAAGGTCAGGTCTGAAGTGACCACATGTACTTTCAAGTAAAAATTGGGTGACATCAGAGGTGACAAAATGTCTTAAAAGGATCATGTCTGAGGTGATTAAAAGTTTTTAAGTTAAAATGATCATGTCTGAGATGATCAAGTGTTCATAATGTTAAATCAATAGTTTAAAAGGGTCTAAAACTCAAATGGTCATAAAGTCAGAAAATTTCAAGAGTATGACCCATTCGCACGACTGGACCATGAGTATGGACCAATCATGCGAATGGACCATACTCATACATTAAACAACAGAATGGACATGAGTATGATCCATCCACCGAATGGCTTATTAGAATGAGCCATTCGTCCGAATGGGAGTGTGCGACTGAGTCAGTCAACCGACTGAGCTTTAGTCGGCCGACTGAAGGTGATCGACTGAGTCAATCGCCCGACTGAGTTTCATTCACCCAAATGAACTGAGTGAATGAGACCAGTCGACCGATTGAACTCAGATTCAGTATATAAGGGGCCACACTCGATCGCATTCTTCTCACCACTCCCAATCGCCCTTAAATCGCACATCATATCGTTACTTAACCCAAATTTTTTTAGACCTCGATTACACTTCCTTCTTGATATTCTGATGTATGTTTGCATTTATACAAGTATAATGTGATTAAATCTCACCAAAATCAGAAGAAATGGTGCCTAATTAGTGATTCGCGATTAAAACAAGAACCAAACCACTCAATGGACTAATAACCTACTGAAACCATGTAAAATGTTAAAAATAATGTTATTAGGTTATTATCTAAGTGATTGCAAGTCTAAAGAACCTTTACACAACGTTTAATCATGAATTGGTCAAGATTCGAACCTAGGTCGACCAAACAGTAGGTCATGCGACTGCTCGTATGGATGAACTCCAATCGCACGATTGAGCTGGCCGACTAGCTCAATTGGCCGAATGTGTCATGCGAATGAGCTCAGTCGGCCGACTGAACTAATCGCAGGCTCAGCCAAGCGATTGAACTAAGTCGCAAGTTCATTCACCCGAATGAGTCCAGTCACATGATAGGATAGCGACTGAACACATTCGCATGATTCATTCGCATGATTCATTCGCATGAATGAATCAGAATGAATTCTATCAAGTTACTTAGAACTGGTATGTGTTATGTGAGTATCTAATGTTTATGTATCTTGTGTTACAGATCGATGGCGGAGAGATGGTCTATCAATCCCAAGCACAACATCTGTCTCATTTAGACCACACAACTCAGAATGGTGCCGAGTTTGCCGAGATCATCGCTTTTCTCAAGTGATCGAGGATACACAAAGCCATCTCTACCCCATGCACTCCCTATAGGTCTATACACCAGACCTTCTGGGAGAATGCATCTGTGGATAGATCACGAGAGCCATACAACATTAGGAGCTCCATCTTTGGTATGGACATAGAGATTACAGCTAAAGACATTCAGCGTGTACTTGGGTTGGGAGATGATGCTGGATACCCCACCAAGCTACACCCGCTGACAGTGAGAGGCTGCTTTCTGAGGATTAAGTATGCTGGGGACATCAACTCAGGTGTGCTCAACAAGAGCAACCTGTGTCCCCAGTACAAGTACTTGGCACATGTCATACTGAAGTGCATTGCTTCCAGAAGAGGTGGGTATGATGATCTTTCAGACCAGATCCAAAATGCCTATGTGGCACTGGTGCTAAACTACCCCTTGAGCTTCTCGAGCATGATTTTTTCTTACTTGTGGAGAATCTGGAGGCAAAAGGAAAGGAGGGATTTTGTATGTACCCCAGATTCTTGCAGCTGATTTTCGATAAGAAGCTGCCATCACTTCCAAAGGAGCACCACAATGCTGTGGCTCTAGAGATTATGGACGATACGACCCTGGGTCGTATGAGAGTCTACCGGGGTATGCAGGTAAAGCCCCAGGTGAAGAGACTGATAGGCCATCTGGCCAATGAGAGTTATGTGGCACCAGGCAGACGTAAGTGGCGCCACGCAGACAACGACTTTGATGTTGAGCACCTACAGCTCCCAGCGCATGACTTTGATGATGATGATAGCGGGAATGCAGGAGATACATTGCCCACTCGACCAAGTGGCCCCACTACTGATAGTGCATCTCCTGTATCTGCCCCCACTGGAGATATTGCAGAGTCTGCTGGCTTCCACCGGGAATTTATACCTGATTAGGAGGAAGAGGAGTCAGATGAGGAGCCACTAACCTGGATTGTGGGAAGTAAAGTTGTTCCCACAGACCAGGGGCTCTGGGCGGTTGGTGGACGCCCCGAGGGATTGGGAGAGACTACTGCTGACCTTACATATACTACTGATCTGCCAGGCTATGTTCTAGGGGGAGCATGCCCCTTGACTAGATCGAGGAAGAAGAGGATGGCTCAGCCCCACGGCTTGAAAAAGAAGAAATGCAGAATCACCTTCATCACCACCACAGCCACCACCACAGCCACCACCATACCTACCACCACAGCCGCCATCCTACCAACATTCCCCTTCATACCACTACCACCCTTCCATCCACCACCACATCATTCACACCTACACCACCACCACCATCATTTATACCACCTCCAATCTTCACCACTATCACCACCACCACTAGCCATCCTGTAGCACCATCATCTTTCTCTCCATATCCATCAGGATCGCCTTTACCTCCCAATGGGGTAGAGGAACAGCTCTCAGCACTTAACCGAATGGTGCTGAGGGTGTTAGCTACAGATGAAGAGAAGACCAAACAGATACGACAGCTGGTAGACCTGACCACTGTCCAATCTCAGCAGCTCTCTCATCAGGCTCGATTGATCGATGCGTAGGCACATTAGATGTCTCAGCTCCAGGAGCAACACGCCAAAAGGATTGAGGAGCTGGAGGCTGCAAACAAATCTTTGCAGCTAAAGCTCAAAGGGTCCAAACAAGAGCCCTTAAAGATAGGAGAAGGTGATGGAGATGATGATGCTGACGATGATAGTGATGATGATGATGATGATGGTGATGATCATTATGGTCATAATGATGTTAGTGATGATGATGATGACGACTCTTCAGCTACGGGTGCCACATCAGCGAGCGAAAGGAGGATCAAACGTACTCAAGATCTGAGTGCCTCCTCATCCAACCCGATAGCAGAAGAGCCGATGATCCAGGACAAGAGTAATGCTTAGTTGTTTTATTGTTATTTAAAATCTTTTGTATTCGGATTATGTATGAAATTAACAAAATACATGTCTATATGTAATGTAAATAGTTATGTTTTTGATTATTATGGTTATGTCTTGATTGTTAACTAATGATTGATATATTGAATGTTTAAATCAAGCAGATCCAAATTATCAAAGGGATGAACATGATATTGCTCCCCTTCAACAGATCAAGACTCAACTAACCATAATTCTTGATCTGCAAGGGATTGTCAGAAGATCAGTGAGTTACACCCCTGAAGAAGGGGAAATAATTCATGATCTTACTTATGAGCAACTGGCAGAAATATTCAAGCTCAATCCTGATGAGATTGTAAAAGATGCTCCAACTGTTGAAGGAGACAGTGATTACGACCTGAAAGACATCAATGAGATAGAGATCGAGGATGTCACGACAGCTCACTATTCAGAGTATGCTGACAAAGTGGGAAATATGGTCCCCAATCTGGGTGATTCCCTAGTTAGTGATACATTTGATATACTAGATCAGATGGAGCAAGAGACTGAGAAGGTTGAAGAACAAGCCCAAGCCTCAAATATCGATGTTGATATCAGAAAGGTTGAATGGGCTGCATGTTTTGAGGAGATCCGAGCATAACGCTCTGCTCCTAAACCAAATGTCTTCACCAAGCTCTACAAAGTAAAGAAACATCAAAAGGTGTCAGGCAAGATTATTGCGTGGGCTCATTTTGATGATCTTAATGTATACACAATAAAGAGAGAGATGGTTATCGAGTACTTTAGATTCCCGCATGATCTAAAGTCTCTACCTAGTTTTGAGCTCAACCAGCTGGCTAAACTGAAGTTACTATATGCTGACCCGAGGAAGATGTCGGGCTAGTTTGAGGCTGCCCTGAAGAAGAAAGAGTACACACCAGGTGTGTCAACTTCAAACCTCAACAACCTACGAGGTATATCAGACGTTCTGAAGTTGATCCCATAATTGGAAAGCCTAAGATAGTGCTGAAGTGGAGTCCCCCAAGACCAATGTCAAGAATCCCTCTCAGGGAAATGCCACAGGACTTCACTCCACACTTTAAATGGTGGTACTATGATTGGAGAAAAGGGGAGTCGGTTATAGTTCTGAACAAAGAGGGCAAAATGGATACTATCAGGGTATTTGACCCAATGTGGCTTACAAACTTGTCTGCTGATGATGTACACACATTATACAAGTGGCCACTGTTCTATGACACACAAGATACTGTACAAGCCCTCCAATTACA
Source organism: Flaveria trinervia (assembly GCA_025506515.1). NCBI lineage: Eukaryota > Viridiplantae > Streptophyta > Magnoliopsida > Asterales > Asteraceae > Flaveria > Flaveria trinervia. The sequence goes on from CM046446.1 coordinate 47,609,746, forward strand.
AAATGTGATACGAATCTGCTTTGCGTTTGAGATACACGCAGGAGTCATAAGAGAGGAGAAGTACAAGAAGTACGAAGAGGTTATGAAGAAGGTAAGACAATAGATGAATCTAGGTCCAAGGGGGAGTTTGTTGATACATGTGTCCCTAATTTCTGATCTTAATGTAATATCTTTGTATTGTCTTACACTTAGGTAATTGTAATTGTATGGGTACTTAATGAAATACATTATGTGGTTGTGCTTAATGTTGAATATTACATTGATTGGTATGTAATAACGCTTATTGACTTAACTATATAGGTTGTAGTTGTTTGAGTAATATCTAACTCAATTAATGACTATGAAACATATTCAAACTAATCATGTGAAATTCTCATGTGATTGGCCCATGCTAATGGACCATACGCATGAACAACTTCATGCTAATGAACCAATCGTACAAATGAACCAGGAGACTGGATCAGTCGCATGATTGAAACATACCGCATGACTCAATCGCAAGACTGAACCATGCAAATGGTCCAGTCGCACGATTAAGAAACCTTAACCTATAAATACCACTTAATTCGTGGAAAAACGTAATCATTCAATTCACTTCGACTCCAGACGTATCCTAGCCGTCCAGAAGCCTCTAAGTTTGTACTCCAAGTTCATAGAACACTGTAGATCGATCCCTAATCGATTCTTGACGTTAGATTCACTGATTGGATCGCCAATCAAATAGGATTCCGCACTATTTAGTTTGGTTTAACACGTTAATCAGTGGTGTTTCATTCAAATACCAGATCCTAACAAAGTGTTAACTTATCTGCAGGTTGTGTAGTGTGATCCTAGCCTAGAAAGCTTAGTTTAGAGGTTACTGTAACGCTCCAAATAATGTCTAAGCGAGCCAAATAATAATAATAGGCTTAGACGAGATCATTTAATGAAAATAAGACGGATATGGGTTATGGACCGAGCAGACTTTGCGGGTTATGTGTTTGGTGAGTTTAAGGTCTCGGGAACGCCTGGTATATATGAACAGATCAGCTTGAGCAACTCAACACTCTAGTTCTATAGAGAGAGAGTATAGAGAGAAAGTAGAGAGAATTGAAGATTTAAGGCTCGGTTGGTCTGGTGATTGAAGATCGGTGTTTGTGGGCATCCAAACAACAAGAAAACTCCAATAATCCAGGTAAGAAACTTCATTTATTCATTGCTTTTGATGCAAACCCGGATTCTAGGGTTTGGGTTTTTAAAAGTGGCAAAGATTCACCCAAAACTCACGTTTTTGTCCAAGAAAACATGTAAGAAGCATAGATAAAGCTTATTGGGTGATAAACCAATGTTTTGGATGTAAGAGATTGAAGTTTTGGTCAAAAAATGATTTGTTCGTAATTTTCAGCCCGTTCTGCGAAACTGGGCATTCATCCAGTGAAATTAGGTACTCGGCCAACGAAACTATAGTTTCACAGGTAGTTCCGCAGACATGGTTATCCAATGAATTTTGGGCGAAACTGGTAGCGAAGATGCCAGTGAAGATGCCAGCGAAACTAGCAGCGAAACTGTCAGTGAAACTAACAGTGAAACTGCTGGCAAAACTAGCACCGAAACTGTTAATCTTGTAGTGAAATTAACAGCGAAATTAGGCAGAATTTAACTCCTCTCCCTTGCTTTGAAAGCTTGATTAAGAAGCTACTCATCGAGTACAGGTGAGTTCTAGATCCCTTATTTTAAATGTTTTAAACTAGTTTGGGGCTGGAAATGCATACTAAATATACGATTTAAATGGCCAAGATTTCAAGAGGTTTTAAGAGAAAGATCAATTTTTCTATGACGAAACGTGCTATATAAAATGGACAAGATTTTAAGAGGTTTTAACAGAAAGATCAATCTTTTAAACTAGTTTGGGTCTGGAAATGCATACTAAAGATCAATTTTTCTATGACGAAATGTGCTATATACGAAATGTTTTGCACAACCCCAACCAGCGGCGTTGTCCCTTGGACCCCACTAGGGCCTGCTGCCCCTAGGACCCCGCTGTAAGGGATTGCCACCCTCGAACCCCCGCTGTCCCGCGGTGGATCAGTTATGTCTTGTGATGATTTATGCTTGATATGCATATGTTTATATATGTGAATGTGCGATTCATGAGGATCTCTCCTTCATAATCCATGGATTGGTTCAGGGGGTCAAATTCAGGTATTCTCAGTTTGTCTATACAAATTTACTTGCTAATTCAGACTCCTTAGAGTATTACATGTTTCCTAGATATGTCTAGTACATTCTTAACTGTGAACTGGGCTCACAGTTGAGGGAACAGGTAATATTCTTAAATTGGGAAAGATGAAGCCTGGCATTTTTAAAATACTAAAGACGTCCACTGTTGGCTTCTCTGGGATAGAAACAACCCTTGTCCCAAAAACGTTAGAGCTCATTGCTTAAGGTGACAACCTAGCAGCACACGCTAGTGGTGAGCCCACACCTGCTACCTCCCAACCACCCACACAGCCTCAAATCACCATCACTTACCAAAAAAATCCAAACGAACCCCTGCTCAGGCTATTCAGTCTATGGAGGCCCCCATATACTCACCCATACAGGAAGAAGTGGACACTGGAGCTCCAACTTCTCCTGAGGAGCAGACCACTCCCATCACTTCAGGAATCAGTGCTGAGGTTCCTTATGCTTAGCCTGATGAGCTCATTAGCCCAATTGCCTTAATCCATCACTCTGAGTCTCAACACTCAAGTGATCAACCTTCAGGGGACAGTTACCATCCCCAACCTATAGATCTCAACCAACCAATTCCCCACCTTGACTTCTATAGTGATGAAGATCTAGGTTTGAGTGAGTATAATGAGTCTCTCTTCTTTACCCCAACTCAAAAAGAGATGAATGCTCCTGAGTCTCCTATATCTATCCTACATCAGTCACCTACAATTGAGGTGGACACTTCTGAACCTGTTCAAAATGTCCATATGGAAGAGGCTCTCACTTCTGAAAGTGATTACATAATTAAGACCTCAACCATGGCAACTCAGCCCACTGAAATCTTAACTGAGATTGCCAGTGAGCAGAGGAAAACCAGCAGCCAAGAACCTGAAGCTGGTGGTGAGAGAGAGGACTTTGGTCCAGTCATCTCATCCCCCAATTAGTCTTCTGATAAAGATGAAGGGAATCTGAAACTAAAGGTGCACAAACTGACTAAAACATGCACCTATTTAGTTTCAAAGGACAGTCACCTTGAATATCAAGTGATTACCTTACACAACAAAATCAATGGTCAGCAACTTGAGATTTCATTTCTTAAGGAAAAACTAGCTGGGAGACCTTTAAGAAGTGCTCAACCAGGAACACAAGAACCTGTGGATGTGATTGACCTATCTTCCAGCTCACCTATGCAAGTGGGTGATGCTACCTAAAAGGGGGAGAAAGTTATTACAGCCACAAAACCTAGGAGTTCTTCAGAGAGAGTGGACACTGAGGACTCACCATCCTCACTTGCAATTGTGCATTCTCAGCAACCTCCTCAAATTCACATTGATGTGGACTACACAGACTCCTTCATACAGAGTCTGTTTGAGGATGGGATACCATGGGCTATATCATCTTCACCATCTTCCAATCACATCATTGGGTGGAGGTATGACAACATCAGGAAAGCCCTAATCATCATAAGAGTTCATGGACAGCAAGAAGTCTTCAATTTTCAGACTTTGAACTACTATGAAGGTCTGGATTTGGTCAACATGCCACTTGTCAACCCAAGAAAATCAAGACAAGCTGACATACTGGCTCAAAGAATCCAAGACAGGATCACTGTAGAGTTCAGCTTAAGAAGGAGACTTAGGCAATCAGGCAAAGCCATCGGTCAACTGGATGTTGAGGCAGACCCTAAGATTAGTTTCATAGGGGAAACCTTGACTGAAGGCCAAGTGGCAGAATCTAAGACCCCTGTCTCATCATCATCAACTGCTGCAGAGATCCACACTCCTATTGAGACACCTGCTGGTGAAGGTGCTTCTCAACCTCTCTCTAGCCAGAGCTTAGATGCTGCAACAAGCAATGAAGGCCAAAGCTCTCTCCAGCCTAAGTCACAAAGGTCTATGAGTGATAAAGGGAAAAGAAAGATGACATCTGAGGAGATTGAGGAGGAGGAGTGAGAGAGGAAAAGGAGGCTGAGGGGAGAAAGTTCCTCTACTAAGTCTTCAAGACTCATGGAGTCTGCTATCAGGGCTACCCCCAGACCAGATACTCAGAATGATGAGTTAAGGGCGGTCAGGATAAATTACCGGCAGACAAGGAACTATGACATAGATAGTGTCATCTCTCTCCCCTTAGAAGAGCTGAATGAACTGGTTGATCTGGAAAGGTTAAAGGAAAAGGAGGCAGAAGATGCAGAGCTTCTAGTACAAGTCAAAAAGAGAGAAGAAGAAAAAGATTGTACAGGATATGCCTACCCTCTCCCCAGTTTTGGAAAGTCCTGCATAAGAAGATGTGGTTCAACAAGAACCTCAGGTAGACAAAGAAGAAGATAGGATCAAGATGATCAACTACCTGAGTGCCACAGGCTTCTATCAGGCAGATGCACTCCTTCCCTTATTATGTTGAGTTTGAGTACTTAAAACAGCTTGAACTTGAGATAATCAAGGACAAAAGACAACTAAGAAGAAACTAAAGGAAGAAGCTGCAAAATCAAGAGCCATCATCCAAAAGAGCATGAAGAAGTCTGCTGATAGGCAGAGGATGATTAGATTTTTGAAGCTATATGGATTCTCCGGAAGGAGACTTGGCCCCATGTCTCTATCCACTATGGATGAGCATATTAGGGTGATCAAGGAGAAGATCAAATGTGGAGAGCTCATTGACTTACACTCCACTCCAAGTCAAGCCCCACCTGAAGTGGAGGTTAAGGTTGAACAACCAGAGACAACACAACCTGGACCTCCTGCTGAAACTCAGCAAGCTTCATATTCTGATCTACAGCAGGGTCAACCTCCTTCTCCTTCTAAGCCTCAGAGAGAGGAAGTCCCAACTGAGAAAGACAGTGAAGATCAATCTGGTGCTGTAGGCCAGTCTTCTCAGTTAAAACCTGTTAAGAGAAAGAAGAGGATGGCTTCTAAACCAAAGCCAAAGAAGAAGAAGACTGCACCCTCTTCTAAACCCCAGGATGAGTCAGAACATCTTGAGGTTGTGCAACCAAAGGATGCTACACTAATTCTAATTCAAACAGCTTCTCAAGTATCAGGAAGACCCATCTTGTCTTGGACATACACCACAAATCCAGAAAGATGGCATGTCATTAGAGATCAAGGCACTTAAGACATTTACACATGGCAAGATATGTTTTAGTTGCCTCTGCATGACCTCTTTGATATGAGAAGACACTTTAATAATGTGAAGGATCCTGATCACCTTATGAAGAAAGGATTGGTGATCATCCTAATAAGGACTGTTGACATCTGAAGTCTACTAAGTGTTTTGGTAGCATCAGCCTAGGGGGAGTTTGTAGAGATTAATGAAGAGGCTGATGCAACCTAAACATCCAATGTCTTATCCTGCATGCTACACAATGCATTGAAGAAGAATTCTTAGGAGTTTTACACATGCAACAGAAAATATTACAAGTGTAAAATCTTCCGAAGCCAAGACCAATATCTTCCGAAGCCAAATATGAAGTCTTCCGAAGCCTCAGAGACTAAGTCTTCCAAAGCTTCAACTTATGAAGACAGATTTCTTCCAAAGACTTTTAATACATGCTTTATCTAATGTACTTTTCCATAAATCTGGACACCTTTCCATTGCACCTCTGTAAGGTCACCAACTTACATGAGTTGGTGAAAAGGTCCATGCTTTAGGTAACTATACATTGAGGTCTTGAGTCTGGAACTTTCTACTTTATGTACTTTATCCTTTTTGTAATAGATAAGGATGTGAGCTATGGCATGTCATAGTCACAAGTCAAAAGGCAATCTGCCTTTTGACTCTACAATTGATTTTGTTTGTGTCTAGTCAATTGTATCTAGCTGGCTTTCAAAGTATAGCCGGCTGTAGGATGTAGTTTAAGTATCTCATATTCTTGTATATTTCCATTATGCTTTGTAACACTTGTAATAGAACATAAAGAAAGCAATATACTACATTCTTGAAAACCATATACTTGTGTTCTTTGTGTTCTGTCTCTTATATTACTTGTGTTCTTAGTGTCTTCCCTTGGTTAATCCAGTTTACTATTTGATTAAGTTTTAGTTAATCTCCTCTTTGTGTTGTAATGTTTTAATTGACCCCTTCAACGTCCGACATTTGGTATCATAGCTGTGAGATGCACTGAAACTGATGTATGAGGGTTCCTCTGAAGCCAAGGAGAATAAGAAGAATCTCCTAAAGCAGCAGTTTGAAAACTTCACCTTCAAAACAGGTGAAACCATGACTCAGCAGTGCTTTAGGTGTGTTGAGATTGTGGATACCCTAGTGGATGGAGGAGTTTCTCTTGGAATAAAGACATTATAAGGAAGTTCATGTCCTCACTTCCTAGGAAATGGACACACTACTGTGTGGTGATCAAGAGAACTGAAAATCACAAAACTCTTACTCTGACAGAGTTATATGGGATTCTCAGTGGCTACGAGATGGAGATGAACATGCAAGGTTCATCTCGTAACTCCAACAATCAAATGGGTTTAGCCCTACATGTGGTTGAAAGGGATAGCATAGAACCCAAATATCATCTCTTATGCTACCCTGACAACTCATCAAAGGGTCCTTTCATCACCTTCCCAAAGACACCAAGGGAGAACTACACTCAAGGAAGCCCATTCCAAGAGACAAGGCTTCACAAGCTTTTGTGTCTTCTGATGAAAGCTGTGGCAACTCTCTTTTCACTCTTGAAGACCTGGACTGTATTCATCCAGATGATCTGGAGTACATGGAAATAGTCCAGCAGATGGCTCTTCTCACTCACAAAGCCAAGAAGTTCTACAAAAGGACTGGAAGGAAGTTCCTAAGCAATGCAACCAGTGGAAAGTTTGGCCTGGACAAAGGCAAAGTCAAGTGTTACAACTGTAACTTGATGGGACACTTTGCCAGAGAGGGCAAGGCACCTAGAGAAAATGGTGGCCAAACACAGTCCAGACCAGACTACACTAACAAAGCTCTTCAAGATGAGAAGTCAAAGCAGCTGTTGCTATTGCTGTTGAAGAAGGATGCTTTGACTGGAGCTTTCAGGTTGAAGATGCTTCTCCTAACCAAGCATTGTTGGCAGATCATGATGAAGCCAACGTATTAGAACATCTTGTACTCCTGAATGCATTGCTAAAGTTAACAGATACAGGTCTTGTAACCTGGAGATGAGATCTGACCTTGAGTCCTTAAACATTTTAAAATCTGATTTTAGAAAGTCTGAAAATGATTATAAACTGATGATTGAGGACCTAGAGAAAACCATTTCATTTCTAAAACATGAACACAGATTTTAGGACTCAAATCAAAGATCTCATAACCAAGTTAACTGAGTGCCAGGATGAGCTTGTGATCAGCAAAGCCAGGGCAGCAAAGAGTGTTCTTGAAGAAGAGACCTTCAAGAACATGATATCCTCATCCCTGCACAACAAAGTGTGCTATCAAAACAGGCAGGGACTGGGATCCAATGATATAGCTCCTTCACACACAATCTTGTCTGTGAGATCTCCTAGGTGTGGAACTTGTGAAGATGAGCTTCCTCTCATAGATCCTATGAGTGAAGAGGATGAAGAAGAGATAATGAAGAATTCCTTTGAGAAGAGTGAACAGGGGGATTCCAAGAAGGGTCACTATCCTTCTGAGGAGAGAAAGAAGACTATGATGACCAAGTCCATGAAAAAGAACTTGATCAGAAAGAGCAAAAGAAAGGCAAGGAAGGCTTAAGAGATCAAGCTACTTTTGACTCTAAGCAGAAACAAGTTTTCATCTCTGCAAGGTTTAAAGTGGGAGGAACTGAAGACATCAACCAAAACTCTTTTGCTAAGTGTTCTGGTTCTTATTCAACTCATCTCAGTAACAAGAAGAAGACCGATCTGCAGTGTTCCACTGTTGCACAACGTGGACCATCAAACTCCAAGCACAGTTCTCAGCCCAAGAGGACTGTCTCAGCATCTGCAAAGATGAAGGTGGAGAAGCGATGTGACTAAAGACAGTCTTTTCTTAGGAAAAGGCTCTTGTGAAGAAGAGGATGAATTGTGTCGTGTGACAGCACCACTCACATTGCTAAGGATTGTCCATACAATCCTAAAGCTACTATCCATATGACCAAAACAAAGACTTCAAAGGGTCTCAAGAAGATTCAAGCTTCGGAGGAAAATTGTTTCCCTCAAAAGCTCCAAATCTTAGAAGAAGGCAAGTGGAAAATTACCTTCGGAAGAGAAGTTGGTCTCGGAAGAAAAGAGTTCTTCCGAAGCACTAAAGTCTGCTGCAGTGTCTGTAGAATCTTCTAAAGGATCAATCATCAGAAATTCCAAAGTTCCAAAAGCTTTCGAAGTTTTAAAGGTCAAGTCCAAGACTCCAAAGGTGGTGTGGATGTCTAAGAAAGACCAAGTGACTGAGATTTCTCCATTTACAACAACTCAAGATCCTCTTAGTACAACCATAGGATCTATTACTGTTGAATTACCTTCTGTAAATGAGCCCAAGACAAGCAAGGCTTGGGTTTCCAAATGTAACTAATCATTTTCTTTGTGTAGGGACAGCTGAAGACAAACAAAAATGTCTGGATCATATCCAGTGGCTGTTCCAGGCACATGACAGGCAATAGGTCACTACTCCGAACTTGAAAGGATTGATGGAGGACCAGTTGCTTTTGGAGGAGATGAAGGTGGTTACATTTCTAGAAGGGGCAAGGTCACAAATGGTAAGCTCAGCATAGAAAAGGTAAACTTTGACAAGGAGCTTGGATACAATCTTCTGAGTGTATCTCAATTTTGTGATATGAGTCATAACATGCTCTTTACTAAGCATGAGTGCATTGTTCTTAAGCCTGGTGTGGTCATTCCTCATGAGCATATCCTGCTTAGAGCCCCCAGGAAAGGAAACATGTACAAGATGGACTTGCAAGAAACCTCTCCCTCCGGAGAAGTTTCATGCTTTCTGTCTAAAGCCAATAGTGATAAGTCTTTCCTATGGCATAAAAGAATGTGCCATGTAAACTTTAAGAACATGAATAAACTAATTAAGCATGATTTGGTAACTGGAATGCCAAAGAAAGAGTTTACAAGTGATGACCATTGTGTTGCATGCTTGAAAGGGAAGCAACATAAGGTTTCTCACAAGCCTAAGGAAAGAAACTCCATCACTACACCCCTACACTGTACATATGGATCTATTTGGCCCTACCAGTGTAATGAGTTTAGGAAGGACTCTTACTGTTTAGTGATCACAGATGACTTTACAAGATTCACTTGGGTTTTCTTCCTTAGAACTAAGGATGAGACTCCTGAGATTCTAAAGAATTTCATCTTAAGATTGAGAATCAATCTGATCACAAGGTCAAGATCATAGATGTGATCAAGGAACTGAATTTAAAAACCAACTCCTTGATACATTCTATGATGAAAAGGGTACTACAAGACAATTCAGTGCTCCCAGGACTCCTCAGTAGAATGGTGTTGCTAAGAGGAGAAACAAGACACTGATTGAAGCTAAAGAATCATGTTGTCTGACTCTAAGCTGCCCATCACCTTCTGGGCAGAGGCAGTAAACACTGCATGCTATGTGCAGAATAAGTTTTAGTGGTTAAGACCCATGGCAAGACTCCTTATGAACTTTGGCACAAGAGGAAACCTTTCATTGGTTTTCTCAGGTCTTTGGATGTCCTTGCACCATCTTGAATACAAAGATCAAAGTGCCAAGTTCGCTGAGAAATCAGATGATGGACACTATATTGGATACTCTTCTCAAGCTAAGGCTTACAGAGTATACAATCTCAGAACTAGAGTTGTTAAGGAGTCAGCCAATGTGACTTTCAATGAACACACCTTGTGTTGCTGGCTCTGGTCCGGATTGGTTATTTGATCTTGACTTAGTTACCAATAGTTTTAACAAATCTTATGAGAATGTTTTAGGATCTACAGACAATTTAAATACAGGTGATCCTAATTCAATATTTGAGCTAAGAAGACCTTCAAGTCATATATCTTCAGCTCTAATTGGAACTACTTCTACCAATGAGTTTCTATCAGCACTACAATGACAAACTCAGTTGATACATCTGGGGTGCCTTCAAATTCCAGCTCAGAGGCTCCACAACCAGATAAGAACACTTAATTATGGAAGACAACAATGGTGGTGGTGACAGTGACCAGAATTCTTGATGCCACTAATACACCATAGATGAGAACATCAATGAGTTACACACTACTTGGATCAAGTCTCTCTTGAAAAGTGTGCTGATGTGGTGGGAGAAACATCTATTCCAGATCTAAATTTCTCTAATTTAGATCTCTCAGCAAATTGCTGTGATCCCTCAACTTAGGATCCACAAGTCTCACCCCACCACAAACATCATTGGAGATGTTGTCATAGGGGTAAGGACAAGAGGACAAACCTGAAGAAAATGTTTGTCTTCACTCTTGTTTCTTATCCCAGATAGAGCCAAAGAAAGTTGATGAGGCTCTAAAGGATGGAAGTTGGGTTGAAGCTATGCAACAAGAGTTGCTTAAATTCAAAAGGTAGAGAAAGTTTGGAACCTTTGTCCTCTTCCTCTGGGAAGACTACAATTGGAACCAAATGGGTGTTTAGGATAGAAAGATGATAGAAGCATCATCATCAAGAACAAAGCTAGACTGGTTGTTCAAGGATACACACAGAAGAAATGGATTGACTACACTGATGTCTTTGCTCCAGTGGCAAGATTAGAAGCTGTCAGGATATTCTGGCATTTGCTGCTGCATCTAAGAACTTCAAGGTTTTTCAGCTTGATGTGAAGTGTGCTTTTGTATGGAGTGATTGATGAAGAGGTATATGTCAAACAACCACCTGGTTTTATAGACCTGATCATCCTGATTATGTCTACAAGCTTGACAAAGCTCTTATGGGCTACATCAAGCACCAGGAAATGGTATGAGACACTATCTGAGTATCTTTGAAAACATGGATACACGAGAGGTACTATAGATGGAACTCTCTTCATCAAAGGACAGGGAAATGACTATTGCTAGTTCAAGTGTATGTGGATGACATCATCTTGGTTCAACTAATCCAAAGCTTTGCAAAGACTTTGAGAACTGATGAAAGACAGATTTGAAATGAGTGCCATGGGGAACTCAATTTCTTTTTGGGAATTCAAGTGAAGCAAGTTGAAGATGGCATCTTCATAAGTCAGTCAAAGTATGTTCAGGACATACTCAAGAGTTCAACATGACTGACTGTAAGATTGCTAAGACACCCATAGCCAGAAACCACTCCCTTGGACCTGATCTGGAGGGGGAGTGTGTAGATGAGCACCTATACAGGCTATGATTGGGTCTCTTATGTATCTTACTGCTAGCAGGCCTGATATCATGTTTGCTATATGCATCTGTGCAAGATATCAAGCCAACCCTAAGATGTCTCACCTCATCATTGTCAAGAGGATTCTAAGATACCTCAAAGGTGCTTCAACACTTGGTTTATGGTACCCCAAAAATCCTGACTTTAATTTGTATGCTTATACAGATAGTGATTATGGTGGCTGCAACATGACTGCAAAGTCTACATCTGGGGGATGTCAATTTCTTGGTGGAAGGGTTGTCTCATGGCAATGCAGAAACAATCCTGTGTCTCTGCATCAACTGCTGAAGCTGAATACATTGCTGCTGCTAGCTGCTGTGCTCAAGTACTTTGGATTCAGAATCAGATGCTGGACTATGGTTAAACTTCAAGGAGACTTCCATTCATATATACAACAACAGCGCTATCTCAATCATAGAGAATCCTGTGCAGCACTCAAGGACAAAGCACATCAATACCAGGTATCATTTATAAGAGATAAATGTGAAAAGGGATTAATTAAACTAGTCAAAGTTCACACAGATGAACATATACTGATCTGTTTACAAAGGCTTTTGATGAACAGAGATTTAAATGTCTAATATCAGCTATGGGATGATAAAATTGAGTAAGCTTTTCTTAAAACTAATTATTATTACTTTAAATATGTGTGTCCTAAGTTTTCTAGTTCATCACTTTCACCAGCTCATGTTTTCTTTGGATAAAATTTCTTTTTGAAGACTTTCCTTAGATTTTTTAAAATTTCTGATACTTCGGAAGTTATGCTTTTAACTTCGGAAGCAAATCATGCCTTCAAAAATAACTGTCTAAGAAATTTACCTTCGGAAGAGCTTTCAGATTTATCTTCCGAAGCTTAAATACTTGTCTCAGACACTTACTTATTTTCAAGGACCATTTACTTCCTAAGCAAAATTAACCCTCAGAAGCTTTGTTGTCTTATATACAAAGCATTCAAGTTTTAATTTCTCTCCCAAAGCAAAATTCTCAAAACTCTGAAGAAATTCTTCCGAAGTTATTTTAGCTTCGGAAGCTTTTCTATTAAAACTTCTGAAGATAATAAACCTTTGAAAGATTTTTGACTTCCAAGAAAACTTCTTTTTAAGCAAAAGTAAACTACTTTTTCAGAGGTGGGACCGACATTCGGATTTCAAAGTTTATCCTCTTTCATTAAACTTTATCTGAAATCCCTCTCACATATAACTCAACGGTTTCCCCCTCTTTCTATCATCTGTTCTTCCTACAAACCTAAAACTCAAATTTCTCTCTGAAATTTCTTTCTTCCTTCTTCTTCATGTTAAGCTACCTCAAAATGGCCAATCTCGCTCACAGAAATGATCCCAACTTTACCATGCAGCTACACAGGCAACATAATCAGGTTGCTCTGCTAAGCTCTGAGAAAGATCCTCATTTCTCAGAGGTTTTTTGATCTTAGCTTGTCAAACTACTTCACCTCCCTAACCATTGATCCTCCACTCTGTAAGGATCATCTGCTTGATTTTTGGAAGACCTGTTAAGAGGTCGTAATGGATGGGGAGAAGGAACTGTCTGCCACAGTGCAGGGAGAATAGTCTCATCACTCCGGCCATCATCAACATGCATCTTCAGCTAGAAGATGAAGAAGGTGAGGTGTTCTTCCAAAAGGAAGCTATCAATCATTCTTTTGAGCACATGAGATATAAGGGAGATTTCTCTGTAAAGACCTGTAGGAAAGGGAAGGTCTCATCCCAATGGAGATTCCTACTCCATGTGGTCATCCACAGCTTATCAAACAAGCATGGTGGATGGGACCAGATTCCTGAGGATCTTTCCTTCATAATCCATGGAATGGTTCAGGGGGTCAAATTCAGGTATTCTCAGTTTTTTATACAATTTTCTTGCTAATTTAGACTCCTTAGATTATTACATGTTTCCTAGATATGTCTAGTACATTCTTAACTGTGAACTGGACTCACAGTTGAGGAAAACAGGTAACATTCTTAAATTGGGATAGATGAAGCCCGGCATCTTTAAAATACTGAGGAAGTCCACTGTTGGCTTCTTTGGGGTAGAAATAGCCCTTGTCCTAAAACCATTAGAGCTCATTACTCAAGGTGACAACCTAGCAGCACAAGCTAGTGTTGAGCCCACACTGCTACCTCCCAACCACCCACACAGCCTCAAATCACCATCACTTACCAAAGAAAATCCAAACGAACCCCTGCTAAGGCTATTTAGTCTGTGGAGGCCCCTATATACTCCCCATACAGGAAGAAGTGGACACTGGAGCTCCCACTTCTCCTGAGTAGCAGACCACTCCCATCTTTTCAAGAATCAGTGCTAAGGGTGCTCATGCTCAGCCTGTGAGCTCATTAGCCCAACTCCTTAAGCCATCACTCTGAGTCTCAACACTCAAGTGATCAACCTTTAGGGACAATTATCATCCCCCGCTATAGATCTCAACCAACAATTCCCCACCTTGTTCTATAATGATGAAGATCTAGGTTTAAGTGAGTATAATGAGTCTCTCTTCTTTACCCCTACTCAAAGAGAGATGAATGCTCCTGAGTCTCCTATATCTATCCCAAATCAGCCACCTACAATTGAGGTGGACACTTCTGAACCTGTTCAAAATGTCCATATGGAGAGGCTCTCACTTCTGAAAGTGATTATATCATTAAGACCTCAACCATGCAACTCAGCCCACTGAATCTCAACTGAGATTGCTAGTGAGCAGCGGAAAACCAGCAGCCAAGAACCTAAAGCTGGTGGTGAGAGAGAGGACTTTGGTCCAATCATCTCATCCCCAATGAGTCTTCTGATGAAGATAAAGGGAATCTGAGACTAAAGGTGCACAAACTGACTATAACATGCACCTATTTAGTTTCAAAGGTGAGTCACCTTGAATCTCAGGTGACTACGTTACATAACAGGATCAATGCTCAGCAACTTGATATTTCATATCATAAGGAAAAACTAGCTGGGAGACCCTTAAGAAGTGCTCAACCACGAACACAAGAACCTGTGGATATGATTGACCTATCATCCAGCTCACCTATGCAAGTGGGTGATGCTACCTAAAAGGGGGAGAAAGTTATTACAGCCTCACCATCCTCACTTGCAATTGTGCATTCTCAGCAACCTCCTCAAATTCACATTGATGTGGACTACACAGAGTCCTTCATACAGAGTCTGTTTGAGGATGGGATACCAAGGGCTATGTCATCTTCACCATCTTACAATCACATCATTGGGTGGAGGTATGCCAACATCAGGAAAGCCCTAATCATCATAAGAGTTCAAGGATAGCAAGAAGTCTTCAATTTTCAGACTTTGAACTACTATGAAGGTCTGGATTTAGTCAACATGCCACTTGTCAACCCAAGCAAATCAAGACAAGCTGATAGACTGGTCAAAGAATCCAAGACAGATCACTACATAGTTCAGCTTAAGAAGGAGACTTAGGCAATCAAGCAAAGCCATCGGTAATTGGTTGTTTTGGCAGACCCTAAGATTAGTTTCATAGGGGAAACTTTGACTGAAGGCCCAGTGGCAGAACCTGAGACACCTGTCTCATCATCATCAACTGCTGCAGAGATCCACACTCCTATGAGACACCTGTTGGTGAAGGTGCTTCTCAACTCTCTCTGTTCAGAGCTTAGATGCTGCAACAAGCAATGAGGTCAAAGCTCTCCACCCAAGTCACAAGGTCTGTGAGTGACAAAGGGAAAAGAAAATGACATCTGAGGAGAGTTAAGGAGGAGGAGAGAGAGGAAAAGGAGGCTGAGGGGAGAAAGTTCCTCTCCTAAGTCTTCAAGACTCATGGAGTCTGGTATCAGACCTGCCCCTAGACCAGACACTCAGAATGATGAGCTAAGGGCAGTCAGGATAAATTACCTGCAGACAAGGAACTATGACATAGATAATGCAGGATCGGGTTTGTCACTAAAACACTTGGATCTCTCTCAAACTAACTTATAGAAACACTCAATTCAGACGAAGTAAAGTCTTTTAGAAGAGTTGATAATAATATAATAAGTAATAAAGGAACACACAGAAATAAATTTTCAAGGCACTTGTATATATACTTCTCAACTCAAGATATTACAACCTCTTACAAGCATATATATGAGTTACAATGAGAGACTATATATACTAGATCCTACAGCCGGATATACTTTGATACCAGCTGGAAACCTAAGACTAAAGCATATACTACAATGCTAAAGTTAAGGTATCTTAGATAAAGTATTTCTAAGATATGGTAGTCATGACATGTCCATGACTTACTTTTGTCACCAACTAAAGATGGCAACTGTACTAACATAAAAGGTAAACAGTGGATTAAAGTATGGTCAACTGCATGGCTTTTGAGAAAATGCCATGCAGTATCTCAGAGATTTGCAAGGAGTGTCAGGCAAGCCATACTTATGTCCACTGGATAATAGCAGTGTTTTCCGAAGGTAAGTTGGCTTCGGAAGAACAAGTTCTTCCGAACCCACTTATACTTCGGAAGTGGCTTCTATACTTCCGAGGCTTGAGGACTTCTGCTTCGGAAGTTGACTTCAGATCTTTCTTTCTAAGTCTTGAACTTCGGAAGTAGGTTCTTTATCTTCGGAAGTTGGAACTTTTCCTTCGGAAGTAAGCTTTACACTTTGTCTTCGGAAGAGCTCCTTTTTCCTTCGGAAGTTCCACATTGGCTTTGGAAGTTTTTTTTTTGTACCAAAATCTTCTAAGTGACTTGGTTTTGGTTGCACCAGCCTTTCTAGATCCAACAAACTCCCCCTAGGCTGATGCTACCAAAACCTCACTTATTCTGCTTCTCAAAGCTTTCAACACTAGGGACAAAGATATTTGTCAGTCTCTTTGTTCTTCCCGGAAGTGGTGCTGAGAAGCTTGTACAAGTCATTGGTGGATAGGAGATCCAGTCTATCACTCTGAATGACATGTACCCTTTGTTGTGCCCCTCTAAAGAGTTAGTTGACGGGAGTTATAGTCATATTCCCATCTAACTATGGATTCTAGTTTAGGGCCTTCAACCATTTGTAAAAAGGCTTTGCCTTGGGTTACTGATCCCTTCCTTTCCTCCTCCTCTCTCAGTTTCAACTCTGCTTCAGCCTTGCTTCTAGCAGTTAGCTCGGTCATATGATGGCTGCCTAGATGACTTCTGATATGGGCAACTATCTCAGATTTTGAAGGGTTGGAGAATGTTTTCTCTGCTAACTCAGCAATATCAAATCTGCTTAAGTGTAGCAGAGATGAGGCACTCAGCCTGTTGAGCTCTCCATTCTCTCTTTCAACAACAAAGTTGTGAGATGAGTCTTCGAACCTCCACTAGATGATCTTCTTTCTAGGTGCAAGAGGTTGTCTTGGCACCCTGTCAATTTTCTTAGTATCCAGTAGAGTCACCAGCCTTCTCCTTAACTTCTTTTCTTCCTCATTCAAAGTGTCTGAATTGAGGCCAAGGAGATTTGCAGCTTGGTCCAATGTTCCTCTGGGCAGATCAAGAAATTGACCTCTAGTGAGGGAACTTGAGGATCCGTCAACATAGGTCAATAGGACAGAATCCTTCTCACAAGAGATATCGCTCAGAGTTGTACATTTTATGAGCTTTGTCTTGACTGCTTTGTATTCTTCTAAGGAGAGATGTTTAGAAGGCTGAGGGGATGGTTTAATGTGTTGATGGGTAGGTTGGGGTGTTTGGGTTCTGGCTAGAGTTTTGGGTTGGAGGATGGGAAGTTTAGGTGGTTGAGGTGAAGGAGTTGGTAGAAGTGATGGTGTAGGTTCAGGGGTGGTGGTGGTTTTGGTTTTGATGGGGAGTGAGGAAGGTATGGTTTCAGGTTGTGGTTGGGTTTGAGTTTGGGTTGAGTGGTTGCTTTGAAGGTTATCCCCTGTCCCCTTCTGTACATCTCCTTCCTGCCAGAGAATCCATGAGCTCTGAGATAGCTTTTCTGACATAGGACCCACCTGCCTGCCAGAGAATCCATGAGCTCTGAGATAGCTTTTCATCCAAGCTTTCTCACATATTTTCTTGGCAGCGGTCAGTCCTGCTTCCTCTTCTTCTTCTTTTTCAAGAGCTTTTCCCTTTCAGCTCTCTTTCTCTCTTTCTCATTTGATCTCGCTCTTTGTTGAAGAGCCATAAGATCGTATCATTGTTATGTGGAGATAATTCTTCTTGAGAGAAACCTGGGAGGTTAGGAAAGTTATCATGTCCCTCCTGAGCTGTAGATCAGCTTCTTTTTCCTTTCTCTCCCTTTTCTTCTTTCAGGGCCAACCTTGCAGCTTCTTCTTTTTGCTTTTTTAGGAGCAAGGTTGCCTTTTCCAGCTCTATTAACTCCTCTAAGGTAGCAGAGTGCATCCTCAGTTGCAGCTTCTAGACTCACAAGTCTATCGATAATCTCTAGCCTTTTTCGGTTGTTGACTGCCTCCTGGTTGGCTGCAGCTGCTTTTGTACTTGCAGCTAACAGTTTTCCAGTCATCAGCCACCTTTTCTTTTGATTTCTTCAACCTTTCTTCCTCCTGAAGCTCTTCGAAGTCATCTTCCTCTTTCCTTTGATGTCTTCGGAAGTACTAGACTTTGGGGGTTCTTGGATAGAAGGTTCAGGTTGAGTAGTAGAGATGGGAGCTGGAGTTAATGCAGATGTTGGAGCTAAAGGTTGAGTGAGAAAATCCTCTCTATTAACCTCAGATGCAAGTTCTAGGATTGCATCTGTGACTATAGATCATCGGATAAAGAAAATAGTCCTTCCGCAGCAACAATCTCAGCTTTGGAAGTTTGAACTTTTTCTTTTGAGGCTTTGATTTGTGCTTGTGAAGATGCACTATCTGTCCCAACAGTTTCAGTTGTTGGGCCATTAGTCCTTGTTTCCCCTTCGAAGTTAATCTTAGGTTCCACTTGGACCTTAGGTTGACCAACTTCCTCAAAAGTGGTAGAAGGTGCATTAACCTCCGAAACTCTTGAGCTCCGAAGTAGATCACAGACATATCAGGGCTTGGCTGTTCTATGAGAGATTCCAACAGGAACTTGTTAAAGAACCTGTTGAGATCTTGGAGCATCCTTTGATCCATTTGAATAACAACTGGAGGAGGCTCAGGGAAGATTGAAGCTTGTTGTACTGGATATTTGGATCTTAAGGAAGTGAGAGCTTGACTTTGGGTTTCCTCTTGTCTTTGACTTTGTCTCTGAACACTCTCCCCCTTTTTGGTAGCATCATCCTGAGAGCTTGATGAGCTAGTGGAAGAGGTCAAGGAGACCTGAATTGGTACATGCCTAACAGACCTCTCAATCTGTTTCTCAGCTAGTTGGCCTTGAGAGTTTCAATCTCAAGTTGCTGAGTGGCAGACTATCCTTAAAGTCTTACCTTGGATTCAAGATTTGAGACTTTAGAAAGTAGGTTTTGGATGGTAAGTTGCATTCTTCCTTATCTTCTTGTGAAGAATCACGGGAAGATGAGGTAACATACCTTGTATGTTCATCCTCACCACCAGATATGGTTTCTGGGCACCTGGTTTCCTTGCTCGAAGATGTCTCTTTCAGAGTCATCAAAGGGCATGGTTGCCGTAGATTCTGTCTCAGTGATGTTACCACTATCCTGAGGATCCACTGAGAATCCTCTAGTAGTGGCGGCTGAATCTACATGAGTCCCCTCCACATCCGTGGGACTCACCTCAGTAGGGCTTTACTGATGTGGGCTAGAGATAAGAGGTCTCTCTGGGCTCTGTTGATCCTTGAGAGGGTGTTGTGGATCAATTTCATTGCCCTGAAGAGACATAATCTCTTCATCAGTTCTAATTAAAAGGTCAGTAAAAGATATGGAAGTGAAACTTAATGACCCGGGACGTTGATCAGTATCTAAAGGTATTGAGCCTGTGATAGGGTTGTCCCTTTTTGGCTGCTCAGGGGAGTATAAAGACTCACCCTGAGGGCTTTGAGCTTGGGTTGTGGGCTCATGGGTCTAAGACTGAGGAGACTCAGGACCTATATTGAGGACAATGTGAAGGATGGTTGGATCTCAGGCTGAGTGGGAGCCCTTTGTTCCACTCTAGCCTTTTTGGGTTGAACAGGAGGGGCTTGTTCAATCAGAGTAGATTGAACAAGGGTTTGTGTGGGACGTCTCTGATAAATGATGGTGAAGGGTGGAGAAGGTAGTGTTGGCATTATGGGGGTAGTTGCTGGTGGGGGTTCATCACCTGTGGGGTTAACAGGGATGTCACAGGAGCCGTTGGCTCAGTCATACCTGGAAGAAGTGCAGTATCTCTTCCTGTGAAGTTCGTAGACACTCTCTTCAAAGTCTTGAAGATGGTCGGCCTCATTTGAGAAGCAGACAGAGCAGCTGCACAGACAAGCTTGCTCTGGTCTAGCTCGTAGTTGATTATGTGCTGGAGAAACCTAGGATACATGAAGAATGTGTCCTTCTGAAGATTTCCCACGAGGTTGGTCAGCACAAATCTTGAATAGTTGAATCGGAGACCTTTTACCAACCCATGAACAAGGCACCCAAGTTCATATGGGATTTGATCCCATCCCCCGGATTTATTCGACAAGCAGTGAAGGACCACGTGTAGTAGGAACTTCCATTTCTATGAGAAGTTAAATTTGTAGATAGTTGACCTGCTAACGTCTCCTCCATATCCATTTGAAGATAAGAATCATCCAAGTCTGCTTTGGGGAATTCCGTTGGGACCCTCATCATGAAGCTCTAATGCTCCCTGATGAGCTGTTTAGAAATGACCAAGTCCTGGCCACAGATGCTCGATCGAATGACACGACCCCCGTTTAGGGTTTCAATCTGACCATTTGCTCAAAATTCAGACATATGGTTTGAGTAAATTGTGGGGTTATAGTCAGAGCAGTGTAGTAGGAAGATTGGGTTAGGAAGGAGATGATATCTGAGAAGTCAGCATCTCTTGATGAATCAAGAAGTGCAACTTGGTTGTGCTGAGGGTTGAAAGCCATTTGAAAGTAGAATGGGGATGATTTGAGCTGGGTAAAGTTGAGTAGGAGAAATTTTTAGGGCTGTAAAATTTGCAAGTAAGAGAGTGAAAATGAATAGTCAAGATATTAAAAGATTGTGGAGAGGCGGTAATGGGGGTTAGGATAAGGTGATGTGATGGTTTAGTGGAAGAAATGACAGTGGCGGTAAGGTTAAAATCAGTTAAATAATCCGACATCATTAACAAAATCTTTTCTTTTATAGTGTGGGGCCCAGAAATTTACGTTACACAGTGAAATCTCCTTTCCGAGTGTAAAACATTTTCGAAGGTAACTTGTCTTCCGAAGGCAATTCTTACTTCCGAAGCCAAATCTTTGCTTCCGAAGGTTAGAGTTGCTTCCGAATAGAGAATTGTAAGTTTCGGAAGTAGATCTGATATGCAATCAATCGCTTCTTCCGAGACCAGAAATTCTTCCGAGAAGAAAGTTATCCTTTGAGAAATTATGCTTCGGAAGATATGAGAGTGTCTTTCGAAAGTTAATTTCTCTTCGGAAGGAATTTACACTTAGAAAATTTCAGAGAGAAATTCTTGTAACAGGGCTTAAACTTTATTGACAGAAGACTTACATATTAAAAAGGTTTTCAAAAGAGATCAGATTAATCAATGTTTATCATCCCAATAGCTGTTATGAGATACTTAAACCTTTGTTCATCAAAAGCTTTGGTAAACAGATCAACATACTGTTCATTTGAGTCAACTTTGATTAATTTGATTAGATTTTTCTCATGAATGTCTCTAATGAAATGATACCTCATGTCAATGTGCTTAGTCTTGGAGTGCTTCACCAGATTTTTAGTAATGGAGATAGCACTGTTGTTGTCAATATGGATAGGAGTACTTATAAAGTTGAATCCATAGTCTAACATCTGATTTTGAATCCATAGCAGTTGAGCACAACAGCTAGCAACAACAATGTATCAGCTTCAGCAGTTGATGTAGAGACACAGGATTGTTTCTTGCATTGCCATGAGATTATCCTTCCACCGAGAAATTGACATCCTCCTGATGTGGATTTCTTGTCAATATTGCAGCCTCCATAGTCACTGTCAGAGTATCCATAAAGATTGAAATCCTTGTTATAGGATACCAGAGACCTAGTTAGGTGCTCCTTTGAGGTATCTGAGGATTCTCTTAACAGCAGCCAGGGAGACACCTTAGGAGCAGCTTGATATCTTGCACAAATGCAAGTAGCAAAATGATATCAGGTCTAGTTGTTGTTAGATACATCAGAGAACTAATAATTGCGCTATACTGATGTTGATCAATATCCTCCCCCTCAAGGTCAAGACAAAGATTATGGTTTCTGGGTATGGGTGTCTTGGCAGGCTTGCAATCCTTCATCTCAAATCTTTCTAAGATGTCAGAGACATATTAGATTGATTAATGAAGAACCTTCCTTTAGTTGCTTTACCTGAATTCCAAGGAAAGTCCATTTTTCCCATGGAGCTCATCTCAAACTTCTTCATAATGCTCTCAAGTCCTTGCACATTTGGTCATTTGAGGAACCAAATATGATGTCATCGACATAGACTTGTACGAGCAAAATGTCTTTTCTAGACTTCTAATGAAGAGAGTCTTGTCAATGGTACCTCTAGTATAGCCATTCTTCAGAAGAAACTAAGACAGAGTCTCATACCACAGCCTAGGTGCTTGGTGCAGCCCATATAGAGCTTTATCCAATTTGCACACATAGTTGGGGTGTTGTGGATCTTCAAATCCTGGAGGGTGGAATACATAGACTTCCCTGTCTATATCCCCGTATAGAAAAGCACACTTGACATCAAGTTGGTATACTGTGAAGTCCTTGGATGCAGCATAAGCAAGGAAGATCCTTACTGCCTCAAGTCTTGCAACTGGTGCGAAGATATCAGTATAATCGATTCCTTCCTCTTGAGTGTATCCTTCAACCACAAGTCTTGCCTTATTCTTGATGATCAAGCCTCTATCATCTCTCTTGTTTCTGAAAACCCATTTGGTGCCTATAGGTACTTGACCAGATGGTAGCGGACATAGGATCCATACCTTCTGTCTCTTGAATTGAAGCAGCTCCTCTTGCATCGATTCAATCCAGCTACTATCTTTTAAGGCATCTTCTACCTTCTTGGGTTCCATCTGAGATAGAAAGCATGAGTACAGGCAGACATTCCCTTGATGAGTCTGTCCTCTTGTTCTCACACCCTTAGAGACATTCCCTATGATGTTCTCAATTGGATGAGTGTTGTGAATCCTAAGATGAGGAATCACTTCCAGTTGCAGAGATAGATCCAGGAATCACTTTGTCCAGCTGCTATTTCAAAGTCATTCAATGAGGAGTGATTGAATGAATGAGAGACATCATCAATAGTGGCTGTGAGGTAGTATAACAGTTGCCTGTTCCTTCAAAATACTACCTCATTCTGCCTGGTTTGTTGCGGTGGATCACCTGATGAGTTTTGAGGCTTAGTAGGTGACTCACTTGTTGAAGCTTCACTATTTCTTGATATAGTTTAACTGTCGGATCTATGAATAGTGGAAGCTTGATGTATTGTAGCACTTGGAGATTTGGTTTAGGCCTGGGAAGCTCAAACAGTTGATCATTAGCAGCAACATCAGCATCATTTTGAGCACCTATTCCAACTGAAACATTCTCACATGAGGGTTTAGAATAGTTGGAAACAATTCTAAATCAAAGATGTGATCAGGTCCATTCCCCCTAACACAAGGAGTGTGCTCATTAACAATATATTGGATGAGTCCTCAAATTGTTGATTCTTAATGTTGTATACTCTATAAGCTTTGGAACTAGAAGAGTATCCAACAAAGATAGCATCATCCGACTTTTCAACAAATTTTTCTAAATTGTCCTTTGTGTTAAGTATGGTACCTGCTGCAAACGACCTTAAAAAGCCAATGAACGGTGGCCTCTTGTTCCATAGCTCATAAGGGGTTTTTCCATGGGGCTTAACTATAAGAACTCTGTTCTGCACATAGCATGTAGTGGTGACTGCCTCTGCCCATAATGTTAGAGGTAGCTTTGAATCAGCTAACATAGTTCGAGAAGTCTCAATAAGTGTCCTATTCCTCCTCTCAGCAACACCATTTTGTTGAGGAGTTCTGGGAGCACTATATTGTCTGGCAATCCCTTTTGAGTTACAGAATGAGTCAAGAACGAAGTTCTTAAACTCAGTCCCTTGATCACATCTAATTATTTTAACCTTGTGATCAATTTGATTTTCTATTTTAAGAATAAAAGATTTTAATGTTTCAGCAGTTTCATCTTTAGTTCTTAAAAAGAATACCCATGTGAATCTTGTAAAATAATCAACTATCATAAGGCAATATGATTTCCTTCCAATGCTCATTATACTTGTGTGACCAAAAAGATCCATGTGCAGTAAGTGCAATGGAGTAGTGATAGAGTTAACACATTTGGATTTATGAGATGTCCTGCGTTGTTTCCCTTTCAGGCATACAACATAGTTGTCTTTGCAGAAAAATTCCTTTTTAGGCAAACCATGTACCGAGTTATTTTTAGCCAATTTGTTCATTGTCTTAAAATTTACATGACACATACGTTTATGGCACAGTGTTGACTCATCACTATCAGCTTTGGAAAGAAAGCCTGATACTTCACCCATTAGGGAAGCATTGTTCATATCAAGCGTGTACATATCCCCTTTCCTGGGAGATCTAAGAAGCACCAATTCCGGAGGAATTGTCATCCCTGGTTTGAGGATAATGCACTCATGTTCTGTGAAAAGCATTTGGTGCTTTTGATCACTGAATTGAGAAACACTTAACAGATTGTGTTCAAGTTGTTTGACAAAGTTAACTTTGTCAACTGTTAACATGCCACTGGATATACTCCCTCTGCCGGAAATATATCCTCCGGTATCACCTCCAAACTGGACAGGACCTCCATCATAATGTTGAAATTGTTGAAGGAGATGTCTGTTCCCTGTCATGTGCCTGGAGCATCCACTATCTACAATCCAAATGTTGTTATTTTTGACATATGAATGTCCCTACACATAAGATGAGATGATTAGTTTTGATTGGAAACCCAAGCTTTATTGGTCTTGGGTTCTTCCAAAGATAATGACATATGACTGGGTTTTAGTAAGAGTGATATTCTTACTGAGAATCGAATATGATAATCAAGTCAATGATTGAGTGGCGGAAACAAACAATCGAAGAACAATCAAGCAAGAAAATTACTCATAAATTCTGTTTATATTGATATATGAATGTTGACAAATTACAGAGAATAATTACAACAAAATCCTCTTTCTGTCAACCGTCACCTCAATACGAGGTAAACTATTCTATTTATAGACAAGACAATATGCCTTTACAAAATGACTAAACTACCCCTGACCTATTACATCAGAAACTAGTCTAAGTCTTGATCTGCATCTCTGCTTGTTCATCCGCATTGACAAATGCGGATGAGATAATCTTGATCTGCATTTCCACTTGATCATCAGCATTAGTAAGTTGGGCATCCGCATTGGTTAATGCGGATGAGCAAATACTTGTGCGCATTTGGTGGTCATCTGCATTTGTCAATGCGGATGTTCAAAGTCTTGTCCGCATCTTCTTTTGTTCTTCCTCATTAGTCAATGCGGAAGAGTAACTTGTTCAGCACAAGTATTGTGTCTTCTGAATTAGTTAATGCGGAAGAGTAAACACTTGTCCGCATCAGATTTTTTGTCTTCCACATTGACTAATGCGAAAGATAACACTTGTTATTTTTCTTGCATATCTTCATCCGCATTGCATCTTGGACTTGTGGGATTCCAGCTGAACAATCATCAATTCACCCATTGAGTTGGTATGTATGATCCTTTCAGGGTGCAACAACATAATTGAACCAAAATTATGCATGGGGGTTCAATGGATGTCTTTGAAGAAGAGGTTTGGGCTACAGCATCTTCCTTGATCTTCCATTCCATCCCTTGGTTGATCATGGAGGATGAGCTTGTTGAAGCTTTTGTAACTTGGCATTCTTCCGAAGCTTCTTTCTTTTCGGAAGAAACCTTCACCACCTTTTCTTCCGAAGCAGTCTTCTTCTAGGATGATTTCAAGGGGACTCTTTTGTTCTTCTGAGTCTTGACAACTTTAGCTTTCAAAGCCTTTTTCCTTTCGAAAGAAGAATTTTCTTCCGAAAGCAACCTTGCTTCGGAATCAAGCTTTCCTTTTTTCATCACTTGAACCATTTGATATGGTCCGAATGAGAAACCATCCCTGACTCCTTCCTTTTTAACATTATTTGAATAATGTGTGCTAGCAGGATTGTAGTAACAATCTTTAGCCATGTGGTTTTGTAGACCACACATTATGCATGCAATGTTAGTCTTTTGGGATTTGAGGATTGCTGTTTCTTGTTTTTATCTTCATCAACAACTTTTCCCTTTAACTGATCCTTTGGTAGGACAGGGGTGTGGTATTACACCCCTTTCCTGAATCAGAGTTTCAACCACCTGGAATCCAGCTGAGATGAATATACCCTTTTGCTTTGGGTCTATCTTAAGCTTGGACTCACCCACTTTCTTGGCAGTTTTTCTGGCTGCCTTAGCTCTACTTCTTCTGGCTTTGGTGGTCAGGGTTTGATCATCATTTGTAGGGGAGGGCATAGTTACCTGGTTCTTCCCTGTGATGGTCTCTATAGTTGCATCATTCTTTGACTCATAAGAAGGTGGGTCAGCAGATGGAACCTCTTGCTCTTCAGTACCACACCTAGGTTGTCTTATAGACTCATAAGAGTGTGGTGGAGCAATTTCATTGGTTCCCAACCCTCCTTTGTTTTGGTAGCAAAGTTTTGAGTGAGAGGATGATGCAAGGATGGCTTGGAAGTTTTGCTCGGAAATAGCATACTTCCTGGCTTGAGCCTCAGCTGTGACAAGCTAGGCTTGAGCCTCAGTCAATTTGGATATTAAATCTTTTATCAGAGTCTTATAGTTTGTGTGTTCATGTTTTAATAGGGACACAGTTTTCTCTAACTCCTCAATTTTCTTGGTAATCAGATTCATCCCTTTTAAAGTCAGATTTCAAAACATTTAAAGTTTCAATATCACATTTAATCTCCATATTGTAGTTTTGATACAATTTAACCTTAGCAATACAAGCAGGAGTACAGAGATGTTCATACCTTATTTTCATCTGTTCGGCCATGAGTGCCTAAGCAGGAGTCACATCCTGTACCATGAAGCTCCAGTCAACTTCTTGAGCCATTGCAGCTGTTTCAGTGACTTTCGGGGGCTTTGGTGTAGAGGGATGTGTGGAGGCCTGTGGGGTTCCCGGGTTGGACTTGGGAGCCTTGCATTCCCTTGTAAAATGACCAAGTTGGTTACAGTTGTAACATTTGGCCTTGGTTTTGTCAAACCCAAATTTGCTATTGACTGGATCTTGGGAAATTGCCTTCTAGTTCTCTTAAAGAACTTCTTTTCTCTGTAGGTTAGAAGAGCCATTTGTTGGACTATGTCCACGTATACCATCTCATCGGGCTAAAACACTCTAGATCATCAAAGCATTATTGATAATCACTTGAGTGTCCACTTCTTGAGACAAAAGCACAACTGTCCTGAAAGGAGCTTTGCTGAGCTTGTTGAGATCTTGGAGTCTCAGGAAATATGATGTATGGCCTAGAAGAACAAGATGCTGCTGGGTGTAAGTCAGGTATTGTTGAAGCTGGGAGATTCTTGAGCCTTCAGCAACCATTAAGGCGTTGCTAGCAGGAAGGCTTAAGGGTTTGCTTGTCTGATGACCCCTCTTACTTTCCATTTCCAAACGGTAACCATCCAGGATCCCATAGAGTTCGGTCATGGTGAGTGTATTCAGATTTTCTGTTCGCTTGATAGAGACACAGTAAAATTGTCCACTCATTGGGTAATGCACTCATGAACTTTCTTGTAAGGTCACTGAGTTCATGAGCAATTCCTACAGATTGAAGGGAAGAAATGAGATCCATGTACCTAAAATATTGTTGGCTAAGAGTCTCTCCAGCAACATGGGTGAAGTTCTCGAACTGCTGCTTCAGTGAGTCCTTCTAGGAGTCATTTGAGCTTGAGTACATTTGAGCAAGCGCATCAAAAGTTCTTTGGCAGACTTGCAATGCTCAAACCCCACCATGATAGAGTTTGGAATTGCAGTCCTGAGAATAGTGGGTGTTGCTGTCAATGTCAAGCTTCTTCCTGCCTTCATCAGAATAATCTTCAACAGTTCTTGATCATGGCACCGTTTCCACCAGCTACTTTTGGCTTATACGGGCCATTGACAATGGATTGCCACATTTTGCTGTCTTGATATCTGATGAATCCCTCCATTCTTCTGCTCCAGGACCTAAAATTTTCAGGGGTGATGATGGGTATTTGGTCATCGTCCCCATCTCTACTTCAGATTTGTTGAGGGCCATTTTGAGTGAGGTATAAGGAGGAGTGAAAAACAGGTTGATTAGAATGGTAAGATCTCACAATCAAGAGCCTAAGAAACTCTGATACCAATTGTAGGATCGGGTTTGTCACTAAAACACTTGAATTTCTCTCAAACTCACTTATAGAAACACTCAATTCAGATGAAGTAAAGTCTTTTACAAGAGTTGATAATAATATAATAAGTAATAAAGGAACACACAGAAATAAATTTTCAAGGCACTTGTATATATTACTTCTCAACTCAAGATATTACAAGACTCTCTTACAAGCATTATATATGAGTTACAATGAGAGACTATATATACTAGATCCTACAGCCGGATATACTTTGATACCAGCTGGAAACCTAAGA
Organism: Flaveria trinervia; assembly: GCA_025506515.1. NCBI lineage: Eukaryota > Viridiplantae > Streptophyta > Magnoliopsida > Asterales > Asteraceae > Flaveria > Flaveria trinervia. The sequence continues at coordinate 47,637,979 of CM046446.1, forward strand.
CTAAAGCATATACTACAATGCTAAAGTTAAGGTATCTTAGATAAAGTATTATCTAAGATATGGTAATCATGACATGTCCATGACTTACCTTTTGTCACTAACTAAAGATGGAAACTTACTAACATAAAAGGTAAATAATGGATTAAAGTATGGTCAACTGCAGGGCTTTTGAGAAAACGCCATGCAGTATCTTAGAGATTTGCAGCGGAGTGTCAGGCAGGCCATACTTATGTCCACCGGATAATAGTAGTAATTTCCGAAGGTAAGTTGGCTTTGGAAGAACAAGTTCTTCCGAACCCACTTATACTTCGGAAGTGGCTTCTATACTTCCGAGGCTTGAGGACTTATGTGCTTTGGAAGTTGACTTCAGATCTTTGTTTCTAAGTCTTGAACTTCGGAAGTAGGTTCTTTATCTTCAGAAGTTGGAACTTTTCCTTCTGAAGTAAGCTTTACACTTTGTCTTTGGAAGATCTCCTTTTTCCTTAGGAAGTTCCACACTTGGCTTCGGAAGTCCTTTGTTTGTTGTACCAAAATCTTCTAAGTGACTTGGTTTTGGTTGCACCAGCCTTTCTAGATCCAACAGACAGTGTCATCTCTCTCCCCTTAGAAGAGTTGAATGAACTGGTTGATCTGGAAAGGTCAAAGGAGAAGAAGGAGGCAGAAGATGCAGAGCTTCTAGTACAAGTCAAAGAAGAGAGAGAAGAAAAAGACTGTACAAGGATATGCCTACCCTCTCCCCAGTTCAGGAAAGTCCTGCACAAGAAGATGTGGTTCAACAAGAACCTCAGGTAGACAAAGAAGAAAAGAGGATCAAGATGATCAAGTACCTGAGTGCCACAGGCTTCTATTAAGCAGATGCACTCCTTCCCTTGTCCTATGACTATGTTGAGTTTGAGTACTTAAAATAGCTTGAACTTGGGATAATCAAGGACAGAAAGACAACTAAGAGGAAACTAATGGAAGAAGCTGCAAAATCAAGAGCCATCATCCAAAAGAGCATGAAGAAGTCTGCTGATAGGCAGAGGATGATGAGCTTTTGGAAGCTATATGGGTCCTCCGAAAGGAGACTTGGCCCCATGTCTCTATCCACTATGGATGAGCATATTAGGGTGATCAAGCAGAAGATCAAAAGTGGAGAGCTCATTGACTTACACTGCACTCCAAGTCAAGCCCCACCTGAAGTGGAGGTTAAGGTTGAACAACCAGAGACAACACAACCTGGACCTCCTGCTGAAACTCAGCAAGCGTCATCTTCTGATCCACAGCAGGGTCAACCTCCCTCTTCTTCTGAGCTTGAGAGAGAGGAAGTCCCAACTGAGAAAGATAGTGAAGATCAATCTGGTGTTGCAGAGGATGGCTTCTAAACCAAAGCCAAAGAAGAAGAAAACTGCACCCTCTTCTAAACACCAGGATGAGTCAAAACATCTTGAGGTTGTGCAGCCAGAGGTGCTACATCAACTCCAATTCAAACAACTCCTCTAGCCTCAGGAAGACCCATCTTGTCTTGGACATACACCACAAATCCAGAAAGATGGCATGTCATTAGAGATCAAGGCACTAAAGACATTTACACATGGCAAGATATGTTTCAGTTGCCTTTGCATGACCTTTTTGATATGAGAAGACACTTTGATAGTCTGAAGGATCCTGATCACCTTATGAAGAAAGGATGGTGATCATCCTAATAAGGACTGTTGACATCTAAAGTTTACTAAGTGTTTTGGTAGCATCAGCCTAGGGGGAGTTTGTAGAGATTAATGAAGAGGCTGATGCAACCTAAACATCCAATGTCTTATCCTGCATGCTACACAAATGCATTGAAGAAGAATGCTTAGGAAGTTTTACACATGCAACAGAAAATATTACAAGTGTAAAATCTTCCGAAGCCAAGACCAATATCTTCCGAAGCCAAATATGAAGTCTTCCGAAGCCTCAGAGACAAAGTCTTCCGAATCCACTCATTCTTTCATTGACTTAGCATTGTGTAAAACTTAGTGAGTGTCGGGAAGATCAAAAAGTTAAGTTTGCCACTCATTCTTTCATTGACTTAGCATTGTGCTAGTGGGACAGTATTGTCCAGGCTGAAGGAAAGCAATCGATAGCCAAAATGAATTGGTCTGAGTTGAAGGAGTTGGTGTTGGAGGAGTATTGTCCCCATTGGGAATTAGACAATATTGAGAAGGAGTTCTTGTATTTGGAGGCTGGGAACATGACTCATCAAGAGTATACCTCAAGTTCAATGAACTTGCAAGACTTGTGCAGACATGGTAACACCTACATCCAAGAAGATCAAGAGATACATGCAGGGTTGCCCATGGACATCAGGAGGCATATGATTGTGGCTAGACTAGGCATGTTTAGGTTTATGGTGGATTTAGCTGGGAGGTTGTATGATGAGAGAGACCAATGCCTGTACAAAGAAGGTGGAGAAATGGAGTGGGAATAAGAATGGAAATGGAAGAGGTTTGGAGGTTATAACTTCAGGAGTGGAGAGAGGAGGATGAGAGTTGAGGATCAGTTAGGGAGATAGGGAAATACAGGTGAAGGAGGTGCTTGTAGAAAATGTGGAAAAGGTCATTCGAGGGAGTGTAGAGTTGGGACTAGAAAATGTTTTAAATGTGGGGGCGAGGGCCACTATGCTAGGGATTGCAAGTTGGTGAAGTGTTACCAGTTATGGCGAGATGGGACATGTAGAGAGGGACTACAAGAATGGAAAATCAGGAGGATCAAGAACGGTTAAAGCCATAGATAAGGGAAAGAATGATGGTTCGAAGGCGAAGGTGAGGGCATTCAACACAACTTGCGAGGAGGCCAGTGTAGATATAGAAGTAGTTTCAGGTATGTTTCTGGTAGGCCATGAATATGCTTCTGTGCTCTTTGATTCTGGTGCTAGTAGGGGTTTTCTGTCTACTGCCTTTTGTCGCTTGTTGCATGATAAGAATAGAAAGTTAGATGAGCATTTCTATGTAGAAACAACCATTGGTAAGTCCACTAAGGTAACTAAAATGGTTGAGGATTGCCTGATTGAGTTAGAAGATTGTAAGTTTCCTGCTAGGTTGCATGTTATGGCCTTAGGAGGTTTTGATGTGGTGTTAGGCATGGATTGGTTAGCTAGCTATAAAGCCAATATAGTATGTAGCAAGAACGTAATTCATCTAACAATGCCCGATGGTAAATCTATTATGGTTTGTGGGGATAAGGTGTGTTGTGTACCGATGGTCGTGTCGATGATCACAGCTAAAAAGTACATGAGACATGGGTGTAATGCTTACTTGGCCTATGTAAAAGATATGGATGTGCCAGAGCCACAATTATCAAACGTGCCGGTAGTGCGCGAGTTTCCTGACATATTTTCTAAAGACCTAACTGGTGTGCCGCCTGACCGCGAAATCGAATTCCAAATTGATTTGCTACCGGGAGCACAGTCCGTCGCTAAAGCACCATATCGATTAGCTCCTTCGGAAATGGTAGAACTAAGGGACCAGTTGCAAGATTTATTGGATAAGGGCTTCATCCGACCGAGTATCTTTCCATGGGGTGCTCCGGTATTGATCGTCAAGAAGAAATACAGTAGCATGCGGATGTGCGTTGACTATCGCGAACTCAATAAGTTGACTATAAAGAACCGGTATCCGTTACCAAGGATCAACGACTTGTTTGATCACTTGAGGGTGCAAGCTGGTTTGAAGGATAGACCTGCGGTCTGGTTACCACCAACTGAAGGTGAAAGAACAAGACATTCCTAAGACAACGTTTCGTACGCGTTATGGACACTATGAATTTTTTGTCATTTCCTTTGGTTTAACTAACGCGCCAGCTGCTTTTATGGATCTTATGAATCGGGTATGTCGGTCGATGTTGGATAAATCGGTAATAGTGGTCATCGATGACATCTTGATTTATTCAAAAAGTGAAGAAGAACATGCTGATCATATTCGAGAAGTATTGGAGACACTCAGAAGCAATAAGTTATATGCTAAGTTCTCTAAATGCACATTTTAGCTTTGAGAAGTTCAATTTCTGAGTCATGTGGTTAATCCGAGGGGATCAGGGTGGACCCTGCGAAGGTTGAAGTGGTGATGCAATAGGAACCTCCAAAGACGCCATCTAAGATTCGTAGTTTCTTAGGCCTGGCAGGTTACTATAGGAGGTTTATCCAGGATTTCTCCAAGATAGCTTCTCCTTTGACTAAGCTGACCTAGAAGGACGTGAAGTATGAATGAGGTACTGATAAGGAGAACGCCTTCCTAGAACTAAAGATGAGGTTGACTCAAGCCCCTGTCTTGACGTTACCTGAAGGGAACGAGGACTTGGTAGTCTCCTCGGATGCCTCGTATGCAGGATTGGGTTGCGTGTTGATGCAACGAGGGAAGGTGATAGCCTACGTATCAAGACAGTTAAAGGTCCACGAGGCCAATTATCCTACCCATGATTTGGAGTTAGTTGCGGTGGTGTTTGCATTGATGATTTGGAGGTACTACATGTGTCTTCCCGATATGAACGGGAACAATGAGCATGGATCTTAGGATTCATATTGATGATAATAAAACTTAAATGATTGATGCTAAAATATAATAATAATAATAATGAACATGATACACGATGTGTTTAATGTTGATGTTTATTGCTTTGATGTTGAAATCATCATACATGAAAGATGATGATATAATGATATTATTGATGGAATTAATTCCCACCCTTGGTGGGACAATATTGTCCAAGCCAAGGGTAGCCGAGCTATTAGAAGGATGAAGTGGGCAAAGGTCAGTGGTTGATCTAGTAGGAATATTGTATGATGAGCGGATGCTGGTGGTGGCTGAAGGCAGCAAGAAAGGTGGTGGTGATCGGAATTGGAACGCAAAGCGACTTGGACGTGGCGGAGCTGCTCCAAACAACAAAGGTGCATGGGTGGATGATCGACATGTGGTCACATCCGGTGCGGGGTCGAGGAGGTGTGTTAAGTGTGGACAAGAGCACACGAGGAATGTAGAGTGGGATCCAATGTATGTTTCTGTTGTGGGAGGACCGGACATGTGGCAAAGAACTGTAGGGTAAGAAAGTATTATACTTGTGGCGAGGAGGGCCACATGAGCAGGGACTGCAAGAAGCCAAGGGCTGAAAGTTCTCGTGTAGGAAGAAGACGACCGGGATTGAAGGGCAGAGGGCGAGTGCCACAGCATTCATGATGACATAAGAGGACGCTAGGACGGACCCCGATGTTGTGTCAAGTACGTTTCTAGTAAATCAAACTTTAGCCTCTATGTTATTTGATTCCGGTTCTAGTAAAAGTTTTATTTCTACTGCTTTTTGTGCTAAACTGCCTATTAGTAGTAAGAATACAGATGCACCCTTTGATGTAGAAACTGCCATAGGTAAGTCTATCAGGATCTCTGAGATGATAGAAGGTTGTGACGTAGAACTAGAAGGTCACAAGTTTCCTATTAGACCATTTGTGACGGCCTTAGGCGGGTTCGATGTAGTCCTAGGAATGGATTGGTTGGCGGACTTCGCGGTGAATATTGTCTGTCGCATGAAGATGATTCAATTAACAACACATGACGGGAGTTTGGTGATGGTTTATGGTGATCGAGTCATGACAATCTCGAAAGTGATTTCGATAGCGGTGGCGGGAAAGTGCCTGAGGCGTGGATGTAGTGCCTACTTGGTCTACGTGAAGGATGTGGATACGCCAACACCACAACTGACTGACTTACCAGTGTTGTGTGACTTTCCATATGTATTTCCCGAAGATTTACGGGAGTGCCACCAGACCGCGAGATCGAGTTTCAGATTAATCTGATATCGGGTGCCCAACCTGTTGCTAAGGCACCGTATCGGTTGGCTCAACCAAGATGAAGGAACTGATGGAGCAACTATAGGGGTTGCTTGACAAGGGGTTAATTAGACCGAGTATCTCTCCTTGGGGTGCTCCGGTCTTATTCATGAAGAAGAAAAACGGTAGTATGAGAATGTGTATAGACTACCATGAGTTGAATAAGCTGACAATGAAGAAGCGGTACCCCTTACCGAGAATTGATGATCAGTTCGATCAACTCCAAGGTGCCAATTGGTTCTTGAGGATAGACCTTCGATCTGGTTACCATCAGTTGAAGGTTAAGAAGCAGGATATTCCTAAAACAGCTTTTTGCATGCATTATAGACACTACAAGTTTCTCGTTATGTCTTTTGGTTTGACCAACGCGCCAACTGCTTTTATGGACTTAATGAATCAAGTGTGTCGGTTGATGTTGGATAAACTAGTGATTGGTTTATTGATGATATCCTGAATTATTCAAAAAACGAGAATAAGCATGCCGGTCACATTAGAAAGGTGTTGGAGACGTTGACAAGGGAGAAGCTGTATGCTAAATTCTCCAAGTGTGTGTTTTGGTTGCGCGAGGTGCAGTTCTTGGGCCATGTAGTGAATCCGAGGAGGTTATGGTGGATCTGACAAAGGTGGAGGCGGTGATGCAATGGAAGTCTCCGAAGACGCTAGCCCAGATTTGTAGATTCTTGGGCTTGGCGGGCTACTATAGGAGATTCATTCAATACTTCTCTAAGATCGCTTCTCCATTGACCAAGTTGACCCAGAAAGATGTAAAGTTTGTATGGGGTCAGGCCTAAGAGAAGGCGTTCGAGATTGACTCAAGCTCCTATTTTGTCGTTGCCGATGGAAGCAAGGATTTGGTGGTTTATTCAGATGCTTCCTACTCGGGGTTGGGATGTGTGTTAATACAGAGAGGAAGGGTTATAGCCAATGCATCCTCATAGTTGAAGGTTCATGAGGTTAATTACCCTACTCATGACTTGGAGCTAGTAGTCGTGGTCTTTGCGTTAAAGATATGGAGGCACTACTTGTATGGGACGAAGTGCACCATATTCACTGACCATAAGAGCTTGAAGTATTTCTTCGAGCAGAAGGACTTGAACATGAGGCAGAGGAGATGGTAGGAGCTCATAAAATATTATGATTGCGAGATCCATAACCATCTAGGAAAAGCCAACATGGTGGCGATGCCCTTAGCCGATAGGAAAGACGTGAGCCAATTCAGGTGAAGGCTTATCAGTTGGTTATGACCTCTATTGTGATGAAGCAAGTCAAAGAGTTTCAAGATGAGGCATTGAAAGAAGATTATCCTAACTCTGAAAGAATGAGAGGTCTGGTTGCGAAGCCGGGTGAAAACACACTCGGTGTTAGAACCCAATTCGGGCGGATGTGGATTCCTCGTTTTGGGGATCTACGCGTGAAGATTATGGATGAAGCTCATAAGACTCGGTACTCTATTCATCATGGTGCTACAATGATGTACCAAGATATGAATAAAGATTATTGGTGGTCGGGTACGAAGATGTACCAAGACTGGTTTTATTGATCATTTACAACTCGTATCCGAGGTCTAGAGCTTAATGAAGGATTTCATGAATCAAGAGACATCCTTAGTAGATTTGTGAGCGAAGAGTGTTGAAAGATGTTTGTGGAGTGTTTTGGATGCATTTTGCAAATGAGAGGATCGATTTCAAAGTTGATTTGTACATATTCATGTTTGGTTTTGGTTTCTATTTGAATGTAGATACTATTTACCCTTTGTGGTTGTTTAGTTGATTACATTGATCATTACCATCGAATATGATAGGTTAGTTCAGGAGGGTGTTTAGAAGGTTTGAAAAAAAAATGGTAGAGTAAAAAAGGTTGATACAATTAGCAGAACTATCCATGCGATATCTATTATTGTATAACATTTTTTTATAACTTGTTCCTTTTTCATGTATTCTATTAAGCTTTCACAAATATTTCCATGCACAAATCTATATTCCCCCAATTTCAATTAAAATATTAAGAATTCTTATCTTCTTGTCGTGTTACCTTGATTTGACTTATTTTCATCAATCGCACATTGAGTTTGATGTTTGACGTGTAATTACTTTCACTCCATAATGATAGTTTGATTCTTGATTCTTATTGAGTGATAAGAGTGGTTTTATTGATCATTTTCAACTCGTATCCATGGTCTAGAGCTTAATGAAGGATTTCATAGATAAAAAGTCATCATATGGATAGAATTTAGTAGATTTGTGAACAAGAGTGTTCAAAGATTTTTGTGGAGTGTTG